>CM074488.1:49284392-49796438 GCA_037389245.1 Oryzias sinensis
GATAGATAGATAGATAGATAGATAGATAGATAGATAGATAGATAGATAGATAGATAGATAGATAGATAGATAGATAGATAGATAGATAGATAGATAGATGAAAAAGATGCTTGTCCAGTGTGAACACCATGGGCTAAATGCGCATTTAAGAACTAGCCAGTTCTTAATCACGCGTCCCATGCCCAGTGTGAACTTAGCTTTAGACACTCAGATTTAGGCCAACTCTTTGTCCCAGAACATGAAGGAGACCAACAACCCAACAGTTGAGGCATCGTGTTCCATTGTCAAACAGCAAGAGAAGGAACAGTTGTGCATCCCATTCAGGCTTCGAGTCAAAGATCTGTCTGATTATTCAGAGGCATAAATTCTCAAGATGCAGATTCATAAAATGAGATTTATGCAAAGGACTTCTTTTTATTTGTATTCTTCCAGTTTTGAAAGCAAAACTTTTTTGAATTTCTGACCCTTAACCTCATTCCTCTATTGAAGACTTGAATACTTTTTGCGCTCACGGTTCTGTGTCGGAAAAACCTGTGACCTTCTGATGGAGCTGCATCTCTTGAGCTTCATCTCGGTAATGGATGCTCGCTCGTGGGCAGCAAGCTGCTGTGAAAGGAATACTGATGAGAGCCTGTTCGGGACGAGGACAAGCTTCATCGTCATGCTGACGCTGGACATGCGGCTGCTCAGACTCCTGCCTCAGTCTGCACATCTTCATTAGGCTCCTTACGCTAGTTCATTCACATTTACAGCAGAGCCTCTGCCAGAATCCACACAACCATCGGCAGAATCTGTGTGCCTTTGTCAAAAACACAATAAAAATGTTAAAGGGTCAACAGTCATTTTTAGATGGGAATTAATTTGAAACCTGAGGTGAAAAGTTTAGATGCCAAAAAGTTGAATCTGTTTAATGGATTTGCCGAAACTTCTGTCCTCACAGTAAAAGCATCACAGGCGAAATGCTTCTTCATCTTCTTCCGGTGGAATCTTGCTCCTCTTCAAATACCCTGTTTGCTGGCCACAACCAAAGCTAGGGTTAAAATTTTGAGCAGATGTCTAAAATGGACTTACTGTATCTAGGACCAACATGTTCCCAAGAAACCTTAGCTGTCTGCTCCTGATCTTATAAGGATGCACAAGACAGGTCTATGAATTCTAAAAAATTCAAATGCATGACAAAAAAAAAGCCCAGAGAAGAATTCTAAAATTCAATCCTTCTTTTAAAATCAGTTTTCACTTTTCTGAGATTTCTATCTTTTTCATTTCTAAGGTTGGATATTAACCTGAATTGTTGCACCCCGCCACCCATCCATTGATTATCACAGTGATTGCTGACAGTTATCTTATTTTAACAAGCACGTCCACCACCTAACTGACACCCCGCATCAGCGCTGTGTAATCCTGACGCCTTTTCGATTATCGACAGTTTGTGCGCGTGAGGCTCTTATCTCAAGTCACAAGCAGCTGCAGATATTGAACTTTAAACAGTTTAAGAGAAGTCTAAAGACCTGATCTAAACGCTTCCTCCTGTCTACCTTCAGGGTCATGAAGATGACCCATTTGTTTCCGTGTTAGACCCACATGGAGACACCACCTACATGTGTAAATTCATGAACACAGGGATGATAGGTCATCAGGAACCTGATCTTCTGGGTGAGTAACTGCCTCAGACTCTATGTCCTGTAAACAAACTTTTCAGATCCTGCTGGAGTTTAGCAATTCTTGAACTGAAGATGAAAGAATCATCTGCATAGAGAAAAACAACAATAGCCTCATAGTTTAATTAGTTAAAGACTATCTTTATGAATAGAATCAATTTAAATACAGTTAAACGTTGATGCTTTTTCATTCTTCAAATCAAAGACGTAAATGTCAATTCCACATTTCTATCTTTGACCAAACAGTCTGCAGAGACACAAACTTTCCTAACCTTGTTAGAAAAGAGTCTTCTGACTTAGGAAAAAAAAATGCTAAAGAGAAAAGAAGGTCCATAACTGTCTGCTCGGCTCAGATTTCCTGTTTGTCCTTTGTAATGGCTATGTGGAAACCAGACACTAAGTCAGACTCCATGAAGTAAAAAAAAAAAAGTCAAGCACATTGCAGTCAAAGAGCAGAGCCGGATGCTCCTTCTGTCTAACTTACGACCACTATAGTCACAACTTCAACTTTATTCCAAAATTTTTCTTTTGCAATATAAGCAAAAGTTTATTTAAATCTTAAAATGAATCTTTTTAATTGAAGAAAAGGCTGTGTACCTTTTCCAGAATCAGGCTGTTTAAAATTAAAAGAATATGGTTTCATCAAGGGTTTACATTTTTTCAATTTAATGTTAATCTTAGTCCTGAATGTTCAGTCCACAGCTCCTGTTCTGCTTGTTTCCCTGTTTTGAATAGCCTCACCATCTGGCCTCTGCAGAGTTCAATTTAAAGCACGCAAAAGTCCTCGAGGACCAGGACTCAGGACAGCCGTGTCACATGTCGTGATCGCTCTCAGACATCTTAGTTCAGATGTTTTTTTTATGAAGTTCACTTCCAGGTACTTTGTGACCAAATGTCCTCAAACTGTTGCTGTACAGAATGAAGATCAACTGAATCAAAAATAATCCACGTTTGGGATGAAGACTGGAATTCAGGAGGGTTATCAGTCAGGAAAAGGAAGATTGTATAAATGCATGTGAAGGAGGAAACTGCAGTGATTCTTCCTGAACCACAGGGGGCGCTGGAACTTGAACAGATCAGTGTGATAATGCTATAGTTTAGTTAGTAGACTGAATTTCAATACTTACTTGGTTTGGTCTCACACAAACCACGTACCGCACAAAACATGGAAATGGATCAAACCATCAGGGTAAGTACGGCATTTTTAACAGCTGCCCAACTGGAGGCAGTTTTACCGAAAACCCAAAAAAATCCATCCAGCCAACCCATTTTCGGAACCCGCTTAATCCCTTTCAAGATTAAGGAGTTAACGGACCCCATTTTAGCTACTATTGGAACATCAGCTCGTCATGTTTACCAGTCAAACTTTTTACAACATTTCCATAATTGATGCTTCATCAAACATATCCATCTGCACACTGAAGTAAACCATACCAGGTTTGTTTTTAAAGTAGGAACGGAGCCCCTTGTTACAAGGTGGACCAGACCTGGACAACCAATCAGGTGGTCTGCCAATCCAGGTCACCATCTGATCAACTCTGATCAAGCAAGGACCAAAGAGACAATGCCCCCTATGACTCAGGAAACAAGCAGGTGAATGTTCTATTGAAGTCATCCTGACGTGTCTTGTATTGTTCTCCTCAGTAATGGAGGGAAAGCAGAAGTGGCAAAGTTCGTCATGGATGCAGACAAGCAGGATCAGACTTGAATCCTAAGAAGAGGTCTCAAGAGACAGACAAGTCAGAGCAGAGCAGAAGGAGCCCTTTGGGCCCGAATCGTGTGACACCTGACAGTCTGGTTCCCACTGACCATAGTAAATAGTGAGAGAAGCAGGTGCTGAAAATCAGTGTAATTAGTGGCAGCAGCAACAGGCAGAAAAAGGAGCCATTTTCCAAATTAGTAAAGAATGCTGCGCTGACAAAGCAGCTGAGCACTCATTTGGACAGATTTAACCAGACTAACCTTAACAGCTTTCCGCCGCTATGGATAACTTTATGTCGGTAAAGGCCATGTCCCACAACGACTACATACATTTTGCTCATTTTCCACATATGTAATTTCGTTTTTTGGTGATTCGTGATATACGTAATTCAAAAGAGTTCCTTGGGTTCGTCATTCGTCATTGAACGCTGTCCGACGAGGATTTCGGCCGACGGGTCTTAACGTGACTTCGGTCTTAAGCAGGAAATTAAGTTATTTTGTAACAGAGCCAAAGCATAAAGATGCTTTTGAAATGAAACTGACTGAAGGAAGTGTTTCCCACTTGATTCTTTGGTTACTGCTTCAGTCACCAGCTGCTCTGCGCTCCCACAGAGCTCAGATCAGCTTGTACACGTTCACCCATGACAAGGTGTAGGTTGGGTTTGTGTGAGTTTTAAAGTTGTGTATTTTTCTTGTCACAGCAAGATAAACATTTCTTTGCGAGGGATATTTTAGGTTTATAATCTTTGTGTGTACAGCAGCTCATGAGTTGTGAGGAAAGAATTTGTCCCTCTATAGATTTTTTATTAGTTTGACCACAAAGATTTTTTACTGGAACAAATATAAAATATATATTTAAGTTGTCATCTCAGTTCTGTTTTCCTGTTTAATAAAGTATTACTAAAGTATCTCATTCTAAGAAATGCTTCTGCTCTTGGAGTCTTTCTGGTCCATGCTGGTTGAGGTTCTCCACTGCTGTAAATTCTCTCCATTTGTGATTCCTTAGAGTCTCACAGATGTTTGAACGTTTATCACCTTTTATAAACCCGGTTTAGATCCAGGCAGGTTTAGTTTTTCCTTCTGTTAGATGAAACTATAATTTATGAAATATACAGAAAGTCTTGGGCTGCAAATATATGATGTAGAGGAGAGTTTGGAAAGGAAGAAAAAACATTCATTGGCCCCAAACACCCTCATGGTCACATTTGTCTCTCAGTAATGTTTGATGAATCTCATAGTGCTTCTGTTTTTGTTGCCCAGAGGCTCTGACCCCACTCCCCTTTGACTCCCGCTGTAAATCATTAATCCTAACCGTCGGAGTTTTGAATCACCTGATGGTTTAATGAGGAACCACACAGTGAAGACAGAGAGGACAGAGACTTTTAATATCCGCTCACAAGATAGTAACTTTAATTGACTAAATCAAGCAGAGGTTTTGTTGCCTCGTTGTCATCTGGTGCGTGTTTGATCAGCGTCGGACGGGAAATTAACTTGATTCTGTCAACACAGGAGCTGCACACCTGTTTACCTCCCTCCCCACTGACTTTAGCGCACCTGAAGACCAATCGGCTCAGACGTCAGGATGACGATACCCCCCCCCCCCCATCAGATCTTACGGAGTACGTATGTGAATGCAGGGTTGACGTAGGGAATCAAGCAAACACTTTGGCCTTTACATAGGAGTGCATGCTGGGTCAAACCTTCAGTCACATGATCAGCAGCTGCTGGCTCCAACGAAACGAAGTTTGGTCAACTTTTTTTTTCATTTTTAGATATGGACATCACCACGTACAACATCAGTAGGCAGTGATTGGTGCAAGTTAGTCTAAGTCAAAGTTTCTATGGCAACCACTCTCGCCCATCAGGAGTGAGCTTGTTGGAAATCCACACCCCTTCCACTGAAACCTGGGGAGAGTCTGTCAATCAAACGTTTTGAATGTGGGGGCCAAGAGGGGTCAGAGAAGCACTACATGTACTTGTTAATAACCTTTCACTGAACAAAGGGGGAGGCCTCAGACACCATTTGTGTCCTTTTTTACCATGCTACCCTTTCATTAGTTTTCAAAAAACTCCAGTGAGACCACACCCAATGACCCTATCAGGAGAGGCTTTCCACTCTGGTTTCTCTTCTTCTTGTCCCTTAACAAGCCATTCAGTTGTGGGAATGTGGGTGTCCACCTGGAGGATAATGTATGTCTTTGGACTGAATCCTGCACATAACCAGTATGTTGCACATAGGAAGTACCCGCTAGCTCTAAGAAGCCAAGATCCCATAGACTTGTATTGAGAAATAAACAGCTATTACTCAGTCATTTAAGTTGTCAGAATAACAATTCTTGCTCTGATATTTGTCTTCTTTATTGTAAATTATTCCAGTTTTAAGCTGACCATTCAGATGCCTGATTAAAAGCACGTGGTGCCCGCTGGCTCCCATTTTTCTCTCACTAGCTGCTTTCAGTGGAAGAAGTGTGGACTTTCAACAAGCTTACTCATGACTGGTGACAGTAATTTCCATAGAAACGGGACTCAGACGCACTCGGGCCAATCCCTGCCGACTGGCTCCAAATGGCGGCAACCATACTGTGGAAAAATGGTGACTGAATTGGCTTTATTTCGCTGGAGCCAGAGGTGAGGCATTTTCTGCGGGGAATGTCGCACCCGCTTTGTCCAGTGATATATGCCGTCTATGATCCTTCACCACTCAGTCTGATGAAGCCACTTGCACGAACCTCGATGGTTGAAACATACTCCTAAGTTAAACAAAAGGATTTTTAAAGAGGGCATCAGACAATACAATCATTTTAAAATGCCAAAGCGGAAAAAGTCTGCAGTGAAAGGAGCAGCCCACTGAGAGTGAGTGACATCCACACCTTTTGCAGGTGAGATGGTCTCGAGTTGGTGAGAAGAAAAGCTGAACTCTACATATGAGTTGGCACATTTCTAGGTCATGAGTACACCTGCTCTTGCTTTTTTACCATTTCCTCTGTTTACTTTGTGAAGCTGCGGCTGCATAGATCCGTGAAAAGAGCTGTGGATTGTGGGACGAGCTGGACTCAAACCCACTGGACTCTTGAGTTCAGGTCTTAGAGGACAAACAAAGAAGGAGGAGCTTCAGCAGAGAAAACTGCAGCCTCATTGGAATGCAGCCCGAGTTTTCCCCTGACCTGACAGCAGTAAGCACTCAGAGTAAGAGCAATAGCTTACGCACAGAAGTCATCATCAAATGCCATTACAGGAACAGCCCCCCGCTATCCCCTCCGCCTCCTCCTGGAATGGGAGGAACGCCAAGAGAGATCCTGAATTTCCCTGTTGTGATGACGGATGGTGTCTGGGCCTCGTCCTTTACGTCACCACAGAAGTTCCTGCTGCTGTTGGAACACAAAGGAGTCTGAGTCACATCAGGAAGCCTCGTCACTATCTTCATCCCGGTCATCGTCAACTTTCTGCAGCCATCACTCCAAAAACCGGAGGGTCACGTGACCACACACTCTCTGGTTCCCGTCTCTGACTGTACTTGATTCCAAGTACATATTTGTCTGACAGTGTCCACCTGAAGGGGGCATTTGCTGTTTGTTCAGCCTCGCATTCATGCGGCGCCTCTTGACATTTAGAGACAACGGTGGAGTGCGGCTAAGCACCACAGAAACAAAACCCTGCGCAGGAACAGAACTCACACCTGTACGGTTTAGGTCCAGTTCAGCCTCTTCACCACTTTGAGCTCTGCTGGTGGGTGTTGAGGGGGAACAGTTCACATGCGCCGAAAATACCTGGCTGCACAGATTTTCCGTGCACCGCACCAACCAAGTCTCCACTTCTCCACCCACTCAAACAAACACTTTCTATTCAGTTCCTCCCTGCTGCAAGAATCCTCATGTCAAATGTCTTTTAAAGGAAAAATGGATTTTTGTAGGAAACCCGATTTCTGATTTATTTGACATTGAAGCAATGTGGTTACTCCAAGCTGATTATGGTTGCCTAGGAGTTTTTGAACACCTGCCTGGAAAACCTGAAAGGATGAAGTCCCCTCTGCACACATCGTCCATGGTGGACTGTTCCTGTCCTCTTGTGGTTTTATTTGTCTGAAAAAATAAATTCACTTGAAAAAAAGTAAAGAAAGACAGCAAGTGCAGAATGTTTTTTTTTTTACTTTTGTTACACCAATTTGTCCCTGACTAAAAGACATTCGAGGGTATGAAAAAAACCTTTTGACGAGCAAGTAAAACATTTAAAGTGGAAAAATTCTTCAGCAAAATGTTCTGTATTCAGAAATAGTTTTTAGACCGTCAGAACAGCACATATGCACGCAGACCCAGGCCTGAGATTATGTCTGTAGCTCCATGTGTAAGCCAAAAGAATTAAGCAAAACAAAAACAAAACAAATTTCCAAAGCAATTCCAAAATCCAGTCCCCTAGAAATGTCCCTGTCTCTTTGAAAAACTAATGTCCTTCGATGCTCATTGGCAAATATAGACCACGATGCACTGTATTTATCTTTTTATTTTAAAAAGATGCACAGGTATTTTAATTAACTACCATCCAGCATACTTTCTACATCACAAATATAGTCTTTTTGCTCCTGATTCACAGAATGATTTGAATTTAGAGCTCAACTTTCTTAATATGTACACTATCATCAGCAAAATTTCACAAGAACATGAAAAAAAACACTATTTTCATCAGAGATTTTCTTTAATGACTATCATATCAATATATAACATGTGAAAAATTAAAAATAGCTTCAAAATAAATTTTAACACTTCTCTATAAATCAGTCAAATTTGACTAAGTAATAGAAATGTATTTTAAATGTGTGCAGATTAGGGAACACTTTGTAATATTCGGTAGACTTTCGTAAAAATCTATTCCACTGAGGCAAAATCCTTTTGTCTTTAAATGAAAATGAGAAAGTGTGCTCTTGGAGGTTAGATCACTTCTGCTGCATAAAATCAACAATTACAGCTTTGTAAGGAGCAGCTTTGTGCTCTGACAGTAAGAGCGGTGCTGCAGCTCCGCTACAGGATAATTACTGGGAGCAATGCTGCAGCCTCACACATCTCTGCCTAGTTTATCTGCAAAGAATAAACTTTCAGATATTCTCCCGCAGCTGCCAGATGTCGTCAAATACAACCGAAATAAACTTGGAGGATTACATTAAAAATTCTTTATGCTGGTCATTAACTGAATGTCCTTGAGGGATTGTCGGTGGGAGATTTATTCTGCAGTCGCTCTTCCATCAGGGTAAAAGGGTGAAAGAAAAGTGTCTGGTTTAACTTGTCGGCCACTTAACAAGCAGAAAATTTGAGCTGATGCAAAGAGTTGATGGAAGGAGAGGAGAAATGTTGTTTCAACATAAAAGTGAAGGGGGGGGTCAGAGAATTTGAGAATTTCAGCGTGCAGCCATGAACGGTAAGGGGCTTTTTTTTGGTAACTGCTGGATTTGATCTCTTTGCTTTTTGCAAATGCTAAACTGTTGGGTTCGATAAGCCAGAACCACCTTGTGCACTGAGGAGGTTTAGTCAAGTATGAAGCATCAGGAATGAAATTAGAATCTTCAAATCACAGGCCATTGTTCTCAGCCAAGAAGAAGTGGTTTTGGTCTCTTTGGATTGGTGGGGAGCTTCTACCTCAAGTGGAGGAGTTTAAGTATCTTCAGGGGTGATGGAAGGATGGAGAGTGAGACTGACGGGCGGATGGATGCAGAGTCTGCAGTGATGCAGCTGTTGTGTTGATCTGCTGCAGTGAGGAAGATGTTGAGCCGAAAGGCAAAGATCAGGATTTTCAGGTCAGTCAATGTTCCTACTTTCACCTGGGGTCATGAGCTTTGGGTCATTACCGAAAGCATCAAACTCCAGCCCTCAAGGGTCAGTGTCCTTCACATTTTCAAACTAATTTGCCATCGAAGCTTCTTCTGGAAACACTCCTGATCCAAGTAACCAGCAGTAGATAAGGCAGGATTTCTTAAAGATCCTCAGGATGCCGGCCCTCAAGGAATGGGGCCTGATCCCGGACCTAAAAGGGTCCAAACAGCCTGTGTTCCCCCCACAGGGGGACTCAGTGCTCCCATGGTGATAGGGTGAGTAACCTGGAGTGGAGTCGCTGCTCCTCCACATTGAGAAAAGCCAGTTGATGTGACTCAATCACAGACACTGTGAGGGGGGGGGGGGGGGTATTTTAGGCATGTCTCACCAAGAGGAGGCCCAGGGAAGACCTGCCATGATACATGACTAAGATTCTTTTTATTTGACATGAAGAATGTTAATTTTAACCGTGTAGAAATGTCGCTGGTGTCTCCAAAATAACACACACTCTTTAACATACTGTAACTCTTCAACTGGTTACGCAATCATTGTGAATCAGCTGTCTCTGATACAGAGAAAAGCGGCTTTTTGCATCCGTTTTGCGTCCTATGTGACACATGACTAAGGTAAAGTGTTGCACGATGGTGCAAAGGTGTTTTT
Source organism: Oryzias sinensis (assembly GCA_037389245.1). Taxonomy (NCBI): domain Eukaryota; kingdom Metazoa; phylum Chordata; class Actinopteri; order Beloniformes; family Adrianichthyidae; genus Oryzias; species Oryzias sinensis. Next base: position 49,294,210 of record CM074488.1, read on the forward strand.
ATTTTGCGACTGCTGCATGCGTAAACACTAGAATACTGTAAAGTGTTAAACATCTGCCCAAAGCTGCTTTTCTCCGCTTCAGAATCGTTTAGGGAACGAAAACGATTAGAGATTTCGTTAATTGGGTAAAATAATTGAAGATTGAATGTAAATGTGGGCCACATATAAAAACCCTACACGCATTTAAATGGTTAATTTTGCATTTAAAATAGAGATATTTTGACCCACCACGCATACCATGCAGGGGTCTGCGGAGGGCGCCATCTTGTCTCTGGGTGTCTTTTTCTGTGTGTGTAAGCATGAAGCAGACAAGGAACTGCGTGAGCAGCAGAGAGATCGGTAGAGTTATTGAAGAAAGAAGAAAAATCATCATAATAAAATGCATCATGTATACGTCGCGTTTAATGAATTCTTAGAAACTCCTTTGAAAATGGAGTTGATGTTGATGTTTTAAATGAAATTGGTTAAAAAGTGGAACATTTAAATATTCAAAAAATATTATATATTCTTCTACCTATATTATACTACTATACTGGATTTTTGCTTGTAAATTGGTTTTGGTAAAAAAACATTAACATTTCAAAACTAGAAGGAAAAAATATTGAGTTTTTTGTTTTTTTATAAAAGACAAGATCTCACTTAGAACATAGATTGAAATGTGTTTGTTTTATTTCTGTACTATGAGCAGAATTGTTTTTGATGACCCTCGATTGTAGCTCAGACTTCAATTCTTGGCTGGTGGTTGATGGCGAGTCAGGCGTAGAACGAGATAACCCTGTTGAAGATGGAAGTACAGTGGGGCCGGCTGTCTCTGATTCCCATCAGCAGGATTCATCCCAACCTTACAGGACAAAAGAAAAGGAACATTCCCAAACACATTCACTTATCCTACTCAGGTAGAGAATAAATTGAGTGCAGAAAGAGACAACGGACGATTAATTAGCAGGTTTATTTTTGTAAAAGAGGTTCCTTTTTAGGAAGAAATTCGTGTTCATGTGTATGTTGTTGTATTTTATGTTGTGAAAAGGTAATGGAATAAACCTGACCTCTGCTAGTTAAATGGATGGTGGTTTTTCTTCTCTTCCTTAATAGAAACTAGTAATTTTGTGTAGCTTTTGCTGGTTAAATGTGACACAAGCGCTACATAAACACTGGAGCTAAGTCTCTGCTTCAGTGCTAGACTGTGATCACCTGAACAATTCAACTCAGTTTAGCACAAGTCCACGCCTCAAAGTGCTGCACCAAAGGCAAAACACCAAAAGAGATTCATTACAGGCCTTCTAATCCTGTTCCGTCCAAATCCAATTCTGATATATATTTAATAATAGCTTATAGGTGAGCAGCAGAATACATCAAAGGGATTTTGGGTGTGATCCCTGCTCTTAGCAAAATGGAAGGGGGTGGAACATCAGGAAAGCAAATTCTGTGAGGGCAATCCTCTGCTGTCACTAATTGGGGTCTGAAAGAAAACTCAAATAAAAATGAAACAAGTACTGAATGTATCTGTAGGAAGACAAAAGAGATTTGTTGGTGAATGTGACAAGGACAGAACAAGAGGAGCACAGATCAACTCAAAAGTGTCTGTTCTGGAGCAAGGAAACATGAGTTTGTCGCTCCAGCAAGGAGAGGACTGAGAGCAGATGGTTGTAGAATCACTGAATCCTCTGTTGGAGAATAGAAGTCAGTCAATCCAAAACTACTCAACATCTGTAAAGGGACTAATAATACCGTTATAACTGCCACCATGGGAGAGCAGGAAGGCGACACATGAACTCAAAGACAATGGTATAAAACAATCATGAACATGGTTAACCCTGTAAAGGCCATTATATCGAACAATTGACATAAAATTCTAACTTTTTGAAATTAAGATTTAATAAAATCTGCAAAAGAAATGTGCAATATAATTTGTTTAATGATATACATATAGATATCATTTAAATTATAATACTTTGGGTGATCTGGTGCGTTTTTTCTCACAGCATTGTTCATTTTCATTCATTTCATTTATTTATTTGTTCCTTTCATTAAAATGATTTATGCCCAAATATTTACATGTTTGTTTTACCTATTAAACATTTTCATGATTGGAAGGGAGCAGAATTGAAGAATACAATTCTTATAATTGTCTGCTCCCTTTTAAACATTGCGTCATATTTACATTTCTCACACCATCACCTGTGCTCAGATTTCCCCACATACAGTTCAATTAAACAGTAAACACATTCCATTCATTTAGTACGTGCAATCCAAAAATTCCATTCAATAGTCAAGTTTGTACAAATTACAGTAATTCTATAAATTAGCCGCGTCATTGAATAAGCCGCAGGGCTTGTAGTCCGGATTTTACGGTAATTTGTTTAACTTTATACATCCGTTTAAATTGAATAATATTTTGACAACTTTTTGACTGATTCTCCTGGGAATTCCACATTTTTACCCCTGCTATAGACAAACTCTTTTGCTTTAATGTTGTTCAAGCAATCTGTTGTTGGAAATCAAATTTTCTCCTATGATTTTCATCTCCTGTGGTAAAAATAAAAAGCTTTTGTAAGTCTCCAGGTAAATCTCTGTTTCTGGCTCTCAACATAACTAATAAGGTCTGCAATTCAATTACATTTTTAAGTTTTAATAAACCTGACTTAATGAAAAGTTCATTTGTGTGATCTCTAAAATTTGCTTTATGATGAGTCACTTTTGCAACCGTATTGATTCGAACCCTTTTGCGAAAGTGAGGAGGATATAGCAGAAAGTAGTAGGTCTAGTGATGCCGATGACGATAGCCAGCATGAAGATTTGGCTAGACTCCAGTAAGTCTAAAAAATGTATAAAATTAAATTACTCCACTTACCCTAAAATATACTCAAAATGTCCCCTTTTGGCCTAATCTAAACAAAGGCAAACACTGGTTTTCAACCCAATTTACAAAATAAATGTCACAAAATAAAAGTTTCCCAGATATTACTACTCTTTAGTTAACAAAGTCACTGTATACCATTAACAACTGTGGAACATTAACAGTTTTACCTGTTTGAACCAGTTTGAAACCTTTTCTCGTGCGCGCGCGCGCGCGCTCACACACACACACAGTTCAGTTTACTCACGGTACCGGCACCTCAAAAGCAAAAGAAAAAAAAACGTTGCAGGCCTGTTGCTTCTCTTGCAAAACATTGAGTGCGTTGAAATACTCCAGTTGGATCCAAGGACAACAGAAAACACGACTACTTCGCCTCAATGTGATCCATCGTGATGCACACTAGCCTAGCTTAGCAGCCTCCGCTCCCGACTCCAGCGCCGTCCTCTCCGACCAAGAAAACGGCTTGCTCGCTTCCAGCTCACCCGCCTTTCCTCGACTCAGAAGCCAAGATCCTCCTCCCAACTCTCCGTTCAAAATTCTTCGTTTGTGTCCCGGTTTTTGTCCCTTCGAAAACGCAGACTTCTCTCCTGCAGATCTGGAGGGAAAAATCCTTCGCCGTCCACCTTCTTAAATTTTCCCCTTTTCAGCAGCGTTTCTTGTTTTGGGAATTTTATACACAGATACACTTTCACTAGATGTATTGCTACATCCAGCTGCCACACAACGACTTGGCATGTTGATGATTAACAGATTTAAACACGAGAGAAACGAAGACTACCTGTTTTGTTTACATGCTGTCCGAAGCAACTGCGAAAGGCAACGCCTTTCGTGACGTCACAGGTCATATCGAGGTCACTTCCAGCCTGCGCTCTTAGCGGCAAATTCAAATCTCTGATTCCTTCGAAAGATGTCTATTTTTCATATGCTTCAGATTTTTTTCGACGCTAACTATTGGTATCAATAGAATCAGCGTTTAAAGGGCTTTTTTATTTGACAAAGTTGTTCAAAGCATGGCATCCACACTTTAAGTTGTAAAGATGTTGACGAGTGTTCAGGAAAAAAAAGAGCCCCACCTTATTTATCCACTGTTTCACATTTGAACAGCTTTGGGGGAATCAGCTGTGACAACTCCCTCAAAGAGATTTGAATCATCCTTTCAGAGAAAGTCAGATTTTGAGTTAAAAACGCTCAAAATGGTCAAACTCTGGTTTCTTACATTCCCCCAACATTTACAGGAGCCCAGGTGTCTAATGATAAAGATGAAAACAATCGCAGGAGGTAAATGTTGCTGCTGAGACCGCTACGGGTGGGTCATGTCTTTTGACTTTTCATGCTGAAATCCCCACCTCTCCGCCCACCCAGCTTCCACAGAATAAACTTTCATTCAGGTTTATTTGAAAACATTCATCTTGGTTGGTATTTTGTTCCATTTGCGCGTGCAGGGATCAAGGCTGTGTGGCGTTTGTGAGGAGCAGCATGGAGGGCTTTTACTCAGCAGGCGTGCAGCTTTGACATTACAAGGGAGAAAAGGAAAAGCCCTGCCAAGGCTGCACTGATGGAGGGGGCACAGCCTTCATCTCAACAATGGCGCGCAGACACCTGCAGACCTGAAGGGAAAGCTTCATAGCACAGTCAAAATGGCTTGAATGCTGATAGGGATTTCTGCGCTCATTCTTACACACTCATGGGATCTTAAAAACCTGCCCCATGTTCAACCTCTTCTTCTGAGTGCATCCCTTTTCCTTTGGACATCTGCCTCCTCTACACAGGCCTTCCTGAGATTTGTTAAAGTCAGCTTCTCCATGTGAAAGATCTCTCCATTTCTTCTTGTGTCATTGCACTCAAATTCAAACTTTAATAGTACTGTATTTATTGCAGTTTCTTCTAATGTTTCTTTCATGCATTTTTTTATGAATTGGTTTCACTCTTCGCTTTCATGTTAAGAGAACAGAAGACTTCTACAGCCTTCATTTATTTTTTCTGCTTTTCATGAATTTGGTGTGTGTGTGTGTGTGCATGCGTTTATGAATTAAGTAAAGCCAAAGACATTTTCCTCCGAAACCCGTTATTTTTCTCTCCTATGTGTGCACAGGCGGTTTTGAGTGAAGAGGCAAACAGTTGTGCCATCATTCCCTGCAGCTAATAAAGACCCGTGGTCAACTGCTGCTGCATGTCCCTGCAGGAAAAATGAGCTTTGAGATGCCTTGAGATGTGTCTTAGCCTGGGGGCGGGGCTGGCAGAGCAGACTCTTCCTGGGAGGGGCGGTTCTTCACATATCGACGTCACAATGTGAGAACCTGCTAGTTTTAATACGTTTTAATAGATTGGGAGGGGCTGGTGCTCAGAGAGCAGGTTTTTGGAGGAATGCTCAGCAATGCTTAAATGGATCAAATTTCCTCTTTGGGGTTGTTTATAGTGAGGAACGACCAGAATAATATACTTATATAATATAATAGTTCAAAAAAGTTGATTTTACATGATATTGGCCCATTAACCCTTCTCGGGTAGATGAAGAGCTCCTGGCCCAAGTGGAGATGTTTGGTTATCTTGGAGTTTTGTTCATGGGTGAGGGAAGGATGTAGCATGAGATTGACATGGTATAAAGGAGCTGATCTGAACTGGTCAGTCAATATTCCCACATCCACCTGTGGTCATGTGCTCTGGATCAAAACCAAAAGGACAAGATCCTGAAAACATGCAGCTGAAATTAGTTCCTTCCATTGAGTTGCTAGGCACTCACTAAGAGATAAGGGGGAGGAGCTTGGCATTGAGTCGCTGCACCTCCACATGGAGAAAAGCCAGTGGGGGTGGGCCTGTCTATTAACTGGCCTGGGAGCACCTTGCCGAAAAGAGATATGCAAATCAATAAAAACCAAAGGCACTTGATTTACTAAGATTTTGTACTCAATGGACATCAAACTGTCTCCAAGAGCTCCAGCCTAATTTTGATACTGCCATTTGTCTAATGTGCAACCATTCTCACACAATTGTTTCATAATGAATCTCCAGTCACATCATTTTAACATCCTGTGTGTCTCAGTAGGAAGAATCTTGTGCTCGTTTTTCTATAGAAGCGATTTGTTTGTATTGTGTGCAGAATAGATAACTTTATACACAGATGACAACAATCACTCTTTCCAGGACTCTCTGAGCACCAAGATGACCATTACAAGTGTTGGCTTTTTGCTTATGTATTGCTTCTGCTTTATCATTTTAATTAAGGTTGTAAGGAACTGAAGCCATCAAGAACTGTTAAGGCCCGTACACACCGGGACAGATACCCGGGATATTCGCCAGGCGTTATTCGCCAGCGTTTTTTGCCACGTTTTTTGGGTTCACACCCAGGCGATTTTCGCTGACGATGAGCTGAGTGAACATGCAATTTTTTTCCCTGAGGTTAGATGGCGCTTAATGTAAACAGAAATACTCCTGTACACAAGGTGGCGCTGCGCAACTTTACGCTTCTTAAAGTCGCTTTTCACTCAGAAGAAGAGAGCAAGTATTTACGCGATTGTCAGAATCAAACAAAGAAAACATGAATATTTCAAGCACCAGTTGGAGCAACTGGGGATATTGGGGATACTTTAGAACTTCCGTCATTATTCGTCGCGGCAGTGTAGGAGCTACTTGGCATCTATCTTCTTCGCTGGTATGTGTGCTCAGCAAGACAGTTTTGTGTTTGAGCGCCCCCAAGTTGTGTTTTACTGTAACTTCAGAAGCTCCAGACACGTGTGCAAAAGCGCCATTCTCATTGGTCGAATAGATTTCGACGCCGCGCGTCAAACCAAAAAAGAACGAACCCGAGGCGTTTTTTGAAAAGTGACGCTTTGACGCGTGGCGTTTTTTCGCATCGGTGTGCACACTCACATTGGTGCCCTTTGTTTAGTCCCGAGGCGTTAAACGTCGACGAAAATCGGGGGCGAAATTCGTCCCGGTGTGAACAGGCCTTTACAATGACTCAAACAACATGTCCCCCTCTTTGTTTCCTCTACTCCTCACTTAGTTAAGCTTGTGCTTTTTAAGATGAACCTTCATAAACTCGATATGTAAAGGTATCATCCCACACTTCTTTTACAATAGATTCAACCCGCACATTGATAAAGATGCCTGAACCTTCAGTATAAAGCTGATGAAGTGTGTGTGAAACAATGTGAGTTTGTTTCCTGAGGAAAAAAATATATACTGCATTGATTGACCGTAATCAGTCTTTTGTTGTACTACAAAGGATTAAAATTCACTGAAATACAACTGCAGTAGTGTCTCCACAGGACCTTGACTAACATTGTTTTTCCAGTTTCTAAAAAAGTGTGCAGATGAATCAGAAACAGCCTTCAGCATCAAACCGATTGAGTTTTTTCTATCTGTTTTTAGTTTTAAAGTGTTTTTGCAGCACATCAGGCTATCAAGTCAAATGCAGTGAATGGGACGTTGACTACAAAGGGCAGCATCTGTACATTCACTTCTTGAAGAGATACACAATTTTGGCAGAGAAAAGAAAAAAGGAAAAAAAAGAAAAAAGAAAGTCAGTATTGGCCCGTGTTGTTTTCTCAATTACATAGTTTAGCTTTAACAATAAACTCTTCCACCTTCTTGTTCAGTTAGAGGCGCAAACACTGACTTAATTTCTATGTCCAGACTTATAATTCCCAAATGAAAAAGACAGTACATAAATAAAGCTTGTTTTTGTGTCTTTTGTTTTTGTTCAGCATCTACCAGCTCAGTGGCCTTGTGGTAGAGTGTCCTCCCTGTGACTGGAAGGTTATAAGTTCAAATCCAGGCTGAGTCATACCAAAGACTCTAAAAATGGGACCCAATGCCTTCCTGCTTGACACTCGGCATTAAGGGGTTGGATTGGGGGGGTTAATCCATCAAATGGTTCCCGAGCGCGGCTGTGTCTGCAGCTCACCGCTCTCCAGGGGATGGGTCAAATGCGGAGAACAAATTTCACACACCTAGGTGTGTGACAGATAATGGGACTTTAACTTGACTATAACTTTAGAAGAATTAACGGGAGTCAAAAGTAGCCAAGTATTGGATGTCACTGAGATGAAATGACTTGTGAAGGAGATGGACCAAGATGATGAAGCCCTCCAAACCGAAAACATGGAGGACTGTGGTGTGTCGAGTCGCCTCAAAGCTCCAAGATTGTTGAATGTGCGTTTCCATGGTGACAGGTCCTGCTCGCGACGGATCTATGTGCTGATTAAGAGCAGATGGAGAGCTGTGTGAGTCAGCAGCATTGAGCAGGTATTAGCAGGTGTCACAAGTCGCTCTGAGTAATCCTGGTCACACATAAGGTGGAACTGAAACAAGCCTAACCTTTCAGCTGCTCAGATCTCTGCTGCAGTGAGAAGCAACACGAGAGCAGAAGCTGCAAATGTCACCGCTGATGCATCCTCTGAGATAACTGCTGCACACAAAGAAGCAGCACCCTGAGGTGCAAAGAGTTTGTCATCAAGGACTGAATGAGCTCCTCCTGTTTGCCTGCTGTTTGGATCTTCACAGGGGGCTCTCAGACTTAGAGCTTTTTCTTTAACCATCTGGATTTGGAAGGAAAACATGGCACTGATGGAGTACAGGCAGTTTTTTTTTTGTATGTATCATTTGTTTACTTTTTTATGGATGGCAATTGTAATTTTTAATTAATGGGAAATCCTGAATGACAAATGTTTTAAAGCAAAAGTAATAGTGAAAAAACAACAAGAATATTTACAGTTTTCTTAATGACAAGATGTAAAAAATTAAACCGAGGACAACTTAAATGTTGAGTTTAGATTTGAGAGTGCATCTGAAGTCAGAAAGGGATTTGATGTTTTTGTACATCAGATGGAAGTGAGATCATTGTGCTGATGCAGACTGATGTGATGGATGGGGAACAAATGCCTGTGACAGAGGACAGACGTGATGATTTGCAGGAGATCAGGCAAATGTTTAGGAGACAGGCTGTGAATAACCTGGAAAGCACACAGAAATGAACAGGAAGTGTGGATGTTCTGGATGGGGATGTGATCTGTGTTCTGCTAATGATGCAGGAAGCAGGGTTCTGAACCAAATGGAGTTTATGGGGCCATTTTTGGGGAAGACTTAAGAAAAGGGACTTGGGGCCAAAGTACATTTGGGCCTAAAGTACAGCTTTTTTGTTTGGAAGCTGTGATTGCTCTGGTGCCGACCCCAGGCACCGACCCTGCCCTTTAACACCTAAATGAAAGACTTTTTGACATATCTTAAATTCCTCGACCCTTTCAGAGTTCAACGCAATCCTGACACAGAGAGAAGCAGCTTTTTATGTTGGCTTTGCACCAATGTGCAGCTCATTACCAACGTAAAGTGTCAATGATGTCAATTGGGTATAAGCACATCACTGCTATGCAGTGTTGCACATCAGGCTCCTTTTCCCTGCTTCAGGATCCATTAGAATTACGTTCATTTCGTAAACAGTTGAAGAGTTACGGTAGCCGAAAGAATGTCAACGCTGGAGCTCAAGCTCTGGTGTAAAAGGGTTAAAGAGATGTGCTATGGTACCGAGGCATTGGGAATGGGATAGGAGGGTCTGTAAGCGCACGCCAAGACAAATCTCATGGGCAACAGACGGAGTAAACATCGCCCCCTACGGTTTCAGTGTACCTGTTAGCCCTGCCTGGCCACCGACTGTAAAAATAGTTTATGAGTGAAGCCAAAGACAGCGAGCAATCAACCACCTGTGGCGCTGTAAACCAACAGCCTAACTGGTGTGATAGGCTAGGAATAGGCCAATCAGTTAGGAGCTGATGAGGCTGAGGACAAGAATAGGAGGCAGAATGGGGCATTAATAGTTTGTACAGGGAAATATGCCGACCAAGTGATGTTACTTACATGAGGCTGCCAGACTCATAACCTTTTGGAGGAGGGGGGGCTGATGAGAGGTCAATGGTAACAACTTTTCCACTTTGCAGACTGTGGATTTGATGCCAAGAAATAGATTAACAGTTTCATTTCCATTTAATTTAAGGTAATTTGAGGTCAACCAGGACTGAACTGTGGGGTTCTTTTTTTGATTTTCATTGCTATGCAAAAAAAAAAGAACCCCCCCCCCCTCCGTCCAATTCCTTTGGCCAGTTTGAAATTAAAATAGGAAGAGAAAAAAAAAACACAATTTCAAAGAGAGAGGGATTTTTATTTTGAAATTCTTGAAGGAGGTCGACCAGTTTGAGAAGAAAGAGCAAAGGGAGGCGTCCATTACTCTTCTCTAATCACATTCAATGAAAGCCTCATAATTTAGCAGAAAACAACGGAGCTATTATAGAATTGGGATAACTCTGAGGAGTGCCAAGAAATACATATACCAAACAATACCTATAGTTTCAAAAAATTTAAGAAAGCCAGTCTACTTATCAAGATTTCCACTGCATCAATCTGAGCTTCAAATTCTATTCTCGTGTCAACTTCATGTTAAAAAACGTGAATCTAGTGTGTTCTCTCCCCCTTCACCTTTTGTGTTCTTGCTGTTTTGCTGTGTTTTTTTTAAGCATTCATACGTGACTTCATGGGATGTTTGTGTTAACGAAGGCAAGGGAGGAGGGTAAAAGGTGGGTTGGGTTTCTGTTTTAATTTCTGTTTATTTTTTGTTTTTTAATTGTAAAGCGCTTTAAGCTGAGCAATAATGAGAAGTGCTTTTGATGAATAAAGTTTGATTTGATTTATTTCAGTGCCATTTTGCATGCTTTTGGTTGTTGTTTTTGTTTTCTACAGAGTACTGTGTTCTGTGTCTTGATTGGCTGGAGATCTCTTCAATCTCCTTCGTGCCATGCTTCCTGTACAGAATGCGGACAGTTTGCCACATAAATCAATCTTTGATCCCACTCAGTTTCTTTCTGTAATACTGGGCTTATTATTTTTTATATTTGAAAGAATTTGAACAACAGAGAAAAGTGTTAAAATGTTAATGTCTGTCTGAAAAAAATCTAGAAAGTGTTTAGTGAGAGGTTTTATCAGCATTAAAACATCTATAATCCTATCTTGTGGATTTCACCTGTCGTGGATCAATTTGAAAACATACCTTTTGTGATAAATATGGGACCAGTGTAATACCCAAGAGAGAAAAAAATCCTGACAGAAGAGTTAAAAAAAAAGAGGAACTGGGGTCCGAAAGATAGAACTTGACCAAAACATTGGAAATATATGTCTGACTTTTAGAAAAAAGGATTGCCAAGTGAAAAATATGATGAAAAAGAGGGGCCATGGAACACCTGAAGTGATGAGGTACGGCCGACACCTGAAGGTTTTGAGCTAAAAGAGCTGAACGCAGCCTGAAAAAACTCCAAGAAATGCACTGGAGGTGGAGCGGGTGATACCAATGGAGGCGATTGAGAAGGAAGGTGTGAAAGATGCTGTCAGAGGCCACAGTCATATCAAGAATGATGAGTAAAAGCAAATGATGATTTGTTGCTACAGGAATGTCTTTGGTGAATTTAATACGAGCAGCTTCTGTGCTGTGGTGAGGACAAAAACTGGACTGAAATTGTTAACAAAGTTTACTTTGGTTATGTGGGAGTGGAGTTGACACTTTTTGAGTATTTTGCATTGAAAAGCTAGGGTGGAGAGAAGATTAAGGTAACAAACGTCGGTCGTTTTTAATATTCTTTTAGCTGCTGTTTGAAAGAGAGTGACTGTCATGGTGCCTGTCAGACTCCTCCCCCTCCAGCTCTGCCAGCTCTGCTCCCTGATTGCCACCAGCTGATGCCTCTCACCTCATCTGCCATGCTGTTTAAAAGGAGACTTCACTCATCAGTTCAACGCCAGTTCGTTACCCCTTATGGTGACTAAGCCTGGTCTACAGTTTATCCTCTCATGCTCTTTGCTTTGCTCTCAGCCTTGTATTAATCCTTGCTCTCTGCTTCAGGATCATCATCTCACGAGTGACGTCAGCGTTTCCTGCCAGTCTGCTGCTCAAAGAAGCCAGAAGACTCCACGGCTCACAAAATGCACTAAGCCCTCCAGCCACTCCACTAGCTGTCCTAAAGTCTGGATTTCCTCCTACTTACCACAACCATCTCTGGAGAAACAATAAATCCGTGTCTTGTCAAAAACACTTACCTGTCATCCTTCTGGTTTCCAGCGTCTGGGTCCTCACGCTAAGAGCAACATGACAGTGACAACAAGATGAAAGTTTGAGTTGAGGTGGATTATCAATAATATCAAAGAGTGGAAGCAGAATTGACCAAAAACCTACCAAAGCTTTGATTTATATTCAAGGTTTTTGAGAAATGTAAAAATTGGAACTGCGAGAAAGGATTTGAAAACAGGAATTCAGATGACAGAGGAGGTGTGGACACAACATAGGGATGAGTCGATTGGCTTCAGTGTTATTAAATACAGAGTACAGAATGGAAGTGTTACCTTTGTTGGAAACTAGAGATAAATAGTTAAAAGTAGCTAGAATCAGGTAAAATTTGTATATTTCTTCATGAAAAGAGGGAGCAGTTTTCTTTAAGGCATTGAATTTTGCGACTAAACTAGTTTCCATGCAGCAGGCTGTGAAAGTAAACCGAGGAGCAGAGGAAAATGAGACCGAAATATCAGCAATGCATGAGGAGAGGGTATCAATATTAATGTCCTTAATATTTTTGAAATGAAGAAGTTTCATTACTTTGAGGCAGGCTGACATAAAAAAAAGAGCAGAGGAAATTATCCAATATTAGAGAGAGATTCAGTTGTGCATTAAGCTGAGCTGAAGGCAGGAATGAAGGCAGACTTTGTAACTCTAGAGATGGAGCATGGTGAGGCATCTTCCATGAGGATATGTATTGTGAATTGAACATAGAAAAGCTCAGAAACACAATTCAAAAATAGGTTTTCGTTGGAGTGGGTCTTTAAGTTTAGAAAAGTCTTTGGGCTGTTGGTATGTTTTGATTAAAAAGATAAAAATGAAGCTCAATAGAAAAGTTCAGAGGGTCTTATTTGAGGTACAAGGAGATTGTGGAGTTCACCAATGAAGGAGCAGATGTTGCAGAGACTGAAGGTAATGCTGGTTTTGTCCTGCTTGACGTTAATGTTATCCGACCTGGCTAGAGAGGCTAATGTCCTGTGTTTGGCAACCAGAGCAATGATTTTGGAAGGACAATGAGAGGTAGACTAGACAGACATGATTGCATTTGAGTTGTCATTTTGGAGTGTTTGAGTGTGCAAGTGTTCTGAACACGGAAGCCTAAAATCTAGGTTTACATGTTTACATATACTTTTTATCAAAAGTGGCCGTTGAAACAGGAGTCGACGTGTTTGGTGTGAACGTGGCTTCACCTGAATAGTTCAAATTTGTCCAGGTTTGGCTGAAGTAACTGGCAGAAACAGAGTGACTTGTGCCTGTCATTTATCATCTTCAGGTCCAGAGGAAGCATGTGTACATTTCACACTCGCTTTATTGAAACGTTTTTTTTTTTAAAGCGGCAATATCTACAATCAGTTGCTTCATGTCATCCAGCTTTTTCAGAAATTATGAATAAAGTTATAACAAAGTCCAAAGCAATCACAGGTAACTGTTTTATTATCGGTCCCACAGCAGGTTTTCTTTAACAGCGGAAAACGTCCAGCTCCAACCAAGGGTTACGCTTCTCCCAGACACTTTGATAGCTGGCCATCACTTATTAAGACAAAACAAAAGGTCGAAAACGCTGTCACATTTAGTGAGGCGTTCTGTCTGAGCATCTCTGTAATCAGTGCTTAGCCCTTGTGCTATCTTGTAGGGTCCAGATGACCCCACAAAATAGAACCGTTAACTTTGGGAGTGGGGTCATCTGGACCCCACAAGATAGCACAAGGGTTAAACACAAACACACTGCTTGAACCTTGTCACTTCAGTGATTGGATTCCTGGTACAGTCTGACTCCTCCAGCCGGCTCTATGGCTACTGGGTGGCTGGCTGGGCTATCTGTGGTCCTTGTCTGTCTGCGTTTGGTCTTTATTGCGTATTGTTGACTAAAACAGTTAGAACATTCATTAATCAATCAGAATGTTTATATCGCCTGAGTCATATGTGCGTCTGACATCCGTCGCTCCGCAACGCAAGATTCACGCAGGAGTTTTATTTCCAGTCCACTGACTCGTCAATGGTGTGTCAAAAAGCCGGAGAAACGGGCAACGGGTCTGGGTTTCAAAATAAAAACTCCCGTTTTTACCTTCAAGATAGGAATGAATGAAATAATATTTTATTTTTATGGTGACGTGCCCACGTGATAACCCAAGGTACTCCAGGAACAACACCTTGAGGCGTGGACATCGAAAAGTTTGATTTTGGAAATACAGAAACATCATTTATGACACAGAACATGCATTTTACAAGGACTCAGTGAGGAAGGAGAAGGCATGGGGGACTGTCAAGGTTTAGGATGAAGTAATTGACACTGGGGTGGCAGGCCAAGTCACACCTCCAGGACAAAACGGAGGAAGGGGGGACGGACCCGAGACGTAACCGAGACAATGAAAACTGAGTGTTGTGATGCTGACTTTCAACACAATGAAAGAGAGATGCACTGGAGACAGACTGGAGTACGTACAAAGTGGCTCTGGTAGCTAAATGCATGGAGTATTCACTGCGTTGAGCATCAGTCTCTAATTTTTAGCCTGGTGGTATCTCCAAATTGTTTTTCAGCTTCGCACCGAATGCTTGGAGGTCTGAGATCATCTCCCAATACTCCCAGGATCCTCCCGCTGTTGTTTAGTCACATGCTGACACAGTGAGAAGGTGACGGCATAATTACAGCCACATGGTAAAGAGTGGGAGGAATGCCTCCAAAGTTTCCTCCCTATCTAAAGTGTGCATTCAGCTCCCTGACTCCTTCACTGCACACCATCGTGAAGTGAAAGGAGCTGCTGGAAGTCACACTGAGCAGCACTCTGGTACAAACTGACCCCCTGCTTTAGTGCTGGAAACATCTCTGTGCCTCCCATCTGTCAGGGGGCTGAGGCAAGTCAACAAGCAGAGAAAAGCTTTCCCAGAAAGAAAATAAAGCAAAGCACATAAAATGAATAAAAAGAAGATTTTTTTCACAATCAACTCTGTGATTCATTCACTTGTAAAAGCCAAACGAATGTCTCTTAATTTACTAATAAAAGAATGCAAATCAGGTTATGGCCCGCTGACGCTTCTGGAGAGAGCTGGGAAATGGCTTCTTAATCACTCAAGTTTGAGGAGGACGAATAATCTCCCACCCTCACACACTCCCCCCAACACTGAGTGCTCCTTGAATTTTGAAGACCTAATGATTCTGCATAGTTTTATGATCAATTTAGATCTCAATAATGGCTGAAGCCCTGAACCCTTGTTTGCACGGGTATGTATCCTCATTTTTACTTGGTTTAGTTAGTGTTGTGTACGACAACACACAGTCCTTGCAAAATTATCGACAATTCCGAAGAACTCACCTGCTTACCAAACGGTACATTACAAAAACATCTGACTCTGACACCAGCTTTTATGTGCACAGCAAGGGGAGGGAGGTGTCTTCTAATGACTGGCTGATGGTGCACAGTAGGGGGGGAGATCTTTTCTAATTTCCCAGCAGCTGTCTGTACGCTGTCGGCTGATGTTGACAGGTGTGTCCCCTTACAAATGGGGAGGGCTCAGGTGAATTGGAAGGAAGCACAAAAACCCCACCAAGCAACACTGACGGGCCCACCACATTTCACAAACTGCAATGCACACTGGGAAAGCGACAGATGTGGTTGAGGGAAAACTATGCTCATGAAAGGGATTTGGCTAAAATTCTGAAATCGGCAAATTGCCAAATTGGTTTAGCAAAAGTTCTGTTCAGCTGAGTGACTAAAGGCTGAAAGGATGTAGTTTAGACGACAATATTGCTCTTTTTTGGAGGCACTACATTTTGGAATGCCTAGCTAGGTGGGGAGGCTATTTTTACACCCCAAAATGTTTTAATTATTAAAAAGGCAACTTACTATAACATTACCAAATTTACAATAATGATGGCACAGAGGAAACAAAAATGAGTTCAGCAAGTGAAAAGAGCCCATAAACTAAATTATCATCAATCACTATCTAGACTACACAATGTACAGCAGCAGACACAAGGAGGGACCTCCACTTGTCACACTGTATGCTACTGTGGGATCATTTACATTCACAAAAGCATACTAACCACACTACCTTTGGTCATGGGCTGTAACCAGTGGTTCGTGTGGTCTAACGGAGTCCACACATTAAATTTGGATGACCCAACATGACAACACAGCTGAAAGAATATCGCTGCACAAGTCCAGGGCCTTAGTTGGATGGTCGTAGCTGGTCGTAAAGACTTTAGGCTCTTGCGGCCTCAAGAGAACTGCAAGACACCGATGCTGATGCGTCCACACCTAAGGGATATACGGAAAATGGAATGTACGATTGTTGTGCATGTGATAAGTGTATCGTGAAGTACAGTGGGGCAAAAAAGTATTTATTCAAGCACCAATTGTGTTAGTTTTCCCTCTTAAAAAGATGAGAGAGGCCTGTAATTTTGATCATAGATACAACCGATATTTCTGGCTCTCACAGGTCTGTAATTTCTTCTGTATGAGGATCCTCTGTCTTCCTCCTGAATGAATGGCATCTGTTTGCACATAAAAAGACACCTGTTCAAAACCTCAGTCGCACTCCAAACTCCACTATGGTCAAGACCAATGAGCTTCTAAGGACACCAGAAACCAAATTGTTGACCTGCACCAGGCTGGGAGGACTGATCTACAATAGGTAAGCAGTTTGGTGTGTCAACTGTGGGAGCAATTATTAGGAACTGGAAGACATGCAAGACCACTGATAATCTCCCTCAATCCTGAGCTCCCCGCAAGATTTCACCCCGTGGGGTCAAAATAATCACAAGAACGGTGTGTGATACTGATGGTAGCCTTTCTTACTTTGGTCCCAGCTCTCTGCAGGTCATTCACTAGGTTCCCCCGTGTGGTTCTGGGATTTTTGCTCACCGTTCTTGAGATCTTTTTGACCCTGCGGGGTGAGATATTTGTAGGGATAATGTAAGTTGCATGCACTTGTGACGTAGTGGTGATGCTGTCGTACAGTGTCCTAAAGGTGCAGTCTAGTCCTTAGTAAGGCACCCATACTGGTCCCTTATTGACCGCAGAAAAATGCTGCACACAGGGGTTGTGTGCATGATACCTAAGCGCCTGTAGTACACCCATAAGATGCCCACACAAACTACACTCTTGTAGTTTTTCTAATTTCTAACTGCCAGGCTGTCTGTAAGGAGTACGTAAGGGACCCGCAAAGGGCACACAAGGAGCATGCGCTTATCACTTGAACAGCACTGAAGGGCCCTTTACACAGTCCCCAGGTTTTGGGAACTGAAAAAATGAAATATCTGTACAACAAACCAACGTTTCACATACTTCACTCTTACGTGTTTTTTAAATGTTTGCTATGACCGGTCACCCGAACAATGTCTGTAGGAAAAAATGTTCATAAACATTTACACCCTACTGGCTCACTGAGTGATCTATGATCTTAAAATGCTTGCATTTTCCCGTTTTTCACCCGCAGACAGCCCAGATCCACCAGTAAGGGCAGTCGTGACTAAAGCATAAGGAGTTTAGCAGAATGTTTTCATTTGAAGGTGCTTCAGGGGAACATCTGAGAGCAGGCAGAATGGAGGAGCACAAAGCCAATCACCAGAAAGTTCTTTATGTTGACGGCTGCATGGTTTAGTACAAATACCAAATGCTAAAACAGCTAATTGAAAAGAAAATGGCTGTAACAGCCAAAGCTTGAAACTGCCTTTAGTAGCAGTTGAGGAGTTGAGAATGGAGGATTGACTGAATCCGTCACTTGAACAGCTGTAATGTCAAGCAAGAAGAGTATGATAATGCAGCTCATGTCTCAGGTATATTGACTTGTCTGTGGTCAGGTATAAGTCACTGCAAAACCACCTTAAGTCCACCTCCTCAGTGGGGTAGGGGTGATGTTGGTTGAGGGAAGATGCCCATTTTGTAGGTTATTAAATTAATTGATGAGAATTTGACTTTGTCTGATCACACGGTGACTTCCTGGGATTAGGGATTTAGATCGATCGACCCCATGTGACATCCAAAGGCTCTGCTGGGGTTTTCCTTTGCTGATGCTTTGCGGGACAGAGGATCGATCGTGACCTTTGTCTGCACCCTGTGATGATCTGCTGTGTGGGAATGGAGCATTCTCAGGTCTGCAACAGGACTTTCTTCACGTCATACATTTTAATTTGACTCATCTCTGCTGTAAAAATAAAAAGGCAGCTTTGAATCTTTTATTTGCTTTAATTGCACAGATTTTTACCAATATATCTTCTCCCCCTTTTTTAATGGAAAGGCCTGCATTACTTTACTGCCCAGGAGTTTCAAGCATCATCAAAAAGACACTTCCTTTAATGATTTTTTTCCCATGTTTATGGTAAAATGATACACTGTTCAATCTACATCTTCACTTTAGTCTCATTGTTTCAGAAACTATGATCTTTGTTTAGAAGCATAACAAATCTATGTGTTTCTATTTCTAAACTCTTCATACATTTTCTTAACCTACATCTAATTCTAAATTACTAAGGCAAACAACCAGACACGCACATATGTGGGACAATTTAGAATCACCTATGAACCTATCAACCATGTCTTTGGACTGTGTGAGGAAGGCCTGGAGGAAACTCCCACACAAATAAGGAGAACATGGAAGAATTCAGAAAGAAGAGGTTTAAAGTAAGCAGATATTCATGGCTACCGAGTTAGCAGAACCAAGCTTGGCTGAAAAGCTCAGAGAAAACACACAAGGGTGGACTTTGTCTGCCACTTTTGGAATAAGTTTGTACGGACAGGAAGTGTTCTTTGTCATGCCGGTTATAGAAAGATGACCAAAAATGCACTTTCTTAGTTGTATGCAGTTCATTGGGGCGATGTGCCCTAGATTGTTTTACAGATGCTAGGTATGCCTCACCTAACCCCATTACATTAGAGGGACAATGCGCTCAATTACACATGCAGGTCCCATATTATTTAAAGGTTGTTATTTGTCAGTTGAATCGGTTAGTTCAAAAGGGGTCCAAGTCCACAATTTTTCAAAATAGAGATATTATATGTTCTATGGTCTTCAAGGGAAAAGCTATCTGATTATGTGCAAAAAGGTTCCAAGTCCGTTCTAATGTATTGACTATGCTTGACATTTAAAATGCATTAAGTGCAAAATTCCTGGGCTTGGGCCTCTCTTGCATGGGTTTTGCTTTATCCCATAGATGGCAGCACTAGTTATCCAACATGGCAGCGCCCCTGTTTAATTCAAGAAGGGCCCAAGTCCAGAGATTTTAGTTTGCTAGTCCTCTGAAATTATAAAAGTGAGCTGCTTCATATTATAGCATTTGTGAGCTATGAACTGGTGCTAAATCTGGGTTAAGTATTAATCATTTGGTGTAGCCTCCCTTTAAGCTGTGCAATTAAAATGATTTCCTGGAACAACAAACCTCTTGGACTTGGGCCCCTTTTGAACTAACCGATTCAATTATATCCTAACAGAGATTGTGTATCAATTTCAAGTGACTTTAATTCCAGCGCCCCCTTGTGGCTAGATAATTGGGCAGTAGTGCGAAGGGTTTTACCCAAGACCCCACACTGGATGACGCTCATCACACCCCCTTGGAATCAAAATCTGATTTCCCACATATCAGTCTTGCGCTTAACGAACTGAGATATCCGCTCCAGCCCCACCTGTTACCTACTGAACACCTCATAAAATCACACAATGATAAATTCTGATCTATGATCACTCATTCAATTCTATCCCACACCACTCCAGTATAAAAGCATCAATCAATCAATCAATCAAACTTTATTTATAAAATAGCGCTTATCATGCATTTCGTGCAGCTCAAAGCGCTTTAACATTAAAAACAAAAAACAAAACATTACAGTAAAAACCCAACCCACCCTTCACCCTTCCCACTCCCCTCCATTAAAACACATGACCCACGACAATGAAAATTGACATCAGTGCAAGTTAGAATAAATAAATAAATAAGCAAACAAACAAACAAGAATGGCTTGGCTCTGCTGTGAGGAAACGGTATTTGGGAATCTCCTCATACCAGGAGCCGGCCCAGCCACGGGAGCATCGCCACAGCGCCAACCCAGACCGGGACAGCACCGGGGTCCACTTCACAGCCGTGAAGCTGCAAAGTTAAACCCCAGCCACCCCAGCAAGGGCAAGAACTGCAGGAACAGCCACCGGGCAAGCCGGCAACCCTGGCAGAAAAGACTCCCACAAGAAACAAGAAACACTGGGGCTAAAATCATGATAAGGTTCTAAAATTACAAGATTTATTAAAAAATAAAATAAATAAATAAATAAAATAAAACTGGGAATAAGATGCATAAAATGAAATACATAAAATAGCCTATAACAAAACTAATAGAATAAATTAGCAGTAAAAATCAACTAAAAGCTAAATTAAAAAGGTGGGTCTTGAGCCTCTTCTTAAAAACCTCTACAGTCTCTGCGGCCCTGAGGCTCTCCGGCAGGCCGTTCCACAGGCGAGGACCATAATGGCAGAACGAAGCCTCACCATAAGTTTTGGTCCTCACCTTGGGAACAACTAAGAGGCCAGCACCGGAGGACCTCAGGGTCCGCGAGGGCTCATATTTTAAAAGAATATCATTCAAATAAGAAGGCCCAAGACCATAAAAACATTTATAAACCATTAAAAGAATTTTAAAATCAATCCTGAAACGCACAGGGAGCCAATGCAGCGATTTTAAAACCGGTGTAATGTGTTCCCGCCCTCTGGTCCTCGTCAGAACTCGTGCCGCTGAGTTCTGCAATAGCTGCAGATTTGAAAGAGACTTTTTGGGTAAACCAGAGAGCAGGGCATTACAATAATCTAAACGACTGAAAATAAAAGCATGCATTAGCACCTCTGTGCTGGCAAGAGAGAGGAACGGGCGGACTCTGGCAATGTTTTTAAGATGATAAAATCCTGTCTTAACGACATTTTTAATGTGTGGGATAAAATTTAGCTCAGAGTCAAAAAGTACGCCCAGGTTTCTCACACATTGAGAAGGTTTAAAATTATGAAGATGTGGTAAAATCATCTCTCTCTTGTCTTCAGAACCGATTATTAAAACTTCAGTTTTGTCCTGGTTGAGCTGTAAGAAGTTTTCTGCCATCCATGACTTAATATCTAAAATACAGTTTAAAAGAGTGTTAACCGGTTCAAGGTCATCAGGAGACACAGCGATGTAAAGCTGTGTATCATCAGCATAGCTGTGAAAGTCAACGGCATGTCTCCTGATGATCTCCCCAAGAGGCAACATATATAAATTAAACAGTATTGGTCCTAAAATCGATCCTTGGGGAACCCCACAACTTATTTCGTGGATTCTTGAAGAGCACGTATCCATACTTACATAAAAGTGTCGATCTGTAAGGTAAGAGTAAAACCACTTAAGAACATTTCCAGAGAGGCCCACTAGACTCCTAAGTCTGTCTAATAAAATCTGGTGATCTACCGTGTCAAAAGCGGCACTAAGATCCAGTAGCACCAGAACAGAAAGTTTCTGTGAGTCATAGTTTAATCTAAGATCATTAACGATCTTTAAAAGAGCCGTCTCTGTACTGTGGTTTTTCCTAAAACCAGACTGATATTTTTCTAAAATTTTTTGGGCATTTAAAAACTCATGCAGTTGAGTTGCGACACTTTTTTCTATAATTTTACTTAAAAATGGTAAGTTGGATACGGGTCTATAGTTATCCAGATTTTTTGGATCTAATTGACTCTTCTTCAGAAGGGGCCTCACCACCGCCGTCTTACAGGCAGAGGGGAAGACCCCCGTCTGAAGAGAGCAATTAACTATATTTAAAAGCTCTGACTCAAAGAATCCATAAAATCCTTTAAAAAGAGAAGTGGGAATGGGATCTAAAAGGCAGGTTGTAGTGTTTACTTGGGATACAACTCGACCAAGCATCTCTGCATCAACCAGGACAAAACTCCCCAGTGTTTCTTCTGGTAAAAACAATGCTGGTTGTCTGTTAAGATCAGGGTATTGCATGGATGAAATATTTGATCTTATGGCATTGATTTTACCCATGAAGTGGTCTGCGAAGTCCTCACATGCAGCATTAGATGATGGCATGGAGGACTTGTTGAAGTCTTTGTTTATTAAAATATCAATTGTTTTAAAAAGAAATTTGGGGTTGTTTTTATTTTCTGAAATGATTTTTGAAAAATAGGAGGTTCTGGCCCGTTTAACTGAGTTATTGTAGATTTTGAGTTGTTCTTTTAAAATGTCTTTATGAATGATTAAATTCGTCTTCCGGTATTTCCTCTCTGCTCTCCTGCATTTCTGCTTCAGACCCTTAATGTCGTCAGTCTTCCATGGCATTTTAGGAGTGGTTCTTATTGTTTTTGTTTTGAATGGAGCCACTGCATCTATGGAAGACTGAAGTCTGCTATTAAAATGATCAACAATAAAATCACAGGGTGCAGGTAAAATCTGAGCAGGAGTTTGCTTAAAAATATCAATAAAACTTGCAGCCACTTCAGGTGTTAAATACCGCTTCCTCACAGTTCTCACTGAGGCTTTCTGCTGGATTTCACTGGTGACATTAAAAAATACACAATAATGGTCCGATATGGCCAAGTCAACAACAGAGGACACCCCAGTGGACAGACCATAAGTGATGACAAGGTCCAGGGTGTGTCCTCTGTTGTGAGTTGGCTGTGTGACATGCTGCTGAAAATCCATGCTGTTAAGAAGATTTAAAAACTCACAGGCATAGACATCATCATAATTATCAACATGCAAATTAAAATCACCAGTAATTAAAATCCTATTGTACCTAATATGCAGAGATGATAAAAATTCAGAAAATTCTTGGATAAAACAGGAAGGAGGGGTTGGTGGTCTGTATACTGTGACAGTTAAAACAGGAGGGTCTCCAAAAAGAAAAGCATGATGCTCAAATGAACAATATTTACTAAATAAGACGTTTTCAAATGATATTGTTTTAAGAGCAATCGATGCTGTACCTCCACCTTTCTTTCCTCCCCTGATTGAAAATAAAAAGTTAAAATTAGGTGGAGAAGCCTCAGTGAGAATAGCTGGAGCATCAGAGCCAAGCCAGGTTTCAGTTAAAAACAAACAGGTTAAATCATGGTCTAAAATCAGATCATTAATGATAAAAGACTTATTTAAAAGGGATCTGACATTTAAAAGAGCCATCCTCATGGTTGTGGGTAAAATCTGATGTGTGCATGTCATGGGTTTTGTGACTGATATGTGAATTGGCCGGAGACATCTAACATGCGAGGCACGTGGATATGAATGCAAATGATTTGAGAGTCTATTGGTGATGCGGACTGGTATGTGATGCTGTATGGCAGAGAATGATGAGTCAGGGGTGTGGGTGTCCTGGTTCAACCGTCAGCTGGGAGTAGTTTTTAAAGAACGGAGGGTGAAATCAATGTTCATGCTGAGAAGACGGGAACCACTATTGTTAGGGTGTAAACCGTCTGATTTGAAGAGGTATGGTCTATTGTAGAAAGTTGTGAAATTATCAACGTATGGAATGCTAATGGAATGACAATATTTTTTTAACCAGATGTGAAGCTGACGGACGCGTGAGAACATGATGTCTCCATAACGGGGTGCAGGCAGTGGTCCAGATATGATACAGTGTATGTTTAACTGTTGGATGGTATGAATGAGGTGGATGAAGTCCATTTTCAGAGTCTCTGATTGCTGCAGTTTCAGGTTGTTGGTGCCTGCATGTATGATGAAAGTCTCCGCAGAGGGGTGTTTGACAGAGAGTTGGTGAGCAGAGTTTTTAATGTCACTGACGACCGCTCCAGAGAGTGAGTGTGTGTGGCACCTTCTGACCCGGACATGCCGGACAACGGAGTCTCCCACGATGAGCACGGGCTGCTGCACAGGTCCGGGTCTCCCAGCGGGTCTCCACGCGACAGCAGCGGGGTGATGAGCAGCGGCCTCCGCTCCAGCGGGCTCAGGTGGAGAAATGGGAGCTCCAGAGCGATGATTCCGGGCAGACAGTAATCCAGCGTTACGACCTGTTTTACTTGTGGAGAGTGGATCCCCTGAAGCCGGTGAGACGCATGATGCGGCGCGCGAGCCCTGGGGAAGCTCGCCTGAGCGTCGGGCCACCGCCTCCTTCAGCAGACGGCGGCGTTTCCCTCTCGTGCCGGGCGCCAGCGGAACAGCAGAGGATCCGGGCGGCTGGGCCAGTGCCGCGGCTCCAGGAAGAAGCGCGAGTTGGTCAGGCTCCAGCAAAGCGGACCCCGAAACAGCAGACGCCGTTGGACCCGTAGAGGTGGAAGCGAGAGTCGTCGCCTGGCTGGGACCAGCAACAGAGCCGGATGCCACGGTAGGAGTTCCGCCCGATGTCGGTCCCGGTGAGCCCGCTCGGGTCGCTGACGCCGCTTTGAGGTCTTCAGCCAGCGGGGCAAAGCGGTTTGTAAGCGCTAGGTTTTCCGAGCTGGCAGCGTCGGGTTTGGATGCACAGATCCTCCGGCCGCGACGTGTCACCTCAGCCCACGTCTGCTTGGGCGTAGAGCAGAGGGCTGGAGCCCTGGGCCCGGCATCGGCCTGGTCTTCATGGAGGTCCTGTGGGCTCCTGGCCTCCACTGCAGAGCTGGTGTTGGTGGTGCTCGGAGCCCCGTCCGTCCGCTCCCACCCGTTGTTTTTACGGCCACAAATTTGAATGATGTTACTCTCCGTGGCGGTGGAATGGGCTTCGGCGGGAATTTCTCCAAACCATGGAAGGGTTTGAGACAGGGAGCGGTTGGTGTTAATGGAAAGCTGTAGTTGTTGGATGTACTTAGACTGGGAAGCAGATACTGAGAGAATTTTCTCTATCAGAGCAGATTTTTCTCTGAGCTCCAGTCTAAGTTTCTGAACAGTTTCCTTAAGTTGGCAATGTCCTGGGTCACAGTCGTCGGGAGTGCATGAAACTCCGTCTGGACGAGCGGCAGCCATCTTGTCAATGAACAGAGATCAAATAATAGATTTGTTTGATACACACATGAATATATCTTAACATATCTTCTTAGTTGTTTTGTTTTTCCAGAAACCCCAAAATAAAGCAAGAAACTCGCCTCCTAGCCTACCTGCACTCCTCATTCGTTGCATCACAGATCCTCAGTAACAGATTGCAGGCTGAAAGCATGGGGAACTTTTATCACCAACACAACAACAGGCCCGCGGGTTATGTCATCAGATTTTTTTTCCCACTTTGTAGACCGCTAACTCCTTTAGCATCCTCCACATTTACTGCATGCGTCAAGCAGGTAATCCTGGCACTCTGGAATTCTACCATTTCAGAATTCTACATGCTGGAGCTAAATGTGGACAAAGCTAATGAACTGGTTCTCCACACTGTTGGGCTGGTTCCCCTAACCCCCTAATGACACAATTATTATCCTCATAATCACCTCAAACTAACTTTTTATTATTTTGGGGAGGAACATTATCTTTTGATCCACATCTCAGAATTCTCACATTTCCCATCAACACTCCATCATCAAGACCAAACACATAAAAAACTCATAAAAACCCACACATTGGATTAAAATAATCACTGGCTGCATGCATGCCCATGTGACACTGCATGGTGTTACCCTCAGAGCTGAGGTAAGGTAAGCCCCCCCTTTGCAGAAGCATCACCTACTCCTTGTGTAAATGCTATTATTCCCCCTGTTCTTTGGTGTTATGGGTCATACTTTCTGAAAGAGTAGAAACTCATTTTCTGTTGGGACACCAAGGACTTCACGTCTATGAGACTGCAATCTCTCTGAAAATTGGAAACACGTGTCCTCTCTACAAGCAATCTGCTTTTTCCTGTGCTTATGAAACCACGGTAGGGCTGACATCTGGGCCGCATGTAAATAGACTATTAATATGTACGCTTCAATGAGCGGCTTTGCAGAAAGAGGAATTAATCTGAGAGATCCTGAATGCTTCCTTAGACTTCCATCTGCATGTTAACATGTTTTAGGAGGAAAAGATGTCGACAAAATGCAGTAAAATTCTTCTGTTGTCACTATTCAAAATGAAGTTACCCGGAGGTGTCAAGGCTTTCTCAAACTCTCAAGGCCGCGAGCTTTGAGGAGGTGAGCAATTTCTAATCAAAATATAATTATGTTTGGCCTCAGAAGAGAGGAATTTTTCACATCAAACCTAAATGTTTCTGTCATGAAAAGGGACAAATCAGAGATTGGTTTTCCATGTTTACTCTCACAAATAAAATGAAAAATGACAAGAACGCTTACAAATCCATCTCGGAGTTCAAAGCTATGCTTCGTCCGTGTTGTGCAGAAATCGATGTTGACAGAAACGCATGGCTTCAGAGAAAGCGGAGGTATCCACGGGGACATGAGAATTCGATCATCGGTGTTTGTCTGTACACACATCAAAGGGTGCAACAAAAACTGAAGACCATTACAAATAAAGTGGGAGGAGAAAAAAGTCAACCTGAGATAAATGCAGCAACAAGTTTAGAAACCTGAGAGAAGCTTCTGTGTTCAGCTCGGCTGTTAAAGGTCAGCGGCGGTGGCATCACTGTTTACCGAGGAGGACAGTGTTCTTTAGGCTCTGATCTGTTCCCTGTCAGCTGGACCTCAGAGAAGCAAGACCAAGGAAGCCCAGTCTGTGGTTTTACCAGCAGACAGAACATTTACCAAGTCTACACCTGTAACAGTGACTCCATTCAAGCAAGTTTGAACGTTGGAGGGAGGTTACAAATGACAACAACATCCCATTTCTAATGTTAAAATGTCCGATTTACAGATTTAGAATAAAAATACATTCTGTCTGGTTTTAAAAAGTCTATGTGATGTTTAATAATTAGCAGATTAATAGACTCCACTATTAATACAACTACATTTTCACATCAATGTGAATTACCAATTTTAAAAAGCTGAGAAGAGTGGAGCAAACTGACTTCAGGTTCCATTTCGGCCTTTCACAATCCAATGAATGACGCCGGGAATACGGGCCTAGTGTGTACAGTATGTACACATTTACGCTAACAACATGTGCCCGTGTCCCACCCTCCTTTTTGGTTGGGTGTTGGGTCTGTGCCTGAATTCCAATCTTTCGCTCTTCATAATTAGAGTCCTCCAGACTGGAAACGGCTGAGAATTGTGGGTAAAAACCCTGCAGCTTTAACACCTTCATGCCGTATGCCACTAATTCACAACATTACTAATAAATCTAATTAGGCATCATATTGAATGAAAAAAAACACGGAATAATTTAAAAAAATATTTTTGGAAATAAAGTCAGGCATGAAGGAGTCAATGAAATGTAACTCTAAAACAATTGCAACATTAGAAATAAAGTCTCAATTTTTATTTATGTAAAACTCTGGTGAGTTTAGATTTATTTTAACATTTCATTAAAAATAATTCTATAATCCTAATGCACATTTAAACTATTTCTATTATGCTGTTAGTCCTGCTGATCTGAATAACTAGTTTTGCTTCTTTTTCTGAGTTAAAGAAGTGAGCAGACACGTTTACGTGTAAAGCTGAAGAGTATTTGTCCCTGACGGTTAATCTGGAGACTGGATAATATTTGAAAGCACTGAACACATTCGGCTGAATCCAGTTTCTTGACAGTGGAAAGGTCAGGGATAAAGCTAAAAGCTATGTACCTCTGAAAAAAATCTAAATGTACTTTTTTTTTTTGGTGGTGGTGGTTTTATTAATAAATTAATGAAACTATGTATTCTAGTAGGCTGGCAGTTTTTGCAGATCTAAAGTTTAAACCTCACCACCTCTGCTGCTGCATTCAGGAGTCCAGGATGGAGAAAGCCGGAGTGCAGAGCAGAGGAGCAACAAACAAGCATCCATTAACACTTCAGTGAAGATTCCGTCCACGCCGCTCCATCCGCCGACCTCCTCGCTCAGAGAAGACCTCTCTGTTTTAGTCTCATCGTGCTAAACCAGTCTGTTCATTTTGGCCCCTAACAGGAGTGCACGTGTCCCACCTATGCTCTGACACGTGGGGGACGTGAAACAGCAGAGTCACGACTTTTTAACACACACACACCCCGACACACACACACGGGGTCTGCAGAGCCCACAGCAATGAAGGAATGTCACAGTGATCTGCATTCTGATTGGGGAGGAACCTAAGGAGGTTTGCTCTGATCATCTACAGATTCATCAGTTCAACTCAGGGACGGTTCGAATCGATGGGATAAATGTGGTGTTACTCTCAGCTCTGGCTAAAGCTGCTTTAATCACAGTGGTGGTCATCCTCCCGACAACAAATGAGGCTTTGGAAATGCACAGGTGGGACGAACAAAGAAGAAACCGAGCTTAATAGGCAGATTCTTGACCTGAGGAGTTCATGTTAATTTATGAACCTCATCCCTGCATGAGCCAAGTCTCACTTTTCAAGTGGAACAGATTTTTATTTATTAATCAAATATTTTGTGACATTTTTACTTGTTTATAGAGAAAAAACACACAAAGAACAAAAAACACTGACCATAAAGCGATCTGAACTATAAGACATAAAATAAAAGGAAGCAAACGTCTACACATTCACAATATCTACAAGCAAAAAAATTATTAAAAGGGGCTGGAGATGAAACAAGAGTCACCGGATGGCTGTTAGGATTTCTACTTTCCAATTTAAGAGAAGCATAATCAACACGCTGTTGAATGTGGAAAGTAGAGAGTTGGGCAAAACTCAACCAGGAGGAGCTAAAGCAGCCAAGAAACTAGAGAAGAAAAGGAAAAAAAAAACACATCCTGAATTTCCACACATCCCGTGCAGCTGTTGCCACAGGAACATCAAACTTCTTGGAGAAAATCATACTCTTCCACCATGCAGCTCCAAAACACCCTATAGTCCCTTTGGTTTTCTTCGTCCTCTCCTGCTGTGCCAATGAGATCATTTTACTCACCTGGTTCCTCTTTGTGTCTCTACTTAAGCTTCAATTCATGGTAGATTTTCTGCTTTTTCTAGATTGTAATCAAATTTAAATCCATGTTACTATCCACATTTCTATCCTAGACCTGCCGAAGTCTACAGTGTGACGCAGCTCCGGCCTTCAAGTCTTTTTCACTTCCTCCCTAATCAACCACTGGATTTTATTCTTTGATTTCCTTTTGGTGGACTTGTCCTAAAACATCCTTAAGAACTAAAAAAAAAAAAAAAAAGGTGGACTTCTTCTTCCAAGCGATCTCTGGATCTAACTTCCCTCTCCTGCTGCTGCCATCTTCAGGAGGGGCGGGAAGTAAACAGTAAAGTCTCTTAGCCTGTCTTTGTGACAGACTGTTCATCAGTCAGGATACTCATCGTCCTCAGTCTGCCTGTATCACGCCCGCAGTTTTATTCATGACCACCAAGTAAGAACCAATTCATCTGGTCCATCTATGTTAACATATTTTGAAATCTCCAGTTCCTCAGAAACAAAGATCATCATTACAAAAAAAAAATTAAATTCTTGCTCACCCACATTTAAGTTGTTTCTGGGTCGCCCATCCATCACCAACGTTCTAACACAACCATAACCTTTACTTTTAACAGGATGGTCTAGGATTTTTCTGTCTTATGCTACGTTCACCGACCTCAGAAATGTGCATTCAAGCAACCACTTCCAATGCAAAGTCTTATGTAAATGCATGTAAAATACTACCTGGCTGGAACTCTTTGACACCAAGTCTTTCATATATATATGAATAGAGTTATGAAAGAACAAAACCTGTGGCAAGACTCACAATATTTACAACGCTTGATCATGTCATACCAAGTAGGTACATGCGCTAGAATCGGATAGTGACTGTCCAGTGTGAACTCTGCATGCTAAACATGTGTTTAAGATCCCGTGTTCAGCACATTCTTGAACGCGCATCACATGCCCGGTGTGAACGTAGCATGAAGGAAGCAAGATCCATGATTTCATATCTGATTGTAAACCTGCTCACTTCCTTTGTGAGGTTTTCTTGTTTTTCTTTGAAGCCAACTGACTTTTTTGTACCAAGAAGCCCTCTAGTGGTTACCTGGTGAAATGACAAGCTTACCTTGGTTTTAATTCCCGCCCTAAACAGGGAGAGGTTTACCTGTTCACCTGTTTGCTTCTCTGAGTTTGTGATGACTATGCAGATACGCTTCACAAACAGGTGAATTCAATCCAGCATCTCTCTAGTCTGTTTTTTTTTTCTCCCCAGAAACCAGAGCGAGTCTCAAACTTGTGATGTTTGTTCAAAGACTCAAGCTGCAGCTGAAGGTTTCCTCTTTCTGCTGGAGTCCCAGCTTTTGCAGAAATGTCCGGAGCTTCAAGCAGGTCATCCGGGAGGGCCGTTTAAGTTTTATGAGAGCTGACAGTGTCATAAATCATGTAGAATCCATAAAAGCTGCACCCCCCCCGTCCAACACAACACAACTTATTCCACGGTGAAGCTCAAAGTTCCAGCTGCCTGTCACAGCAACAAGTGTTGATTATCTTGACAAGCAGATGCACGACCAGCTCAGAGGAGCAGAGGAGCCACTTCACATTGTTTCTGGATGAGCTCCTCCAAAGCAAACTCCAGCTCCACACCAGAGGACAGAACAGCAAAATCTTCCTGTGCTTGATTTCACATGAGACCGTGGTGTCATGAGACCGTGGTGTGAGCAGATGAAGACAGGACTGGAGGCGTTCTGATGAAGACTAGTCACTGATCAACCCCAAAGTAAAAGTCAAGGATTTTATTCAAGTACGTCTCAAACTACTGAAAAATTGCACACAGTTCAGTATAAATTAGGACTTTCCTACACAAAGACAACAACACTCATATGGGGAGGTTGGTCTAATGCTGCTCATTCCAGGGCTTTTGCTAAAAAAAAAAAAAAATGGAAGAACTGTAAGACCATTACAAGTCAGCTAATTTTGGTTTTTACGGCATTTCCTACCCAAGAATGGAAAAAAATACACTGCCAAATAGGGGTGTGCCAAAATATCGATATGGTGATATATCGCGATATTTAGTCCCGCGATCGATTATCGATACGTCTTCATCAAGTATCGACCTTTTATTTACGTTTTAAAACCCTCTAAAACGTTATATCAACCATGCTTTGGTAATTCCTTGCAATTCCTTGGAGGGTCGATAGGGGGCGCTCGTTGCGAGATTGGTTGTTGCGGGCGGACGAAGAAGAAGAACACACATTCAAACAAAGATGGCGGAGCGGGAAAACAATGAGAAGCGACGGCAGCAAGTTAAAAGACGCGCCGGCAGCAGCTGTGGCTGCTGCTGCCTGAAGCCGACACAGCCCGACGCGGATACTTTTTTCCAGACGAAGCTAGCGCCGTCTTCTGAGAGACAGAGCAGCGGCAATAACAAACGGAAAACGGCCCCTGCAGCGCAGTGGAGAACGAGGGATTTGGGTTTTTATTGAGTAGAGCCACGCTTTGACATTCCCTCTTGGAAATACTGAAAAAAGGATCCCTGAACTGTACGTCCAGACCAGAGCTACGGCTGAGATGGAAATGGAAGAAAGAGAGGCATCCCTGCCCTTAGACCCCCCCTTCTCCCCAAAGCAGAGGTAGACGAGCGGCGTCTTGATGCTAAATATGCTTATGTTCATGTTTTTCTCTCCAGAAAAACATGAACATAAACATAGATCACATGCAGCTTTTCCCCAAAGGTTTTGTTCACAAAGACATTAACTTTTAGATGCACTTCAAGTTTTTTATGTATTTTATCCCTGGTAATTTATTTTGAAAGCAGTTTATGTCTTAACAACTTAAAGGAAAGTTCCTAGCTACTTGATTTTTATTTTTCTGTGAGAATTATATTTTTGTCTACACCACATTTGCACTAAATGGTGTTATTTATTTTTTAACAAAGACACTATAATTTGTTCACAGAATTAATATCTGATTTTCAGCTATTTTTTTAAATTAAGCAATGGCTATGGCTTTGTTTTTCAAAAGTTAATACCAATGTGTCTGGCAGCTACTTGACTTATTCATTTTTTATCCTGTTTACAGCAATTTTGTACTAAATAATGACACTGCTGTTGATGTTCACTATTGTTTAAACTGAATTTTACAGATATTTCCAAATGAAAATTGTCATTGTTTGTCAAAGACAGAGTATTACTGATTTCAGCAATGTTACACAAAAGTCTGTTATTCATTACACCATATAGGACACAAGTTGTTTATTATCATGGTGTTTAAAAAATAAATGGGGAAATATTTTCCAAAAAGCTGTTTTTAAAGTTCTTCTTTCTTAAAGTTTGATATATCGTGAGTTGTTAGAGACGAGATATATCGATTATCGCATTATCGCCATATCGTGATAGTATCGTTATCGTGAGCAATGTATCGCAAATCGTATCGTATCGTGAGGTACCCAGTGATTCCCAGCCCTACTGCCAAAGTGCCAAAAAAAAATTCTGACCATCATCTGGTTTGGTTTCATTCAGAATGAACAAAACATCATTTATTTCCAGCAGCTGCTCATATTTAGAGAGAATTTACTTCTTTAGTTCTCATGTTTGCTCCTCACCACAGTAAAATAAAGAGGAAACAAGTGTGAAAACTCTATTTTTGAAGATCTGGAGTGTAGTTAAAAATTAAAAGTGTAGGGCCTGAATTATCCATCCATAAAAGACATTTGAGGATGTCTCTGCACCCCATCCTGGAAGTTTTATGTTGACTTTGACTATCCAACAATTCAAATTTCTTTAAGTTAAAAAAGTTCTGTCATTCATGCTTTGATGTTTAAACCTAAAATGGGTTCTACAAGAATGTTGTCATTAAACTTAGTGGTATGATTAGTAAAGCTGTGAGGTCCTGTTCTCTGTCCTGTACTCATCAACATACAGTAATTGGACAAAAAGTTGTAAAACATACAGAACCATGAGCTGCTTCTATGCCAATGCAACTATAGCTACAGCTGCACGTTCAACTGGTTCAAAACGACTGTCTTTCTGTTACATAAAAACAACAGCTCGGGGTCCGGATGTTTTAGGATCTTTAGCTTCTCCAAAATACTTTGGTCTCATCACACAAAGAGGAATTATTTCATCAACGCCATTTAAAAAAAACGATTCTTTCTGATGGTTGGCCAACTTAATATGGAGAACCCATGAAGGACGTGTAACAGGGCTTTTGTCCGTTTGGATGTGTGAAAAAAAAGCAAGCTGGTATCTTCATCCGGTTTCTGGTGCTTTACTGTCAGTGAATGTCTTGACTGTAGGGTCAGATCAGACGAAACACGGGCTGGGTTTCAGTTTTCAGCCTCGCTGTGTTCAGTTTGAGCGTGGTGACGGCAGCTGCACATCGAGGCTGCAGCCAGCTTGATGTCCTCCTCATACATTCAGTTTCATGGCAGCTGCTGCTCTGATTGGGTTAAACTTTTTTCCTCAGTGATTTGATTAGGTTTAAAGTTTGTTTCTAACCTCCAAGCGTTCCTCTTTTTTTCTTTTCAGCAGCGTTTCTTGTTCTTTTGTTTCAACAACCTGTTTCTTCTCCTCTGTTTGGGTGATGGCAGAGGGCTGCAGATGAGGTTTCTCAGCTTCATCTCCCTCTTTGAATTAATTGTCCTTCTAATATTCCTGCTTTCTTTCAGTAGCCCTCCTCATTTTCTATTAGTGGGCTTACATATTTCTATTTCCCCTTTTGGTTTAGGAAAAAAATAAACAAATGTCTTTCTCAGAGGAACTTCAAGACTCTTGGTGTTGTTGTTATTGGCCCCCGCCCTCCACAAATGGTGATGTTCAGCTGCTCTAGTGTCTAGTGTTCATGTTTTTGTCAGCCTTTTGGGAGCAGCTTTCCTTGTTTTTTATCGCAACAGCTACAATAGCGCTTTCGGCAGAAGCTTGTGAAGATAGCATGAAACAAAGATTTAACACAGACCAGCACAGCTGAAAGTACAAGAGGGACCGCTGCACCAGCCCATCCACAGGGAATGGGAATCTGATGAACAGTTGGAACTGGCAACCATCCTTCCAGCGCAAAATGCTTCCCTTTTTTTCTTCTTCTACTGAAAATCCAAATGCAAAGCAAGAATCAGCATATCTGGGATACAATCCAAACAAATTTCCATTTAAAAGTGGAAATTAAGGGCTGCATGGCGGCACAGTGGTTAGCAGCTTCGCCTCACAGCGAAGAAGGCCCCGGCTCAAACCCTAACTGGGTTCCTTCTTAGAGGAGTTTATTCTACAACCAGATTGTTATTTTCCGGCC
This sequence comes from Oryzias sinensis, assembly GCA_037389245.1. NCBI lineage: Eukaryota > Metazoa > Chordata > Actinopteri > Beloniformes > Adrianichthyidae > Oryzias > Oryzias sinensis. Next base: position 49,328,268 of record CM074488.1, read on the forward strand.
ACTCCAGCTTCCTCACACAGTCCAAACTATGCATGGTATATCTGTTGGTGAATCTAAACTGTTTCTAGGTGTGAGTGTGTCTGTGGTTATGCAGCCTTCACCCATGGTGTACCCCGTCACCCTCATGCATGTTGTCATTTATCTTTTTATTTTTAACCATCCATCTCAACCAGCACTGGTATAATGATGGTCATTGTGTTCTTAGGCAGGACATTGTCTTTAATTGTAAAAACCTGTTCTCATCATTGATAAAGTGACACCTTAATAACTAAATGGAACTCTTGCGTATTTAACCAGAAGTGGACCCATTGGTCACTTTTGTGTCTTGCTGAGAGCTTTCTCTGCTCCGCCATGTTTGATTGGAAGCCCATCTTCTCACTCTATGACCTTCACTGAACTCCAGCTCAGTTCTGACCCGTCATTGTGACTGAAAGGAGGCAGAAACCCAGCGCTAATGCGCTGTGTCACATCAGCGGCCCTCCCACCCCCACCGCCATAGCTAGCCACGTCTGAGATCTGGGGCGTGAGCGGGTGGCGAGCGTTTGAGACTCGGAGGCCCGACCCTGCGGGACAAAACACGGCCGGATAAAATGTCATGGCTGCTCATGAGGGCGTCACTCAGGACAGGCTCCTTCTCCCTGCTGCCGCTTCACATTAGGCTCCTGATTACTGCCCCCACCCCCCCAATGTCCTGATGTAAAAATATCACTACACAGCCCCACTGGTCTCTCAGTCCTACTTGACGGAGGAATCACAAATGAGGAACATAGAAAGCTCACAATTAAGCCAAAAAGGAAGCTCCTACGTAAGAAAGCTGGGGGTCCTTCCTCTCCCCATCGGCACAACCACTCCACATTACTACCACGCCACTGCCGTGCAGGAAGGTGGAAGTCTGCTAAAAGAAAAAAAAAAAACTGGGTTTGCTTTTACTCTAACGTGACTATCTAAACTTTTCAGGACTCTACTGATGCAGTTTGGTGGAACTCAGTCGTTCCTGTCAGACAGAAGATTCTTCTTCAGGAGTTTGCTGAAGATCCCACCGGTCCAGCCTGGAGTCGAACCCTTCCTGTGGCCCAGTCAGGTGTGAACGGTGGAAGGCAGCGGAAAAGGAGCGGTTACTCTCTCAACTCCTTTCAAGACCACAACTGTTAAGGTACAGTCAAACCTTTTTGTTCAAGACACAGGAAGTCACTTCAATTGTCAATATTTACCATTTCTTCCAACTTCAAAAATAGAATCAACCAAACAAAAAAACAGGATTTGGTGCCAAGAAGTATTCCTGCAAAAACCAAAATTCTACCTAACCAAATTTTATTTTTCCGTTCCACAGACTTCCTCAATCCTCTCCGTTCATCTCAGTCTTCCTATTGAAGACTGCCGATAGACTGAGCAGGCAGAAGGAATAGAAGCATGAATTAGATTTCTGGAAGTTCCTGTTTGCATTGGCTCATCTTTTCTTGGGTTAAAATGTTTGTTAGATTTTTTTTTTTTTTTTTTTTTAAAAGCTCCAGCTTTCCAGTCTTTTGTCCTGAGGCTCAGATACACCAGAGTGCCTTTGGGCACCCAGCGGGGACAGACTGTTTCAAATCTGTCAAAAATAATAAAATTCTTTTCTCTTCTTCTCAAAGAACAGATGCTCTCTGGGATAAAAATGGTCCGGGTCCTCGAGGCGTCAGGGAAACGTGTCTGCATTTTGTCTTCCTCTACTCTTTTTTGCTCAACGGCAGGAAATACTTGGAACGTTTACGGAGGAACACCAACCACGATGACACTTGGAAGCACCGTGCTGGTGGATGAAGCAACCACAGGTGGAGGTAGAGCAGCAGACCACCAGAGGAAACCATAGAGCTGAGGGGTCAGATGGACTAAAGCTGTTCTGGTGGCGAGGAGATAATGACTCTGATCAACACGCTCTGGTATTTGGAGGTTGGGCCTTTACTAGTTCGGAGATGTGGGTTTAGATGAAATAATCTGTTGAGTGGTCATCTTGATTTTTATTGATGTTTTAAGGCTGTAGAAGCCCTCACTGTAAGAGGGGGTACCCCGCCTTCACCCAACAGTAGCCAGGTTGGGCCTTGGCAGCCCCGTGACCCCGTAGGGCAGTGCTAATAAACTCCAGGCCTCGAGAGACGACCTCCCGCTGGTTTTCCAGAAATCCTGCCTATCTGCTGCTGATTACCTGGATCAGGTGTGTTTAGCCAATAAGAAGCTGCTATGGCAGGTTGGTTAGAAAATATGTAAGACACCGGCCCTCGAGGCCTGGATTCTGACACTCATGCCGTAAGGAAAACAGCGGTTGAGAAAATAAATGGATGGAAACCCCCTCACTACACACTTTAAACACTTTTCTCTGTTGTGCATTGTTATAGAAAAGTTATAGAATGAGAACAAAGATCTGCTAGCAATCAAAGATTTAGGCATTCTGTACAGGAGACACGGCGTGGAGGACATTGACAACGTCAATAGCAAATCAGGGTGCAGAAAACAAAGTGTTGTAAAAACTAAATAATGCTACACTGCACCAACGGAAGAGCGACGCCGCAAAATAGCGAGGGACGACTGGATTCTGTTTCTAAGGACAATTTTGGATTTCCGTCTCTGTGGAGAGTCTCCTCTGGGGACAGAGCCAACTTTAGCATTTGTCAGCTCTGCGTCAGGATGATGATGAAGAGGGTCAGAAAAGGGGAGGGGCCTGTTGGTGTCTGAAATCCATCTTAAGATCTAAAGGAAGTCAAATTCATGACTCAACGGTTTGTTCTTGGGCATTTAATGACTGACGTTGAATAAATTAACATAATTCCAGATTTCCTGTCCTCTCTTTAGGCGGAGGGAGGTCACCTATCTAAAGAAAAGAGCTGTGTGTTCATGCCAAGGAGTCAGATAAAACCTTCTCTGAGGCAGATTTTATTTTTACTTCTGCCCCCGTAGGTCCCACTGACCCCTTCAGGAGTCCTTCTGCCATCAGAGGCATCTGAAACGGTCAGAAGCTTTGACGAATGTTTCTGTGAAGCTAAACACAGTAAGAGATCTCCAGAGCGCCATGAAGCTGTCGAAACCCTGGAGACTTTGTCCCTCCTCCCCCTGCGGTCCGCTGCTTCAGCGTTCGTCCTCGCGGATGTCGAACTGTTTGTTGGGTTTGGTGGACTCCAGCATGAGCTCGTACAGCTGCCCGATCTGCTCGTTCTGGAAGTCGGCGAGCTTCTGCTCCGGCAGCTCGGCACCAAACCTCACGGAGCCGGGCCCCCGGCCCGCCGCCTCCAGCACCTGAGCCTGCAGGGTGTCCTTGTAGTTCTGGGTGAGACACACAACAGAACAGGGTCAGCACTTCTGCAACACGACGGAAAGGAGCTTGGTGTTGAAGGAACTTCAGAACCATAACTAGAATGTCGGTCCTGTCGGGGGAAGACGCTCCTCTGAATGACTTTATGGGAGGAGCTGCGCCAACAGAGGATGGTTCTGGACACAACCTAAACACACAGAGTCCCTAACATCACACAGACCTTGGGGGTTCTGGTTGGGACCAGAAGCACATCAGTGTGCTGGGATAATAAGACAATGGTTCTGCTGGGATCACAGCAGCTCCCCGTGAAACTCAGTTTAACAACTTGGAGTAATGTTTTTCTTCTGGCTTCCATGATGTAGCTTTAAGATTTTGAGATCATTTCTCAGATGAAATCAAAGCCATCCCCCTCACTCTGAATGCTCTCCTTCGCCTCGTTCTCAAATGCCTTTGAGTTCCTCCTCTCAGAGCCCATTTGGCCCATGGGAGACCGTTTATTGGAGCCCTCCCATGGGCGCCACTGAAATAAATGGATTAGAATTGCAGCACTCAAGCCCGGTAATGTCATTTGGGACCCGCTCCTCATCTGGTCCCAGACTCGTGCTCGCCGGCGAGGAAGCTGAGATCCTGCTGCGCTGGTGAGCTCGCCGCTCTAACGCCGCTTGTGTTCTGGCAGCTGCTGCAGCGCGGCGGGTCGCAAACACTTACTGCTTAAAGTAACCATGGCGACAGCGTGCTTTCAGATGCAAAAGACTTCAATAAGCACATCAGCTAAAATACAGAGAAAAATAAAAAAGTGAGAATTCAGTCTCTCTTAGGTTTAAGTCCCACTATGGTAAAAGCGTTCCCAGTGATCTTCTAAATATAATTGTAACATTTTTTATGAGCAGCAGAAGTTCATTAAAAAATTTACCCCTGAAATGTGGGTGGGACCAATGGCACAAAGCAACCCCGCCCCCTTTCCCCTCGCATTACTAAGAGCTCTCAAACTGCTGTCCTGTTAGCTTACAGCCCCTCACACCCCCAGCCCAACATTAACAGAAGAAAAGTTCGGATGAGGAGAACAAAGACGTCCATGGCTCTAGTCATCTACAAGTGGAAGCATCAGAATGAAGCGGTGCAGGGACATTGTGACCCCGCCCTGGGTGGTTTCTATGTCCCGAATACGATGTTTTCCCAACTACATTTTTTTCCTCTGCTCCTGACTCCCAACAGTTTGAATAAAGAAATACTCGGAAATGCAATTTTAGGAATGTTTTCTTCAGATATGTCCATCATCATCAGAAAAATGAAACAATAAACATGTTAAAAACACCTAAAACACAATTTTCATCTGAGTGGGTCTTTAATCAAAGAATGACGAGATTTTGGAACAAAAGACCCCGGGAGCCTGATTATGAAAACCAGACTTAAGGACCTGATGATCGTTTGCCTACTTAGAAGCCATTTTTTGAATTGTTGCCCAGCAGGGGTGAACGGTGGAAGGGCTGCGTCTGTCCTGGTCACGACTCGGCTTTGGGTTCGTCATCACAGGACAGAATGTGAAAAGAAAGTGATCCGACGTGGCACGAGCAATGCCTGCAGGTATCTGGCAGCTGTTGATTATAGACTTGTCGCTTCTGCGTCACTTGTGAGGCAAAAAGGGTTTGTCAGCACATTGCCTCAACAAAGGAGCAACGAGGCCCGCTTGAAGCTGGTCCCTTTCAGACCGGGTCCTGCTCTCATCCTCGTCGGGGTGTGAACATGAACCGGGGTACTCTGTGTCGTGATTGGACAATGATGCTGCTTCCTCATCAGTCATGGGCCGGGGCGAGCCGGGGCTGCATGGGGACTGCGGCTGTAATCACTTCATTATGCCTATCAGCTGAGCTCGGCAGAGTGCTCCTCTGTGTGTTCTTTATACTTTCATTAAACAAAATTAAACGCGTGCGTGTTAGTGGACGGGAGGTAAAAAACTCAATTTACTGCTCCTGTCAGGAAAATGAAAGTCTTAATGATGTCTGGGGCCGTTTAATATTCAGTCAGAGCAAGACAGAATTTGTGCCGTGATCCTGAAGGCTCATTTTTTTTTACTTTGCAGAAAACATGACAGTCTTCATCCAGACTGGCCCGTGGAGTTGGTGAAAGTGATGAAAAAGTTCATTAGACATCACTTCCTGTTAGTTGGTGGTTGTTAGATTTGGAGAGACTGTAAGGAAATAATATTAGAGCGGTGTCTTTGTTCATTTGCTGCTGTTTGAGGTGGATCTACACCTGTGGAATAACATAAACTTTCCCCTTTTTCTGCTGTCATTTATCAAGGCTTTCTACAGTTGTTTTGTTTTATTCACTAAACGCAGATGTAGTTCGAAGAGTGGGCTCAAGACGTTCCTGTTACATCAGGATCTGGTTGTGATCTCAAGGTCTTTCCCAGCTCAGTTCTGCCACCATGTGTCGTATGACGCCATTCATACGACACTATCAAATCCGAGTCCCCCGATTGGTCAAAGTTTGTATCGTGTGTTCAGTGGCCGCGCTTTTTTGTTACATCAGGATCTGGTTGTGATCTCAAGGTCTTTCCCAGCTCAGTTCTGCCACCATGTGGCCACTTTCTGCCAAAGCAGCCAGACAGTCCAAGCGAGGGCAGTTGGAGGAGACATTCTGCCATGCGTTTGTCGCCTGTACATAGAAATCTGTTAAACAAATTTGCAAATGTTAAATCATTTTGTGCTTTTGCAAAAGAAAAAGAAAGAAACAAAAAAAATTATATATATATATATATATATATATATATATATGCATTTAAGCTAGAAAAAAAAGGTTTGCCACACTTGCAAAAACATTTGAAAGATGAGACGTCAAGTCTGTGCGATGCAGCACCGGAACATTTTTTAGGAACTAATCGGAGTGCCACCAGTCCAGAGCTTTCTCAGGAATGACAGCAGACACGTGTTGTTGAGTGCAGACTTCTGGAAGATGTCCTGGTGTCAAGAAGGGCAGAAAAGAAGCCACTTCTCTCCAAAAAAAAAAAAAAAAAAAAAAATACATCAGGGACAGATTGATCTTCTGCAAAAAGTATGGCGAATGGACTGATGAGGACTGGGGCAAAGTCATAATGTCCCATGAAGCCTCTTTCCAGTTGTTTGGGGCATCTGGAAAAAGGCTTGTCCGGAGAAGCAAAGGTGAGTGCTGCCATCAGTTCTGGGTCATGCCAACAGTAAAGCATCCTGAGACCATTCATGCGTGGGGCTGCTTCTCATCCAAGGGAGGGGGCTCACTCACAATTTTGCCCTAAAACACAGCCATGAACAAAGAATGGTACCAAAACACCCTCCAGCAGCAACTTCTTCCAACAATCCAACAACAGTTAGGTGCATTTTCCTGCATGATGGAGCACCGTGCCTTAGGGCCAAAGTGATAACCAAGTTGTTTGGGGACCAAAACGTTGAGATTTTGGGTCCATGGCCTGAAAACTCCCCAGATCATAATCCCATTGAGAGTTTATGGTCAATCCTCAAACAAAAACTCACCAATTCTGACTAACTCCAAGAGGTGATTATGTGATTATCAGTCAGGATTTGGCTCAGAAGTTGATTGACAGCATGCCCAGTCGAATTGCAGAGTTCCTGAAGAAGGAGGTCAAACACTGCAAATACTGACTCTTTGCATAAATGTCATGTTATTGTCCATAAAAGCCTTTGAAAAAGTATGAAGTGCTTGTAATTCTGTGTCAGTACATCTCAGATACAACCGAAGCAAAGATCTAAAAGCAGTTTAGCAGCAAACTAATATTTGTGTCATTCTCAAAACCTTTGGCCACGACTGTACAGTTGGTGTGAAATATCAAAGTGGTATAAATCTGCAGAATCTTCCTCTAGCCTTCTTCTTTCACAGCTCTGTTGTGATTTATGAAAGACTTGGTGTCATTGAATTCAGACACAAACTGCATTTATTGATTCCTCCTCCGTGACCAATTTCCAAACGGTTGGCACTTCTGTGAATGAAAAGGGACGCCATTCATATGACACCATCAAATCCGAGTCCCCCGATTGGTCAAAGTTTGTATCGTGTGTTCAGTGGCCGCGCTTTTTTGTATGTACCGCCCAAAGGGTGTTGAGTATTTAAGAATACATTTCATTTAATCTCAAATTATGACATCAAGCAAAGTGTCAGTGAAGGCAGCACGCTAGATTTATGTAACTTTGAGTGGCAGCCAGCTGGGTTCAGCCTGTTGTTGTTTAGACAACATTTTATTCATCTTACAATATAATGTGTTGTGTAATATTTCTGTAATAATTCTTTTATTGTAGGAGGGATTCAGTATAACTGTACAGAGGACAATTTGTTTGAATAATTAATATGTTTATTGATTTATGAGAAGAATCTATCTGTTGGAAGTCAGTGGAGGAGGGAAAGCTCCATTTAAAAGCTCGGACCCCGTTTAAAGGGGGAATCTGCTCACCTCCCACTCTGCCATGAAGCGGCCCGCCTCCACCTCCGTGACCTCCTTGTGTCTCCGGAACTCGCCTTTCACGTACTGGTCTCCCAGAGCTCGCAGGTGGAGCGGCAGGAACCGGTGTAGGACCAGAATCCTCTTGTAGAGCGCGCGGACCCTGGACACGTGAGCGACGCCCGGCATTTCAGGTTTCTCTCGCGCGCTCACGGCGTTCACCTGTTGAAGCAGAGACCCTCAAGCCGGGACCCGAACCGTAGGAGCACAGAACCTGCAAGCTTACGCCATGCAACGGTTATCCAACCACGACCTTGTTTACACGGATGTTTCCTCTCTGGTTTGACCTCTTCTGCCTCTCGGATTTCATACAGCATTGTCTCCCCCTGGCGGTGGGAGGGAGAACTACAGAAAATAAATTCACTGAAAACAAGAGGACTTACCAGGGGGGTATTCCAGGAAGCATGTTTAAACTAGCCTGACTTTAAGCCTGAACTCTGGCTGAAATCCGCCTGAACTTGCTTACTCGGGGTATGTCGGTTCCAAAAGACCGGATATGAGTTGGCGTAATTACGCTCGACTTGGTAACCCTGGGTTAACGCACGGTACATAAAGACATTCTCAATAGATCGCCGATTTCTGGAGTCACCATGGAAACGCGTGGTAAAAAAAAAAAAAAGAAAAGAAAACGCTGTACTTCTGTGAGACGGAGTCTGAGGTTTTAATGACGGCGTATGAAGATTACACGACCATCAAAAAAGTAACACGGCTGCATCATCATAAAAAAAAAGACTTGCGTGTAGAAAAAGAGCAGACAAAGTAACCGCACGAGTTTCTGATCAAATTTCCATTTCCCTCGTGACGCACATACATATATAACTCATCCAATTTTGCCAACTTAAATGAATTACTTCTATTGGTAACAAAAAATTGAGTTAAAATTATTCAACCTAATTTCTTACGTCTATAAAACTCAATAATTGTTTATACAACTCAAATTTACGTATTTATCTTACTAAATGCCATATTACTCCAATTCAATTAATATTTGTTTCCATCTTAATTAATTACATTTCTCGAACTCTCAAATGCCTAAGTCTGAGCCGGCAGATATACTCATTTTTATAATAATAAAAAAGACGGGGGGAATAATGCACGGAGTACAAAAATTCGTTAAAGAATTATCCGTGATTGTCATTACAATGACTTACCGTAGGGGTGCTATATAAACTAACCATCCTCTCCTTCACTCTGACTCATGGTGCAGAGACGTAAGCTCAGTACGGCAAAATAACTCGGTGAAGCATGGCAAAACACAGTAAAACAGCTAAACAAAAAAACACATTTGGTCAAAAACCCACACCTAAACCCAAATCCGTCCAGACAGGCAAAGGGAATGATATCCCAGAATCCTTTGCGGTGCCGCTCTAACAGCAGCACCAAAGTTACATCTTCCTTATTGAATTACTTTGAATGAAAGGAAAATAACTGTCTGAAAACTACGTGTAATTTTTAAACCGACTTAAAAAAAATGATTTATTTTAACTGAAACAAATAATAAAGTTAGATCAAAGTAAAAGAAAATATTTTCCAGCATCCATATGTGGTCTTATCACCCTCTCACGGTAGAAAAAGTATTATCTGAGCTTCTTCATCCACTAAATCATCTTCAAATGGACACGCCATGCTGCTTCACCTCTCTGTAAACAAACTAAGCTTCAACTAAACCTGCTCCCGACCAGGTTATGTTCAGAGCATGAGTTGCCATGGCAACTTGACATACCCTGAAACATACCTCCATTTCTGGAACCGAAAACTGAGGTTATCAACTTCCTTAGCCTCAAACTTACCGTGAGAGCTAGCATAACCTGCTTTCTGGAATACCCCCCAGCTGTGGCTGCCCAAAATCATTTGAATTGGCTGAATTGAGTGATTTTAGGTTTTAATTTAACCCCCTGATCCAAGTAGCACTTCAAGAAAAAAGACTTTGAGTCTAAATACCATAACTTAACTTAAAGACAATGTGATCTGGATAAAATTGAAGTGGTCTCAAAAGCTCAATAAAAACATAAAAATAAACCAAAGTTTCCTATTTTTTCGGGGAAAGATTGGACAGGAGAATTATGTAGATTCATTCATCAGATGGGACGTAATATTTCTGCCAAAAGTCCAAGGTTCTGCCACTGTTTTGAGCCCCTAAAAGTCTATTTGAAGACAGAATGTTTGTTTTTTTGTGTGCAAGTTTGCAGAAAATTGTTATGCCTGCAAAATGCAATGCTGATACACCAGAGGAGAAAATGCACAAGATCTTTTTTGACAAAAAACTTGGCCACCAAAACCAAAATAAATTAAAACAAGAAAACCAGCTGATGTTGTTTTGTACTACTCCCACCCTATAGTAAAGTTTATCAGGCAATCCTTGCTTTCTGTGTCACCTGACACCACAAGTATTGCCTCCGCTCCCAGGTTTCCTTTTTAATATTTTTCATCCAATGACATTTTGGCTTATCATCTTTAACAAACAGATATATTTGAGGTGTGGACACATTCTCGTTCTCTCTGTTTACCTGTGTGACAGAGCTTACGTTTGTGAGTGCGAGTGCTCACTTAACCAAGAAAGAATGAGGAGCACCACAATAACATTCAGTGTCGGACTGATGACTGGATTTGTTTTACTTCACACCGCACTGAACTCACTTCCTGCCACAAAAATGCCCTCTGTTTTACTCCGGGGTGTTAACCAGAGAGGGGGGGTCCAGCCCGATCACAAAGGTAAGTGTTTATCTGCTTAGTCCACATGATCCCCGGTTCTTTTTTGTTTAAACGGATACCATCTTTACTTTAACTTTTATAAAACAGCTGTTTTGTCCATCCCTGAACATACAATTAGACATTAGCATTCCAATAATATATATTGTTTTCTGATTCCATCAGAGGATAAATGAAGGGAAGCAGATTTAGATGGTCTGAACACTTTAAGAGGAGGGACAGTGATGCTGTTGGTAAAACGGTGCTGAGGTTGAAGCCATTAGGAAAGAGATGACAAGGAAGACCAAAGAGGAGGGTGGCTGGTGTAAGTGAGGAGGAGGCAATTAATTCAATGTGGAGATTCCTGAAGGGAGCAGCCAAAAGACAAATAAGAGTCTTCACGTTTTTGTGATAATTCGTTGGAAATTTGCCATTTAAATTAAACTAAATCTTTTACAAACAGACTCAAAAAAAGTTTTCTTTTCATTCCACAAATGCCGCATTTTTCAGATCAGCTACGAAATAATATACAAAATGCATTCATCCTCTATTTAATTTAAGGAGGTGATGCAGACAAAGTGACTCATCAACAGTAAAACCTGCTCATTACACACCACTATAAGCGCTGTTTACACTGTCATGTCTGTTTACACTTTCATAGTGCTGCATGGATGAAGATGTGGCGCTACCTTTCGCTGCGGGGAAACTGGTCACCATTCTGAAATTTTGAGCAGAACAAAACGGAGGTAAAAGGCAGCTGAAAGAAAAACAGAGGACTCAAAGCCAAAGAAAATAAAGCACAGGAGAAGGCACAGGGAGGAAAAACAAACACTCAATGAACACTAAACTGGTTGAAGTGCAAACACAGAGAACGCACATGTGGAGGAATGAACAGCAAGAAGTCTTTTTGTTCTACTCCGACTTGTCCTTAGGAAGTCTGTCCAACTGAAGGGTTAAGTTCCAAATTTCAATGATGCAAGACTGCTGGGAGGGGTCAATTTAATGTGAGCAGATTTAGATTTACAGCTGAAACCTGGAGGACAGTGACAGAGAGAAACACCTACAAACCTCTTGATAATCATTCAAGCATCAAAAATCAACTGATAAATGAAAACGTAAAAAGATCAATGTCTGTCTGTATTTGTGTAACCCAGGGGTCGGCAACCCATGGCTCCGGTCTGTGGCTCTTATTCTGTTGTGTCCTGTGTGACTTTTGGAGAAGGAAATAATGAGTATTTTATAAAACAAATTTATTTTAGTTTGTTCATTTTTTCCTTCTTCAGCATTTCAAGAGCACTGCTGGCTCCGTGCAGGCCGTGCCACGTAAAACAGCCTTCCTTGGTGGGCTCGTGTTTGTCAGCGAGGGCTGCGGGCTGATAACAGAGGAGGAGACACTGCATGAGGCGACTTCAATAGCACTCCAGGTCTGGGTGATTTTCTGCCAGGGGAGCTTGGTAGCGCAGGAACGGGGAGCAACTTTCTGGTGATGAGTTTAGCCAGTCTTTGGGACTTCCATGTTTCAGAGCAGGGGAGCTCGTTGCGTCGGTCGCGATCGACCGGTCATCTTCGGGGCGTGGGGGGGAGATTGAAGGGAAGAATTAGCTGTGAAAATCCTGGCAGAGCCCCTGGTGTAACCCTTATGCTATCCTAGCACTTTAACATTGGGAGTTGGGTCATCTAGACCCACTAAACAGTGCTCTGAACCTTTTTTCTTCAACGATTTGTGATCTTCACTGGTGTCCATGGATTACATGAAATCTTTCCACCTTTATCCACCTTTGTCATGGTAGGGAGAATGCGTCCAATGTAAGTGGAAGTCATCTAGAATAACAAAAGGTAAAAAGGGAATTTGTGTGCTAGCTATGACAATGTCTTAAACTTCAATGGGCAGTCCATCTTGAATTTTATTTTGAGTTTTTCCCAAGAAAAGTAATTGTGGTTTTGTTGTCTTTATGCTGCCAGCAGGGGCAAACATCCACTCTACTGGGAATGTCCCCCAAACGGGGCGGATCTTGTGTTGGATCATGACAGCACCTAAGAACTTGGAGACCCGAACAAGACACGTCAGGGAAACTTGGGCCAAGCACTGCTTCAAAGCGCTTTACATGAGCTCAGCGAAGACCGACTTCCCGACTGTGGGGCTAAACGTGAGTGAGGGCAGAGGCAATCTCTACTGGAAGACCATTCTGGCCCTTCAGCACATCCACCAGCATCACCTGGATGAAGCGGACTGGTTCCTGAAGGCAGACGATGACACCTATGTGATCATGGAGAATCTAAACTATGTTTTGTCCAAACATGATCCAGAGAGACCTCTGTACTTTGGCAGGCGGTTTGCACCTTTCGTCAGCCAGGGCTACATGAGTGGAGGGGCAGGCTACGTTCTCAGCAAGGGGGCGCTGAGGAGGTTCATAGAAGGCTTTACCACAGGAAAATGCACCCACTTCTCCTCCATAGAAGACATGGCTTTGGGGAAATGCATGGAAACAATGAAAGTGGAACCGGGAGACTCCAGAGATGTGATGGGAAGACAAACCTTTCATCCTTTTCCCCCGGAATATTACCTTGTTCCACAGCTACCAAGACCTCGACCTTGGTTTCTGAATTATGAATATTACAAGCCAGTGGAGGTAAACCACACAATTCCACTACAACAACTACTGATCTATTAATATTCTGGAGGAAAAACTGTGAAATTTGTTTTCCACATTTGGCCCATTCCTTGGGGGAGCAGTGAGCTGTAGACACAGCAGTGCTCAAGGACTTTGCTATTTGGTGGTTTAGCCTGCCAGTCGATTACTTTTGAGTGTCCAGCAGGGAGGCCTTGGTTTCCATTTTTAGTCTTTGGTATGACCTGGTATGAGCCTGGATTTGAGCTCACGACCATCCAGTCTCAGGGCAGACACTCTCTCAGGTGCTTATCAGGTACTTATCCCGCACTTTTGGGCACCTTGCAAAGTCCACTGGATTTGAGGGAGGTAAAAAAAATGAAAAATCTGTACAACTCCTCTGGGTCTCACTTACTTGACCTTTACTTTACCGTTGAGTGTTGTAAAAGTCTTCGCTATGGCCTGTCACTCACATCATGCCTGAAGAAAAAATATCCATGAACATTTTTGCCCAACTGGCGCAGTGGTTAGCGCACTTGCCTCACAGCAAGAAGGCGCCCGCTGGGGGACTTGAAACAGAACACCAATAGGGGACCTTTCTTTGTGGAGTTTGCATGTTTTCCCCGTGCATGAGTGGATTTTCTCTGGGGTCTTCGGCTTCCTTCCAACGTCCAAAAAACATGCTCCATATCCACCCTAAGGACAGGTGTCACTAAGGCTTAAAAGAGATGCCTTGTGGTGGTGCGATAGGGCAGTGTCTCATATTCGAATGCTGAAGTATGATCTGAAATTCAATACAGATCTGCAGCTTTTTGGGACAAACTGATCAAAGATACAGATTTTGTCAGTAGAGGCTAAATTCAGTGTACCCAAGGATTTATGGTAGAGACTATTGTTCTGTGCAATCTAGGAATATTCTAAATGGATCAGTGGACAAACTGTACAGCTTTGTTGAAAATAATGTATAATAATGGCACCCCAATACCTTATTTATTCTGTAAATCTTTTTATAGACAGAGAGAGTAGCACAAAATATGGGTGAAAATACATCCCTGGACTCCCACAATTAACAGCAGGTCAAGAACAGAGAATTCAGAATGCAAAGAGTAGAATTTCCGGAAATGTAGATTAACTTTAAAAAAAAATCTGATTATTAATCTGTTTTCCAAGTTAGAAGTAGAACAGTTGTCTGCATCCTTGTGTGTCTAGGTAACATTGGCTGGAAACAAGGGTATCCGTAGTTCAGTTTGCAGATAGGCTGCTCTTCAGCCAGCTGGACCTGGTATCGGTCCTGGATCTGTTCCTAGTTTTTTTCTCAACGCAATGTCTCCTCTGGATCAGTTTCCCAACCATTGTCCTACATTTTTCAGCTCTACCCAAACACACCTTTCTTTGATGACTGCAATCATCTGTCTTCTGCAGAGCTCAACGAGTTCAATCCGGTTTGCTAAAGCGGGGCAACAAGGAAGACATGCAGGACAGAACACTGTTCTATATGTCATCAAAAGCTAGAAGGGCATTCCCTGTGATGACTTGGGAGGTTTTTGCGCCCTCCTCCATATTATATGATCCCCCCATGATGTTGGAGGAGGACCACCAGCACAGATTCCTTCGCACATTGGTGCTTTTGTTATCCCTCATCAGGTGCCTCCTCCTCTCTCTGCAGGGTCCTGGGTGCTGCTCAGACTTTGCGGTGTCTTTCCACTACATTTCTGCTGCGCAGATGTACGTGCTAGAGTACCTCACGTACCACCTGCGGCCTCACGGATACAAACATAGGTTTAACCCTGATGATGACAAAGCCAGTGGCCCGGTGGCGCTGCCTTCAGCAGCTCTCAGATGAAGTGCAGACCGGAGCTCTGCTTGTGTTTTTACAGGAAACAGGTGAGCATGATTAGATCTCCAACAAAACAAATTGGGTATGTCGGTGCTCACTGACTATTCCTTAACCCTAAAAGACTATACAGAGTATACAGTGGCCTGGATTTAAACACCTCACTACTGTTTTGTCTTTAAAACTGTCGCCCAAGTTGTTTCTACCCTTTTTCAAATGAGAAATCAATCAAAAGGAATGCATTGTGGTCTACATTCGACATTCTATTGAGCATTTATGCATACTGGTTTTTTGGCAGAGGCTTCTTGGACATTTCCAGGACATTGGTGGACTTACCAGTTTGGGGGCCCCGGGCAAATAATAACATGGGGCCCTCTGCATCGGCTGTATTAATCATTTTTTAAATCTTAGGACAAAACGTCCATCGAAGCACTTCTTCACTATCCGCTTTTAGTCAGCATCAGTGTCAAAAACCAGAAGGGATGCAAAGGATATAATAAATGTGGACAGGGGTAGGGGAGGCATCCTTTCATAAACCTGAAAAAACTGACTTTATAAAATATATAATGATATAAATATATACAATAACTTCTTAAAAATCTGTTTCTTTTGTGCAGATACTTTTTAGGAGTACCTGTTCAATGACCAGAGGCTGTGAAATGGAAACCACCCCATGCCAGAACGTTGGTCCCAAATCTGGAACTGTCGGAAAAACTTTACAAATTAAAGCTACAATATGAAAAATACACACAAACATGAAAATAAAGTATTTATTCAAAATACAGTTAAATCCAAGCTTCAATTATATAAAGTTCTTTTCCAGTTTTACACGAGGGATGTTATATTTATGGAAACTTTTGCTTATTTTGGGGTTTCCTGCACACAAAACCGTGGGTTCAACTCCTTGATGCCTGAATTGTTTCCAGCATTAAAAAAAAAACTATTTACCTATGTTTTGCTTTCACGTAGATGCTAAATTAAAGCCATTTTGGATCCTAAGAGGTTTGATGCATATTTGTATCAATAGGCGTCAAGGGTTTAAACTGGAACAAAGACCCAAACAGCCAGAACTAGTTGTGCCTGAGCAGATTAAGCTGCTGTAGTGAGACAAAAATATTTTCAGGAAACATGAACTAATAGGTGAAGTGTAAGCAGTGGGATTAGTCCGGACTGGTCAGAGATGTTTCCCTTTGTGTGGGAATTAAGCTGTTTGCACCTGCAGAGTCCATCATATTCTCCTGCATCCAGATGTCCCATCAGCTTCATGTTCAGAGTAGAGTAGGGTTGGGCTGTAAGGGTGAATGTGGTGAGGGATGCAGAGAAGGAAGGAAGTAAAGAAGGCGGAGCACACCGATGGGCCTCACAGAAGACTGGTTTGGGTCCTTCCTACATGTAGTCATGGCAGCTCGGAAGCAGGAAGTCAGAGTGAAGCTGCAGTGAAACAGCTTTAAGCACAGAGATGCCCCCCTCCCCAGCTTCTAAGTCCTTTCTGTCCATAAGAGCTGCCGATGGAGCCTGTGAGCGTAGCTCACTTTTTGACCCCTCCACAGTGTGTTACGTGAAGACACACGCCTTCCTGCAGATTTCTTCTGTCTCAAAGTTGTTCTGGTTGCCATGGCAACCTCCATACCAGAACTGAGCGCACGAGTTGGCCTGGGGGTCAAAGTACCACCGGACTCGATAGAACCGACAGGGACCTGGGTCCAAAGGCTGAGAACAGCCCCCACCTGGGGAGAGGAAGGATGGGTGAGCGGATGGAGGAAACATCAGCTTCATCCGTGCTCCATCCATCCTCTGCTTTCAGAGTAATGTTAGTTCATCTGCAGTCCTGCTGAAGCTCACCTCAAGCTGTGTCACATCACTCATCACTGCTGTAGCTGGTATTAAAAAAATTTTGAGTAATGTCACTAAGTACAAACTTTTCATAGGAGAAAAAAATCTAACGTTTGTCGCTTTGAGACCCTGGTTTTATTCCAGATTAATTGCAGTCGATGACACTAAAACCCTGAGAACCAGCAGAACTGCTGCATGTCCTGGCACTGGATTCTTTTAACCCTCCTTAAAACTGAAAATAGAGTCTTAAAAACACTTAACTAAAACCTGCCTACACAATGAGGAGGAGGATGCGAAACGGATGAATCAAAGAGACAACCAAGCTGTCCAGAGGAAACAAAAACACATTAACATTCCAACTGGAGGTCACTAAAAAGCCCACAAACTCACAGTAAGTCACAGCAACTTTCTGCATTCTCAAAAGTAAAACACTTAGCTGCATTTTTATTAATGCTCAGAGGTTTGTGATGTCTCACTGCTCTGACTGCCTGTCAACCAAAAGGCTGTTTGTCAAACAATTGTGCATTTCTTCAGCTGCAGTAGTGAAAATTTGGTCCATGTTCTCACAAATAAACTGGAAACAGTGCAAGAATAAAGTTGACATGACAAACCCATTCTGGGAGCTGCTGAACCTCTGGACTGTTGCCATGGTGATGTTAAGGCATGGGATAGTTCCTGAAATAAGTGCATTTAACATTCTCACATCTTCTGGGTCTGTGGCCTATCTTCTCTGAACAGGAATCACACAGAAACCCTAAGTGAGCTTCTTCAAAGCAGCTGTGAGAACTTCAGCACATGTCTGATGTACTGCTGACTGCCAGAAGCACAGAAAGGAAACACTGCAGGGTTCCCGTTATGTCCTGAGGTGTCAATATGAGGTCTGTGAAACACACGATGGTTAGCCATGTTGACTTTCTGCCATCTTACCTGACACAGGTGACTTGGTCAGCGCTTCAGGAGAGTGGGGCCTGATGGGAGTGCTCTCCTGCAGCTCTTCAGGTGTGGTCTGTGGGCTCAAAGTGGAGGTCAGCTCTAAGCCCTCCTGCTCCTCATAGTCTGGTGGGGTCAACGTGGCATTCAGCAGGTCATTCCAGAGATCCTCCATGGACTCGGTGTTCATCTCTACAGGTGGGACTGTGGTGGTCTGCAGCTGAACAGAAGAGCAGAGCTGCAGACACCAGTTCTCTAAGCAAAACTCATCAAGTTCACATCAGAGTTACAGTGTGAGTTCATGAAATTGTATGGGTAAAGAGATCTGCTTAAAGAAGTGGGTCAATTGAGAAGGAAATTTGGTAAAAATTTAGTTATGATTAATCATGTGATGGTGGAGATATTGACTATTGAATTACCTTTTTCATCAAGCCTGAAACTTTGCAAATTTGGGAATTCTTAGGTTCAGAGGGTCACATTCAGGTGGAAAATACAAAACCTGACAAGTTTTACCAAAAAAAGAAAAGAAAAAAAAGAAAAAGTCTCTACCATGAGAACAGAAGACATTTGGACGTTTGGGTTTTTTAAGCATAAAGGAACAAGAGTAAAGTTCTTGCTGATGAAGACAATAGATGTTTCCTTTTGGAGAGAACAACATGAAGTGATGTGTTCTGGTGTAGCAGGAAGGACTTTGCTCATCGATCCAGCCGTCTTTTCTCGCACCCTTAAAGTTCCACTCAGATTATATTTTTATCTGTTGTAAAAGTATTCCCAGTGTTTTAATTTTGATTATGTCAAATATTTTAGCCAAAATCAGAAAAGCCTGAGACGTCTTTTTCAGACAAATTTTCTGCAGAGTGGCAGGAGTTCATCAGAGATTCCTCTGAGTTGTGGGCGGAACTGATGGCGCGATTCTCCTGTAAGCCTCCAGCACCTGACAACCCCAACCTAACATTAGCGGTGAAACAAAAGTGCCCGGCAGTATCCAGCCATAGAGTTTTGATCCAGGTGCCAGCTCGGACGTGGAAAAGGAAGACGTTAATGGATCTATTTGTCTGGTGGTGGATGCATCAGAATGGAAAGGACCAGGGAGACGTTGGTCCACCCATTTCAGCTTCTACATCACAACTGAGAGCTTTTTCAAACGATGGGTTATTGTCTGCTCCCGATCCATCCCAATTTCAATAAAGAAAATCTCAGAAATCAGCTTTAATCCTAAATTATTTTATAGATGTCCTTAATCATGAAAAAATGGTGCTAAAAACTCCAAAAACTTGTTTTTTTATTGGATTGGGCCTTTAAGTGAAGTGAGAGCAGTCATACCTGTCCGTCTTCCTCCTCTTCCTCCACTTCCTCCTCTTCCTCCTCTGCTTCCTCCTCCTCAGGGTCTGTCTGAGGTGAGGAACCCGGACGGGTTTGCTCTGGTGGGAAAACATCGTTTGGAGGAGAGGTTGTCCTGATGACGTAGCCTTCATCACAAATATGCTTCAGGATGTCACTCTCCAGAGCTGTTGAGGGACATAATAAGAGGTCACATGACCACACACGCTAGCAGTTTGCGGCCAGGAGCTCTGCAGAGAAAAAAACTGATAGAACAGCTTGATTCTGCGACGATGTGTTTTTGTTTGTGCACAGAGGAACAGGGTATGCAGCTAGATGGCTGGGAGTAAGGAGATACAGCAGTTGCAAACTGACTAAAGAAATGTGATCCTTGTAAAATCTGATTCATTTTGGAGAACGTATGCAATTAATTAGTTTTAGACCTCCTTTACAAAGTTCTGTGCGTCTTTTCTTGATAAACATGTCAGAGCAGATGGTCTTTGCATCATGGAGGTCATTGCGTCTGTGAAAGCTGAGAAAACTGATAACATCCCACTCTTAAGAGCCGAACGTGATGTCAACTATTCGACGTTGAGTCTGGCCTGAGGACTATGCTTTAAACAAGTGCACGCCACATCCAGGCTGCCACCCCCATGAACAATCTGCAAGGCTAAGAATGAATGCAAAGACAGAGGCTGAAGTGTGGCTTTGTTCCTGACACTCTGTGGTGACTCTGCAGAGCTGACGTGGCCTTTTCTCCTGAAAGTCAGACTTCCCAGAAACCAAATAAGGTTCTAACCACTCGAGTTAACATCACTTCACGATTAGTGAAAGTTCAACGAATTATTTTTAGGCTTACTGTGCAGCGATCTGAAGTCTTCCACGAGGTAGATGTGGTCTTCATCTGGATCAGAAGCTATTGTCTTTATCTCAGCCAGGAATTCCTCAAACAGAGGTTTTCTTTTGCTCCTCACTCCAACAGCTATTGTCTTAATCCCTTCTGCGTGGGCCGCCGCCACCGCTTCGTTCAGAGGCATGCTGTCTTTCGGATCGGTCTGTCCGTCTGTAAACACCAGGGCCATCTTCCTCACGCCAAGACCGGAAGCCTGGAACAGCTGGGTGGCCTGGCGGATGGCTGTGCCCGTGAACGTGCCCTCGCCCAGATATGGCATTCCTCTGACGGCGTCCCTGATGGCTTGCTGGCTGAGCTGCTGCTGCAGGTTGACCACCACCATGCCCTCGTGGCTGTAGAGCACAACGCCCACCCGGCTGGCCTCCCAGCTCACTGTCATCTGGTCAATGAGGGCGTTCACAAAGTCCTTGACCATCTCGAGGTTCTCTGGTCCAACGCTCTCAGAGCTGTCAATCACGAACACTAGCTCCAGAGGGCTCCCCCTGCACTTCACACCACAGCCTGAGCAGCAGACACACACAGTCCAATATGAGTCAGACTTTTCGTCTACAGCAGGTTACAGTAGCTATGACCATGCTACAGAAGATGCTAACACACTGCCTTTTACAGACTGTCATGGTCGGAAGTCTTCCCTCCTTCAGTAATATCATTGTCTGTACGCTTAAAAGTGTAAAAATGTAGTTGGTGAAAAATTCTATTGAACAAAACTTCACAAGAACAACATGAGGGTCCTACTGTTGTTTGATGTTATTAAAGTCAAGCTGAAAGCCCCTCAAGATCCTGACAACCTGAAGTTATTCCTGGTCTCCATGCATGTTGTTCTCAGTATATCTCAGGGTTCTTGAGGAACCACTCTGTTCTCCAAACAAAGGCTTCTGCAGCTCTCCGGTTGAGGTCTGTAGTTGTGATTGTGTGATTTACCACAGATTTCATGGATGATTCTGATGACTTCTTCTTTCTGCACAGGAAAAGAAGAAGGTAAGAGATGTTCTGTCTTCAGGGGTCATTTCTGTCAAGTAGGTTCTCACCGTGAGTCCTGGCCCTCCCTTCTCTCCAAGCGTTCCCTGTAAGATGGAAATTTGACTTTAAACTGTTGACCTGCCCTCACCCCACTGGCAGTAAAGCATTATGGGAACAACACAAGCTCAGTGAAGACAAAGTGACTGAGTTCAGGCCTGAACTCCTGTCTGGACACCAGTTTGATGTCTTGATGGATAAAACTGCTGCAACCTTTTTGGTAACAAACAGAAAAAGCTGTTACCGAGGGTCCAGGTGAGCCAGGTGCTCCTGCGTCCCCCTGCTCTCCCTTCTTCCCTCTGTCTCCGGGCTTCCCCTGATCTCCCTGTACAGATGTGAAATCCTCATCATTTGATCAAATATCTAATCATGCGTGCATTCAGATTCCCATTCATAAGCTAAGTCTTGTACCTTCTCCCCAGGAAGACCATCACCTGGAAGGCCCCGAAGACCCATTGGCCCCTGAAAGCCCGGCTCTCCCTGAAACAAAGACAGAGGGACAGTGAAGTATACAGGCTCCAACACCAGCATGACCGATGTCTGTTACGAGTAAGAAAACCTTCACATCTTAAGGAATAAAAAAAATTTCTGAGCTACCTTTGGTCCAGGCAGTCCCTTCCCTGGCAGCCCATGTGGTCCTGAAGGGCCAGGCTGTCCTGGAAATCCCTGAAAACCCACACACATCATGACACTAATCGGGAGAAATGAGGATTTTACAAAGAGTTGAGAAGATACTGAAGACAAAAGAGACAAAAGATCATCACCCCAAATGACAATGTTCACCTTTGGTCCATAAATTCCAATTCCAGGAGGTCCCAACAGTCCCAGGACACCCGGTGAGCCTCTGTCCCCCTGACACACAGATAGTGGGTTTAAACAGGAACCGGAAACCTCAGTATTGTTTCAAAATGATTCAAGAGCTCACTTTCGGTCCAGGCAATCCTCTCCCCTCAGGTCCGGTTTCTCCCTGAAGACCAGGTGGACCAGGCTGACCCTAAAGAGAACTGGACACAATCAGACCAGTACTGAAACCAGATCCATCTTCAACGAGTCTTTCTCCCACCTGTGGCCCTGGTGAGCCCTCTCCCTTGTGCCCTGGCGGCCCCACTGATCCAGCACTGCCTTTATTTCCCTGGAGAGAGGAGGTGGGACCAGAACAAAGTAAGGAGTTGCAGGTTCTGTCTCAGTTCACGCACTACAACAGTTAGCCATTCTGAATGTGTAGCATTTTTGTACCTTTGGCCCCAGGATTCCCATACCAGGCGCTCCAACAGGTCCTGGGGATCCCACAGAGCCGGGGTCTCCCTGTGTTTGGTTAAAACATTTCAAGCTTAAGTCAATAAAAACCAAATGTTCATTGGAATAAAAAAATTAAAAAAAAACAAGCGCAGCGTGGCGTGATCCCTTTGTGTAAATCAGCAGTTCTCCTCTGTGTAGTTTCTGCAGAACCTAAACAAAAAGCTCAAAATGTGTTCACCTTTGCTCCCGGGAAGCCCCGCCCAGCAGGTCCAGGTAGGCCGCTGATTCCTGTGCTGCCCGGTTCTCCCTGTCACACACAAAATGAGGAACACGTCTGTGTGAAAACAAGCTGCAACACCTGCATGATTGATGAAGAGCAGAAGACACACACTTTCTCACACAATGATGATGTTTTTGTTTAAATCTGGAGGTTCCAGACTGAAGCTGCCTGCAGAACGTATAGAGGAAACACCTGACACCAGCAGGTGGAACACACACAGGATCTCTGCTTATGTTTCTGCATCAAAACTCTTTGTGTAGGATCATCACTTTTGAAAATGTTTAAAAGTAATGGCTCTTGTTTTGTGTGTCTGACAAGAATTTATTGTTAATTTCTGTTCACAAACCTTTGCACCAGGAGGTCCAATTGGGCCTGGAGACCCTGGGAGGCCCCTCGGTCCCCGTTCCCCCCTGTCGCCCTGCAGAAACACAACATGACAATTCTCTGCTGTTTAAACCTCTTGATCTTTTCCATTCGTAAAAACTGGGGTTTACCTTTTCTCCAGATATGCCTGTGCCTGGCTCTCCCTCCAAGCCTCGCTGTCCCGGTGAGCCCATCTCTCCCTGTGTCAGACACACATCATGGCATCAGCAGACGTAAAAAGACCAAAGCACTGAAACACGGGACTGTTTTGATGTTTTGAAACTGAGGCCTCAGCAGAACTCATAACCTGTGGGTTCAGATTAATATTTGTTCAATCAGATTAGGTCAAGTGGGTTTGAATCAGGTCAGGTCAAACAGATAACATTACTTAAATGGGATGGGGTGAAGTAAGATGAAGAGAGGTGTGATCATTTCAGATCAGACCATCTTCAAAAACAGACACATCTGATACAAATAGATCCAATAAGATCAAAACTTCTTATTTTGCATTATGTCAAAACAGGTCAAAGACTTTCCTCTATCTTATCACATCTTTCTTATCTTTCAGATTTCTTCAGATCCTAAATAGTATTATGAAAAAAGATTGAAACAAATGAGATCTTCAATGAATTTTCCTATATTGTAAGACAAGATTGGACTATCTTAAATCAGATCAGATGACAACAACTCAGATCAGATCAGATAAAGTGACATAAAAATTAGATTGTATCAGATTATGTCAAATCAGATTGGATCCAATTACATTAAATCAAATTTTATCAGATTACATTTAACCAGGTTAGATCAGATTACATTAAAGCGGACTGGATCAGATCCCTTTAAATTAGGCTGGGCTGGACCAGATCACATCAAGCCAGATTGGATGAGCTAATAAAAAACTGATTGTATCAGATTACATCAAATCAAACAAATTGGATCCAAGTTATATCAGATCACATCAAGCGAGATTAGATTAGATTAGATTAGATTAGATTAGATTAGATTAGATTAGATTAGATTAGATTAGATCAGATTATATCAAACCAGAATGGATCTGGTTGCAAAAACCAGATTGGATAAGAAAACGTTTAGCACCTTTACCATGTTGACTTAATACTATGAAGGTGGGAAGGTTTAATTATAAGAATATTTCCTCAGAGCATATTGATTTTGATTCTGCGGCACGATTCTGTCAGGTCAGACTCACCTTGGCCCCTACAGCTCCATCTTCTCCAGGAATGCCAGGTATCCCGGCAGCCCCTTCAGGTCCAGGCTCACCCTGGAACAGAACTTGCATGTCAGCCTAGAGCCCGGTTCCCATCTGCCTTGCTGGACGGCCCTTGGTCTTACCTTTGATCCTGATTCACCCATACCCCTCTCTCCTGGAGCGCCAGGCTCTCCGGGGAAACCCTGATCACCCTGGGGGGAAAAAGGAAGAGATGTAAGTCTGATGATACAGACTGAATGGGAGTTTCTGATCAGAAGAAACATGACCATTTGTCCAATAAGAAGATGTGTCAGAGAAAACAGCTCTTATGTTTCATTTTTAATGTTTTCTTCAATCCCCTTTGTTATTTGGCTGCTCCCTTTAGGGGTCTTCACATTGAATCATCTGACTCCATCTTCATCTGCATCCTCCTCACTCACACTAACCAACCTCATGTCCTCTTCGACAACATCCATGAACCTCCTCTTTGGCCTCCTTCCTGGTAGCAACAACATCACAGACCTTCTAACAACATACAGTCCTTCCTCTCAAAGTGCCCTGACGATCTCAATCTGCTTCTCTTGATTTATCTCCAAGACATCTGACACAAACCTTTCCTCTGATGTACGTCCATACAGCAATTGAATGGTTAGCCGCACCAGGGGGCTTGGACTAATAAGTGTTGCAGCTCCCCATTGGTGTGTGACAGACATGATGTTTGTGAGCACGTAAACAGACAGACTTGAAAACGTGTGGTGCAGACCACCTGTCTGTACTAGTTCAGGTCTGAGTTAATTTATTCAGCTTGATTGGCTTCTCTTGCAAACAGATCTGCTCTGTGTTGTCTCTGATGCTGACCTTGCTTCCAGCTGTGCCCAGTCCTGAAGGGCCTCTGGGACCAGAGGGTCCAATAGGTCCCCGCTCCCCCTGAAAGCAGAATTTAAAAGGCCGTTCGCACACAAAAAAACAAAAAAAGCGACAAAAGCAGGATCGTGATATTCCGTTTACCTTTTCTCCTTGGAGGCCGGGGCCTGGGAAGCCCAGCATTCCTGGCAGTCCAGGGACTCCTGCGTTTCCCTGTGTGTCAGGTATATGAGAGACGTCAGGTCAACTTCCAAACAGCTATTTTGGTCACGTTTGACGCTCTGAGACCAGGTTATGTACCTTATCACCTTTGATGCCGAGTCCCGGAGCTCCCCGACTGCCTTTGGGGCCTTCATAGCCTCGCTCCCCCTAAAACAGGCAGGACAACTCTTTGACACAAACCAGTGACTACCAAATGTGTTTACAAGGATGTCCCTCAAAATTAAAGAAAATAATCTTGTTCAAGTAAAGATTCAATTGGCGAGAATTACAAAAAAAAAGAAAAAAGAAATTGACCAGGGGTTTCGGGAATTTGTTTTTCTGGAATTAATCTGCATCTGTTCTTCTGCATCGACATCATATCTAATAAAAAAGAAATCAGAGTCAGACATCATATATATGACACTTCTAAATGTATTCCCTCTTATCATGGCTTCCGTATGAATTATGTGAAAGAGTTAATGCTACAGATCCTGCAGACAGAAAGTGAATTAAGATCAGAGTTTCTTCAGGTAAGCCTGTGACTGACCAGGCTAGTTTCACAGACTAAGTTACCACGGCAACAAACTCAGACAAGGAGCTTTCATGCTTTTAGAAACCATTTAGTTGCTAAACTACAAGACAACCTCAGCTGGATAAATGAGAACCTTTACAACGTTTAGTCTGAATTTTAAAACAATTCAGCCTTCACCAAGTGAGAATTTCCGAAGTCCTTTGGCGCCCCCTTGTGGTGTTCGTGCCTCAATGCTCAGAGTTATCTGGAAACTTTTTAGATGTAAAATATTTTAGCTCTTAAAATAGAAAAAGTTTAAATAAACTCCCTTTTCTTTTGCAGAACTTAGTGTTTATATGATTCTTCGCTTTACGTGATGCAATTTCTAATCTGAAGATTCGGAATATCTAATATCGGTCTTGTTCTGATTCTCCTCAGTGTTTCTGCCTCCTTGCTTCTCCATCAGTGACTCTGAACTCACCTTTGGTCCTGCCAGACCTTCACCAGGCAGACCTGGAGAGCCTTGAATCCCAGAAGGTCCTGGAGGTCCCTAAACACGACATACAAATGACATTGAAGGACCCCTGCTTTGCAAACGTAATTGAAAACCTGTGAAATCATAATTTCTGCTCCTCTCAGCACAGTCACCCACCACCATATTGTAAATTCTAATCCAAAACCCTGCAGGTTTAGCAGCAGAGGTTTGAAAAGTACAGAAATACAAAATCATGTCTTCAGATTTTAACTTGACAACCAGTTTTGAAATGTTTGAGCTTCAGACTTGACTTTAAGCATTCAAAGTTTTCAAGTCTTTTATAAATAATCTCTGATTTGACTCTGAACTTTACCTGCAACCCCTCCCTCACTCACTTGTAAGCCGGGCTCTCCTCCACCTGGGGCTCCATGTGGTCCTGGCCTGCCTTGGTTCCCTTTGTTGCCCTGAAAATGTTTTAAAAAAAATAACACAGACTGCAGATAACATTGATTAATCAGCAAAAACACACGGCAACTTACCTTTGGACCGGGGAAGCCCAGACCGTTCTCTCCAGGAGGTCCTGAGGAACCTCTTGGTCCACGCTCACCCTTTAATATGTAAAAAGAGTGAATCTTATGAGATCTTCTGGTCAATCAACATGCTTGGTTGGTCAAACCTTCATACTTTAGGGCCTAAAGCTCCCTCTGGACCAGGGTCTCCTGGCACCCCTCTTCCTCCCTGAAAGAGAAGCAGAGTAGATATTTGATATTTGACAATCAGCTGAAGCATTGTGACTGCTGAAGCTCATGTAGAAAAACTTTCCTTCATAAAGGAGATGTCTGAATCAAAAAGATATGTGATCAAAAGATTTTTTGTGTATGTTAAACCAACAGCACCAGCCTCCTCCAAAGAGGAACTGTAGGGTTGTTTCCTTGAGCATCATGATGGCTGTGAGATCTGAACATGTCGAAACTTCTCAAATTCTGTTCAAGACTATAAAATGTGCACATAAGGAAGAAATCGACACCAGCATGCTGAGTTACTGCTGCAGAGGACTGAAGAACCAACCAGAATCAGAAAATGAAGCGGCATAAAAAGTGAAAGACTCGAGGGTTTCATGGGAACTGGAGGCAGATGGGGCAGATATGACACTAGAATCTGTAATACAGGGGAGACGGAGAGCATTTAACTAGAGAGCGCAAACGGAAAAAATGTTCCCGCCTTCTAATCCGGAGGGAGCATGGTGCTGAAAAAGCTCGAGCAAACACGGGATTCTCCACTTCATAGGCGGATCAGTTCTAATCCACAGCTCACATTCCAGCAGTGCATGGCAGGAGATGGAGGTTTTAGTAAAGGAGGGAGGGGTCCGTCCCTTTGACCACACACCCGCTCACCCTCACGGATGAGGCACATGTGTGATGCTTGCAGAGGGCGCACATCAGAGATCTGCAGTCACAATGGAAGTAACATGCAGGTGCAGTCAAAAAAACTTTGACTGCACCTTTGACCCCACCACATGCCCTTAAAGGCTCCCCGTGTAAGGGCATGTGGTGGATTGCTACTGTGACACAGGGTGAATGGTGAATTCTTTCAGTCAAAAATTTCTGATTGAAAATGATGGGTAAACATGTGCAGCAGAGATTGTAGTGCACAAAGAGGTCTGTGAAGTTGAACGTGAAGGTGTTAGTCTGGCACAGCAGATCCGTGCACGCTCACGGACGTTTGTCCATGTGACGGCATGGTCAATGTGTTTTTGTTTTTTTACTTGCTAAGAGACGCAGATTTGTCAGAGTTCCTTTCTGCTGCAGGAACATTTGACCAGTTGACCCCCCACTGAACCACCCTCTGCAGCAGCATCTACCTGAGAGTGACCTAGGGGGCGGGAACTCTTCCCTCACACAACTTGTTGTGTTTTTGTTGGGTCTTCATTTATTTTGTTCTTGTTTGTGGAAGTTTAGTAATGCTGTCCTTTAGTGAAAGTAGTCTATTACAAATGTACTACAAGCCTATTTAGGTCTATACTAAAAGTAAGGCAGTAAACTCAAAGCTTTATATACTATCTATAATGTAAACTAAAAATGTTACAATTTAGTCTGAAGAATTATTTAGTTTGTATACTTCCTACACTATGCGTACAGTACACGGTCTACATTACACTTGCTATACTTATACTCAATAATACTTAATAAAATAAACTTCAAGCGTACTGCTTTAATGTTTTATGTAAACCCCATGTTACATAGTCGTGATGTGTTGTTTGTTGCATGTTTAATGAATGTTTTTCATGTGTTCTTTATTCTTTGTGTATGTTGCACTTGTTGCATATTGATTGCATGAATGTTGTTCATTTGTCACATATTTCTGCATTTGTAGTGTTATTTACATGTTTTGACGTGTGCTTTTGGCACATTCCTTCAATGTTTATAGACACGCTTCAATGACTGTTATGTATTTAACTGGTTCTTGTGACATTCTTTCCAATTATGGAGGACATATGTAAGGAAAATTTATCTCAAAACTACATTTATACGTATTTCTTTATTCAAATTCTTGTGAATTAAGCGCAGATGAAGACAAATTTATTTATTCTTACTTTCTCTTTCGGCTTTTTCCCATCAGGGGTCGCCACAGCGAACAAGTCGCATGGTTTACTTGGCAATGTTTGACGCAGGATGCCCTTCCTGACGCAACCTTCTCAAAGCAACCGGGTTTGGGACCGGCAGAGAAGTAGAGAAGGAAACAGGGAGCAGCCCGGATTCGAACCCAGGTTTCACGGACGGAAGGCGCCGCAAACCAGCATGAGCTAAACCGGCTCCCACAAGACAAATTTATTTATTATTTCTAATAAATAACATTAATATTATTTATAATTTATTTATGACATGCCACAAGGAGAAGGGGGAGCAGGGTTGCTCGGCACCAACGGTCTCTCCAGAAGTCAGATAAGAATGTCTAATGAAGTACTGTCGCTCTGTAGAAAAATGTCCTAGAAAACAACTCGTGTTTTTTTTATTTCATCAAAAAACAGCATCATCATAATCAAAAGCCACTGGAAACATTTTGAAAATAGATCGAAAGATGATCGGAGTGAAACTTTAAAGCTTTGAATTTTTCCCGTATTTGTCTAACGTTTTTTTGTGTATTTTACGTTTTTTTTGGGGGTGCTGCAAAGCTCACCTGTTCTCCTTTGGGTCCGCTGGGGCCTGGAGGTCCACGGTCCCCCTTGAAAAGACCAAACAGTAGTCCTTGATGTGCATCACCAGGGAAACTTTCCTCCAGGTCAGGCAGCATACCTTCTCTCCTTTGGTTCCAGCAGGGCCGCACTCCCCTTTTGTCCCCTATAGGACACAGGTAGGAGGACTAAGTCAGACATATATCTATAACCAGGAGCACACGTCAGTGCACGGATGAAACTTTAGTACACAGCTTCCCAGGGTATTCATTGTCATATTTCAGGGACAGGAATTTCTGTTACAAAATGGAATCATGCACCTACCTTTTCCCCTTTTCCTCCAGGTCGACCCTGAACAAAGACACATTTCATGAAGTGCACGGTCACAGCCTGACGTGCTCAGAGCTACAGCATCATCAGCTCTGAGCAGTCGTGTTTACGAGCATTTTCAAACACCCGAGCATCACTCACTAAAACCTCAAAGACAAGTTTGACTTCCTCTGACCGCTGGGGTTCAAAGGTCATATTTACAAAGATTTCTCATAAACATGAAGATTTATTTGATCATAAACTTCATGACATGATGTCATAACTTTTCAGGAACACGAACAACTTTTTCTCAAAACCTGAACGAAAATTCTGCCAAGAATCTAAAAGTTCTCCACTTGTAGTTGAAACAGTTCACAGAAAGAACGTCCAAGAAAAAGATCTAAAGATTACCTCCAGTCCTGTCATCCCAGGGCGCCCATGAACCCCAGGCTCCCCCTAAAGGGACACGCAAAAACTCATCAAATCATTTGTGTCCCAGAACAAGGGCCATCAAACTCAGAGAAACTTACATTCGATCCTTTTGGACCTGGAGCTCCCTCTGAGCCTGGCTCCCCAGGTTCCCCCTAGGTAAAAAAATAAAAATAAAAATGGAGGTGACTAAGACAACACAAAAGGAACGACTTTTCATCATTTCATCACAGAGTCGATGTGATGAAATTTCTGATGTTATTCAGTCAGACTTGGGTCTCTGCTAGTTTACCCTTCCCAGGACTTCTGTTCCGGACAAGCCCCCAGTCCTACCTGATGTGTTCCTTCATCTGCAGAGGAAAAGCTCATCATATTCTCTGGTCAAAGACAGCAGCTTGACAGCGTCGGAACTGTTTTTGATCTCTGGCATCTCATCAAGTCAAGAGTGACCTGTCTGTAACCTGGGTCCAACACAAACCTGGACCTCACTGGATCAGGTCGTCAGATCATCACAGGCAGCATGTTTGCTTTGCTCTAATCCTCCGCCATCGCTCTTTGATTCTTTCCAACAGCCCGTCTGCTGTTCAAACATCCCTCTCTCCACCTGCTACACTTGCATTGTGGGAACAGCTCCTGCATTCCTCGTTTTCCTACTCGGACACTAGAAAGGTACGCCTGATTGTAGAGTCCGCGGGCCCCAGGGCAGAGTCTGAAATAATGTCTGGCTGTCTATAAAAACAGAGCTGTGTGAAGCTGTTTGGACCAATGAAGTGGGTGTCAGGCAGTGGAAATGGCATCAGAAGGGCTTAACCTCTCAGTTTTCAAAGACAATGAGATTTTAAACTCAAATAGCTTAAAGTAGCCACAATGCTAAATGGAAAAAGTTCTTCGCAACAATCAAGGATCTCTGACAGTCTCTTTGCAGGCCTGCAGAAGACGTTTGTGTTCTGAAGGACAGAGTATAGTGATCCTATAAAACAGCATTCCAGCGTCTGCAGAAAAACATGGTTACCGGATTTCCAGGGCGTCCTTGTTCTCCTTTCTCACATCCACAAGACTGGGGCTGCTGACACTGAAACACACAGATGACGGGAACAGAAGTCAAAACTAAGACTTACCCTAAGATAACAAACACAGCTGAATCATGGGTAATGCTCATTTGTATTGGTCTTGCTAGGTTCCTCACCTTGGTCTTTACAAATGCACTCTGAAAGAGGAATAGGAGAGACTCAGTTTGAGGAGGAACAATCTTCATCTCACATGGCTAAGTTATCAGACCCTCACCAGCTCTTGGAAAAGTCTGTCCTCCAGCTGGCTGTCGCTGAGGCTGAACATGTGCTGTTGAGCAGGGATGCTAGCCATGGACCTCAGCTTCATGCCCATGGCGCCCTGTTCCGGCGCTCCAGATAGCCGAATAGTATACATCCTAATCCCATTCTGCTTGGCGGTGGCGGCGGCCATTACAGAGCTTGGGCTGCGTGGGTGGTCCTCTCCATCTGTCATCAGCAGCACCACCCTCAGGCTGCTGGACGAGGTCTCCTGCTTGAACACCTTGGTGGCGTTGGTGATGGCATACGCCGAGTAGGTCCCGTGGCCGATGAGAGCCATGGAGGACACCCGACTCTGGAAAACATCCAGGTCCTGCCAGTCCCTGAAGTTGTGCTCAACGGACACGCTGCTGCTGTACTGCAGCACAGCCAGGCGGAGGCGCACTCGCCACCCGGGTGAGTCGAGGCGCACCAGCCTGGCGCTGAAGCCTAGGACAAACTGCTTCTGCTGTTCAAACAGCGTCAGCGCTGCCTTCTCCGAGCTGTCCACCAGGAACATGATCTCCAGCGGGCAGATGAGAGCTGAGATAAGCACACACGTAATAAAACCAGAACTTATCAAGCTGCATTTGTGAGCAAAGACGGAGTCAAACTGAATTCTATAGAAACATGCACATCATAGGACAAATATGAGCTCAGAATTTTAGAGTTTGAATCTATCGATCATCAACCGCGGAAGAAGCCCTTCTAATAACACCTCCACCTCCATGCCCCATTGCTTTTATTCTTATCAGTCAATTTCCGTTTTTGTTTTCAGGTGTGTCTTTGGATGCTGTGTAGGGAATAACATTCATCCTTCCACATGCTTGTAAACAAATTTGTTTTTCTTCATTCTCCTCCCAACTGCTTTTGTTTTCGTTTTCACATGCTTCTTCAGCAATCACCAATGTTTATCCCAGTTTGTCTATTCTTGACGCATACAAGGGAAGCTTTATGAAGAAAAACCTTCTCACTCACATTTAGCCTCGTACACGATGACCTGGTTGTCGTCTCTCTGCCCTTTCTTCCTTCTCTTCTGGCACTGAGCCGGAATCCACAAAAGCAAAGCAATGACCCACACTTTCATGAGCCACTGCATGGTCGCTGTAGGATCTGCATATATAGAAAAACACACAAAAACTTGGAAAAGCTCTGCAGGAACATGAACCTAAAAAAAGCTTTGCACAAAAGGGAACTCCAGAGAAGTTATCTTGAACCACAAACTTCATGCAAGTTTGCAGTCTAACACTAGGGGGGGGGGGGCTGCTTGCAAGGACCTCCACAGCAGCTTCATCCATCATGTATCAGAAATTCCCTTAAACAGCTTTTGATGCCACCTGCACAACTACCCTCACCCCCTTTCTTAGAAAACCTGCAGGCCGTGGATGTAAGCCGCCTTTTGAACCAAACCCTGAAGTCACAGTGCTGCTCCAGCAGATGTTCAAGATGTTCATCACCATGCACACCATCATCATCAACAACTATGAAAACAACTGCATTTTCTTCAGAAAAGCATGTGTGAACGCTTTCAAAAGCAGATCACTGAAGTTGCTGAAGAATGCTGAGCCACAAAATAAATGCAAAAGGGTGCAATAGCTTCTAAAACTTACAATTAACCTGTTCAAATGCATAGGGAAGAGAGAGAACAAAAACAGTAATTAAAAACTGCTAAATATTGAAAACACTGCTAAGTTAAAAGCACTAAAGTACTAAAATAAAATTGGTGTTCTAAAATCCAAAATATCATATATTTTCAATGATTCAAAGAATTTTCTGTTATGTATTTCTTTTGACTTGAGAAAACTTATAATTAAGAAAGTACTAACTGAAATTTCTCCATTAGAGATCATTTTTGATAACAAAACAATAAAAAATAGAAATGATTAAGAGTTCAGAGAAGCGTTTAAAAATTCTGAAGTGCATCATCTCAAGAGAGTAAAACGTTTCTCTAAAGATATAAAAAATGACGTTGATATAATAAATGAATAAGAAATTAAGGTAAGTCCACGCGCACCTGTGCGTCAGTGTCCGTGGGTTCCAGGTGGGTCGGTGTGAGGTGGCTCAGTCGCGCACAGCAGCTGCTGCAACGCCAGTGGACTTGCTTGAAGCCTGCAGTGGCTGTCAGGCTGGCAGGAGCGAGGCAAGCGATGGGAAAAAAAAGAAAACTTCACAATAAAAGCCCAGATGAAGCACCGTTGAGTGGAAGTTGGTTTTTATCGCACTTGCGGGTCCTAATCTTTTGTTTATTAAAATATGTTTAGGATGTAGGATTGATATATTCAGGAAGACAAAGGCTCTGCCTTCTTTTCTGAAAGCCAATATAACAAGCTTTTATTGTGAAATCTTTTTATTTTGCTTCAAGTTGTGAGAAAAAAAAAGAAGTTTTGCCGGCCACTGCTGCACCTGCAAAGACACTGGATTTACCGGAGACATGCTGCTGCAGTGAGGCCCAGAGGAACGAAAAAGGAAGAATATTCAATAAATGATGTTTTGATGCTTTATGATAGTGGACATGAAGATTTGGAGACAGCCAGACTTCTTCAAAACCATTTGTCCTGGTTTATCTTTCTGCACGACTAGTATTTTATGTGGTATGGTATCACTGTTATTGTTGTGCATTAAAAGAAATCCAACAATATCTTCCAGTTTTATTTCAATTTTAAATACATATAATTCAAAGGTGTCACGGTGCCTCTGTCAGGTTCCTCCCCCCTCCCCTCTCTGCTTGGCCTAATTCTCTGCAGCTGCCGCCACTCATCTCATCAGCCTGCCAGACCTTCTTAAGGAGCTCCAGGACCAGTATTCAACGCGAGTTCGTTGCCTCTAATGGTGCATGTTCAAGCCTCCTGTGAATCTCGTCTGATTATCCTCTACCTCTCGCCTCATGCCTTTTGTCCTGTTCCAGGAAAACCCTAACCCATGAGTGAGCGGTCAAGCGGATGTGCCGAGCAACTCCCATCCACACTCACCTCCTGCTGTGGAGCGCTGTTGGATTTCACGGCTACTCTCACGCCACGGTCAGGTTCCTCGAGCTGCACCTCCTGTCCTCGTCTGGTCTCGGATCCACGGACTCCCTCCAGCCACGTCGCCTCCCTGCCGTACCAAGACTACATCACCAGCTGAATCAATAAACCCACTTCTTACCATAACTCACCTCCTGTTATCCTTCCGGGTTCCAGCATCTGGGTCTGTCTAGCCTAGCCAGTCATGACAAAAGGGAGGTAAAGTAAAATAATAGAAATGGTAAATAAGTGCAGTAAAAAGAACTTATTTAATCCCTCGCAGTACAGAATCAGGAAATGATCACTAAAAATATTTAAAACAAAGCTACAGTTGTTCATTGTTAATATGGTCTGCAGGCTTTAACTTTAACAAAATAATTATCCCATTATTGTTTTTTTTATTTGTTATAGCTACAGGTCCATCTCAATACAATAAAATGCTTTTATAAAATAATTATTTCAGTTTGTCATGAAATGAAGTTCAATCACTTTCAACATTGATCATCTTGTTGTAATAAGGGGGTCCAAAACTCAAATCTGTGTGCGTCAACCCTGTCTCTGTTTTTTTATTTGTCTCATCCAACAATGGAGAACATCGAGACAACGGTAAATTTCCTTGGTAGACATTTTTTCCATCTTTCAATAAAGCAGTAAAATCAAAATATTAAATCAGGCACCAGGAGAAAAAGATGTGAAACTTTTTTTGTTTTTAAGTCTTAAGAGGATGCTCCTGAAAAAAATAATAATGAAAGAAATGTGTCAAAATCTAACCATTGGGCACAACTAGAAAAGACTGAGGAGAACTAAGCAGAGTTGATAACCAGTTGAAGAACGTGGCCTGATGCTTTATAAAGGGATGGTCAGCCAATGACACTCGTGAACGGGGTGGGGGAACATTACATCAACACACAATTTTACCCTCTTAGATAGCTGAACCCATTTAGCACCACAAGAACTACAGTTAAGGAATCCGCCCAGACATTCTCACTCACTCAATTCAGAAAAGTTTGGGAAAAATGCTGTTCTGTGCCCACTATGAAAATGCTCTATCTCAGATTCCACTTGGCACCCTGGACTGATCATTTAATTCAGTTTAATGAAATTTTTCCACAACTGGAAGAAATTCATTTGTTCTTAAATCAAGAGTTTATTTTAAAAAAATGATTTTAAAAAGAAAAAATATTTACATTTCAGAGTATCTGGCTGAACTGCCACACAATGCTGGAAGATGTCATAAACACCATTTGATTTTTTGATGTCACTCTCTGACCAATCAATAGCTCTGATTCAGGGTGCAATCCAGTCGGTCTGGTCTGCAAGGTTGGAGCCACAATCTCAACCATTCAAGAATAACATGGTACAGTATGCAGTGGCAATGAGAGTGGGATAGAATAGATACAGAGAATGGGAGAACCATAAATCAGCGTAGTGCCAGACAGTGCAGAACAGTTTTGGTTTAGCGGCTATAAACTGAGATAACTTAAGCCCTATAGGAGAAATTCGAAATAAAAAACCTTTAAGAACTTTAGGGAGATTCAGAAAATGTCTTACCTGGACCAAAGGTAGAATAATTGGACTGTTGCTCAGTCTCAAGTCCTCTTTTTCGGAAATCAAGACCCCAGTCAAAATGAAGGGCAGAAACCTGCTTGAGGTCCAAAATATAATGTTCTAGTCAGTGGTGATTTGAGCATCCGTGTCATCTGGTGGTGTTGATCCACTGTGTTTCTCATGTCCAGGATCCATGCATTTATCCACCAGGAATTTACCTTTGTGGTTTCCTCTGCTGACCAACTTCATTAACATGCTGATTGTAATTTCCAGCAGGACTTTGGCTCTACCCACACTGACAGAAGTATCAATTTCTGGTTTAGGGACCATGGAATCCCCATGGTTGGCGGTCTGGCAAACTAATCTGAGCTAATTTCAAAAGATAAATAGAGCAGATTGAACACATAAAAGAAAAG
Organism: Oryzias sinensis; assembly: GCA_037389245.1. Lineage (NCBI taxonomy): Eukaryota > Metazoa > Chordata > Actinopteri > Beloniformes > Adrianichthyidae > Oryzias > Oryzias sinensis. Next base: position 49,364,504 of record CM074488.1, read on the forward strand.
GGAAGCTGTCAGAGCACTGATGTAGGAATAGAATTGAAGGAAGCTCCAACAGAGCCTTGAGTGACACTCATGTTTCCAGGGTTAACTTTGACCCGGAGGAGGTCTCTGACATGGAAGCAGCAACAGCTGCTGCCATAATTCAAAAAAATCCGACCACATATCTTCAGTTCCTGTTGAGACATCATCTATCATTTTCTTAATCATTCCTGGAATTTTGTTGGCATCACTGTACACTGGTGTCAAGACATTTATCAGACTTTTATTTCAGAAAATGGCAGGAGTCAAAGTGGAGCTCCTTTACAGTAAAATGCTTCTCTGACAAATCCACACTTCAGATGAAAAGTTTACACGAATCTGGATTATAATCCAAAATACCTCATTTAAAGATGCTTTAACTGTGAGATACACGTGGAGATGATATCATATTTACAGGCACAGTGCAAGCCAAATTTCTGTATCAAATATGAGAACTATTTAAGGTTGCGAGTGTGATCAGTTTGCAGACACACTTTTTTCTCTATTTTATCTACCTTCAACAGAGGAACTCAAGAACGTTATAACTTTCTTAACATTGACATTTATCTTCAGCAGACCTGAGAGGTGAAAAATGAACTAATTAGCTGTTGCCGGTTCATTTGGTTACACTGGTAATTCAACAATACTGAGTTTGTGATAATAAGGACTAAAACCCAGAGGAGTAAACTGCTTAGAACAATGTGATATTATCATTAAAGTGAATGGTTGCAATAAAAGAAGATCTGCTTTCCTTAGTTTTCTTTTACAGAGTTGTTTTAAGCAATGCGAACAGATTTCATAACATTAAGAACCAAAATGATAAAAGCTGTGGTAAGTGTATTTTCTGTGGATGCTTGAACCAATGGAAGGAACTTCTTGGGTGAAAAACTAATTTATACACTTATTTGTATACTTATACAGTAGATAGAGATATGGAAACCTCAGGAAATCTTGTAAAAACAAAATAAACAATTTGAAGTGCTTTGCTGCTTAAGTCCAAGGATGCATGTGGTATCAATTAAAATGTCATGTTTCACATGAAGACACGTCCAAATGATGCAAGAGTCAGCATCAAGTTTTTCCATCTTCCTAGATTAATGGAACCAAAAGTAATTTAAAAAGCCAATTTTATTTAAATTTGTGGGAAGCATCTTGATCCCTTAAGCTCAGAGGTTCAGGCTGCTTGAAAGTTATCCTGAAGGCACAGGCTGAGACAAAAATGGTTGGGTTTGGGGTACATGGGGTCAGAGAGAGATTGAAGAAAGTCTTTGTGCCTGGCAATGGGGGGGGTGCAGGATTACAATCTGACAGTTCTCAAGGAGGACTGATGTCTTTAATGAGTTCATCTGCACTTTTAGAAAGAGCTGAAGATGAACTGTGATCTGGTACAGCAGGATCTGCCAAGATCAAACACCTTACTTCTGTTTCCTTTGTTTTTTATGTTTTGCAGTTTCCTGGTTTTGCATGTGTTTACTTTATTAAAGCTAATTAATTTTCATTGCATGTAAAGGCTTTTTCCTACCGCCCTCTCAGTTGCTCATCGTCAAGTTCTTGTTGTACACTTCCGGTCTCTTCGTGGATTGCTTACCTACAGGTAACAACAGGGTGATAGGATCTGCACCATCTGCGGCATCTCTGGTGCTTGCCTGGAGTTGGATAAATTCTGTGGGGCAGGTGTGGTGGAGTGTCAGAGATAAAAATCCTGGGATTGGGAGCACAAGTCTCTTTGTTGGAAAGATTGGCTCAGCAACAAACGATGAGGAAATGCTATGATTGGAGGAGATCAACCCTTGAGTATGATCCATTCTAGTTTGGGATCCATAGAAGGCTGTAGAGGGCTCTTTCCAATCACTTCAGGGGTAAGGCACTGCCTGTCATGGAGAGAAGACAAACAATCCTGGAAGGTTTGAACAGACCTGTCAGGGGTTGAAGATACTTGTCAAGAGGTTGAGGCGTGGTCCTGCTTCCCAACTTCAGCTATCTTCACCCATAAAGGTCGGTTGAGCATTTTTCTTCTCCTTATAACCTTATTCATGTTTACACCCACACTAGTGCAGCTACTCTACAACATGCGCTCTGTTCAGCATGGACTCATACAGCAACAAACCAAGCATTTGTGATCAGACAGTGATGGAAGCTTCCAAAAAGTCTCTTAAATCTCTTAGATCAACTTCACAGTCAGCTTTGATCTAGTCAAAGGTTCCCAGCAGGATCTGATAGATGGAGGCTCCCTGCACCTCAGTGTCCACCTATGATGCAGAAAGCATTTGGAAAGCAACTCGAGCCAAGACACAAGATGCTGAAACCATTCTACAGATTGTTCATGATCTTCATGATCATAAACAGTCTTCATGATAATTGTTACATAATTGTTACATGATCTGTAAAGTCTATTCTTTGATGAGTGAACACAACAGACAGCTGGGTTAGAGGAAGGGATCTGGCTCTGCACTGATATGAATTGAATCTGGAGCTAACCCTCACATGGATTCAGATTACACTTTAAACCAGAGTTTAAGGTGCATCCTAGCTGCAGGGTTCAGCCCTTCAGGGTATGTAGTCCTCCTGAACTCATCGTCAGTCATAAACACTGGCTACTGAACTTTGGGCTGACGGCTTTATGGGGCTTGTCCCAAACCTTCCTGCAAACATGCAGTGTGTATCTCAAATTGCTTCATCACAGCAGCTCATTTGAAACAGAGCGGCAGTCAGCAAGTATGTAGAGTCTGAACCCATAACTCCTACGGGTCTGACAGAGCTTTACAGATTCAGAGATCAGGTCTGCAGCGTTTTACAGTTAGGGAGATTATGAGATTACAGTAAGTGACTCCTATTGATGCAAATGGTGATGGTATGGATGGATGTTTGCTGATACTGTCCATTTCTCAGAGAGGCACCCTCAGTGGTGTGAGACTGCACTTCAGGAAATGGGACTTGTCTCATTCTGCCTGGAGAGTCTGTTCAGTCTCATCCTAAAATGGCTTTACCAGCATATCTTCTGTCAGTCATTAAATCAAACATGGAAAACATGAAACTGTGGGGTCAAAGTTCATTTGAAGCTCTCTTGTATGGATGGACAGGTCACTGCAGGACCTCCAGACACAGATGGTGTCTTCCTTTGTGTTATTGCACATGAATGCTGGAATGATCCAGTTGATCTTTGTACCTTTAACAGTTCATACATATATCATCTGTGCTTGTGTTGCACGCCTTTCATATTTACCGTGATGCTTTGCACATATTGGTATTTTCCTTATATATACTTATTACTAAACAAAGCTAAACAGATTACAATCCTTTTCACGATGAGTTTAGCAATCACATGCAGGAACAACAGACAACCATTGAAAGAGCTTCCCGTATTCAGCAATTGACCTGATATTTTCATTTCCGGGCCAAACAAGCAGCCCAATGGTTGAACGGTGCAGGCTCCCGAAGGTGTCATGTGCTTTGCTGGATTCGGAGGACCAACCAGGTGGATAGACATTCAGGTGGAATCAGCACTGTTTTGTACCCTAATGTAAAATGGTCAAATCTGATTGGGAACCCATTTATGCTCACTTCATTAAAGCTGGTTTACAAGCAAACTATGATCAGTTTAGAAAAAAATATATTTCAGTGGCTTATTGAATTCATACATCCCCAATTTTTCATTCATTCTTTATTAAGGGAGGGCCCAACCATGAGAGGCTTATTTCCAGTGTCCCCGAGGAGCAGCCGGTTCTTAAAGAACTGTAAGTTAGCGGGAGAGCGTGTAAACAGATGGATGATAACAAATGGGGGTAGGCTTTCTCTGTGTCAACGGTCCTACCCACAGCTCAAAAGGAAGTTTCTAATGAACTCCTGCTGCTCTGCAGAAACTATGTCCAAGAAAATGACAGACGTTTTTTATTTTAATGTAAAAAACCACTGGGAACAATTTGAAAATTGATGAAATGATTGTAGTGGGACTCTAAGCAGAGCAGGTGTGTTGAGGCTCGTTTGGCCTCCAAGAAATGTAGTTCAAAACAGAACGTAGAATAGTCGTGGGTGTTGTAAGTCTATCGTGGCATACCCATAATGACTTGTTGTTTGGTGCCCTTACACCACAAGGTGCAACTTACTGACCATGCCTGAATTCCACACAAACGGAGTGTGCATGTGATTTGTAAGAGCTCATAGGATGCCCACACAAACTTCTTTCTGTCTAATTCATTATTTCTAACAGTCAGGCTGCACGCAAGAAGCCCACGTGAATAGCACTCACAAGCCCCTTGTAGAGTCCACGGGGTTTGAGGGGGTAAAAAAAAAAACCTTTACGACACACCTGAATCTAATCTACTTCACCCTTACTTTACACTTTTGTGTTGTATATGTGTAGCTTGCAGCATGCCCGTAGAAAATAAGGTGTGCAAGTCCTATATGTGCCATACATGTTTTCTTATTTTTAGCCTGTGTCTAGTCATAAAGGGCAGGTCTGACAAAGGCTTTAGAAATATGAAAAGATGTTTGGACAGGAATCTTTGCACAAATTCTCACAGACACTACTCATATTGAGGGGTGTGGGGATGATCATCAGGTTTAGACGATGAACTGTCAGTTGTACCTTACAGAATAGTAGCTGTAAACCAACATCGGGGTGCCACCATCTTCCTACGCCCCCACCCCTTGATTTCTGTGAGAAAAACAAATTAAAAGGATGAATGTCTGCACGAGGACCTTTGACAGAGAAGGTTTCCATGACGAGGGAAGTGAGCTGATAGCATCTGTGCAGGGAGTAGATGGAGCAGATGGAGCCCATGCGCCGACAGTGGTGCCTTGACATGCTGCAACAAGCCAGCTGCCCCCCCCCCCTCTGGGGTGTATACCTCCCCACTCATTACAGCGAGACCCCACACTGATTTTTTACTGCACCTGACACTGTGATCCCCCCCCCATCTCCGCTGATGTGATCGTCCATTCCTGGCTTTACAATGCAGCAGTATATCACTTTGGGCAGCACCTCATAGATGTGTGCGACCCCCCCCCAGGCCCTGGTGTACCCACAAATGTAAACTCCTGAGATGCAGTCAGCCCTTGGCTCTGGAGAAATTAACTTTCTGACCATTGCCAGGTCTGAGGGAAACAAATCAGCGCTTTGACAGAATTTCAGGCCTTTAAGGCAGAAAAATCATTTTATGGGAATGAATTATGGAGACTCTGAAATGACCTAGAAATACACACATTCATCACACATATCTCGAACCTGCACATGTTTCTTTGAGAGGTGAGAAACTGTTTCACTCCTATTAAGTTGATGGGGGAAGGCTGATAAAACGCACATCTTTAAAGTCTTTAAACCATCTGCTATGATCGATTTTTGAGTTTAAATTAAGTTTACCATATTTTTGGCACTAGAAGACGCACTTGAAAGCCTTAACTTTTTTTCAACCAATTACAGTGTGCCTCATAATCCAGAGTGCCTCATGTATAGATCAATTCTGGTTGTGTTTACTGATTTGGTGAGGTACATGTTGCTATGTCTAAACGTCAATCTGTCTTTTATGAGTTCAAATCAAGGTTAGGTGGTCATGTAAATACGCTATAGCAGCTAACGTGTAGCGGTGTTGAACTGTGGTTTTTATTTTATTCTTACACATTAATAAAAAAGTTTGGAGTTAGCATAATCACAGTAACGTTTGTTTTTGCTGTAAAAGTCTGTTTTTTTTTTCCTGAAACAAGGTCGGGAGTTATACGTATTGTTAATATGCTAACGTGACTATAATGTGTAGCGTGTTACAAACAAGTTCAAATAATGACTGACAGACTGACTTTTTCTCTGACTCTGTAAGTATTATATATGACTTGCATTCAAAAATAGACCGTACACTGACACTGCGCCTTATAACCTGGTGTACTGTAGTGCGTACAATGTGGTCACCTTGATCACCTTGAGAGGAAAGAAATAGGGCAATAAAAAATAATAACCAAAAAAAATAAGTCTATCAAAATAAACTGTAGACAGAAAGAAATCTATTAAAAAATGTGTTTAAATCAAATAAAAAAGAGAACTTTGGTTTTATATCAAAACCTCCAAAATTTCTAACCTGTGTGTATGTATGTATATATATATGTATATATATATATATCTCTTTATATATATATATATACATATATACATATACACACACACACACCAGCTGGAAACAATGTGTTGATATTTAAAAAGAAATCGTAAAAATCGCTATTATTGTCAATGTAACAAGTACCCAACAACCTAACCCTTAAACACATGAGCTGTCAACGGTGATGCCTATATAACACACGTTCTTTGACGCAATGTAACTCTTCAACTCTTTGTGTGATCAACATGAATCGGTGGATTTAGGTGCAGTGAAGAGCAGCTTTGGGACAAAATGTAATGGAGCATAAAGAAGACTGAACAAAAAAAAGCAGCGGTAAGTGGTGGAAGAGTCTTTCAGTAACTCCCAGATAGATAGATAGATATAATTTATTCAGACTCATGGTCCAATCAGTCCAACCAGAATGAAGAACTCGACTGATTTAGTGATTTGAAGTGATACAGAGAGTTTGGCTAAATAACTAATATTTCTTATTATGTCGTACTAATATACAAACTATGACACTTATGCAATTTGCAATTCATGTAGGCATTAATGTGTTCCATTAGCAAAATGTACATTGCTTCCATTATACTGTTGATTGTTTCTATTCTCCTTATGAATTGCCTTTCAAAATAAAATCTTTGTCACTGCTTGGTCAATATTTTGTGCCCCTAAAGAATTACAACATAAATATGTTTGTTTTTCTTCTTGACTATACATGTATTTTTGGCTGCTACGACTTAAAGAATTAATTAATGGAAATATGGTCATTTTGTACATTTACATTTTATTCTTCCAGGCAGGCATTCCATTGTCAAGTGTTGCATGTTTTTTTTTTTTTTTTTTTTTTTTTTTAAACTTGTCCTGTCCAACAGCTGGGCAGTCAGATGAGAGCTGAGGGCCTCTTGTGTTGGACATATTTTGCACTAACAAAGAGGTTATAATCTTCTGACAAACCAGAGGTATGTCTGAATAAACCCCTTTTGTAATTGAGGCCAAACTTTATTAATTTCAAACATGTCTGAAAATCTTTGGTGTTGGACCGGACGGAAAAGGAAAGAGGGGAAGAAGAGAGAGGGACGTTAGAGAGAGGGGGTAGGGGGTGATAATAGAGGAGGGGAAAGGTAAGATATGAAGCAGCATAAAGCAACAAGTTTACTGGTTGTTAATCATTTATGGTAAGATTTAAATGTAGTACAAAAAGAGGCGGAGCCTGTCCACACACACACTCAAATGTTATAAACACCTGTTAGTTGCAAAAATGTCCACCTGTCGACATGTATACAAAACAGATGGTGTTCACTGCATGCTTATGCCTTAAAACCAGCTAATAGTGTGACAGTCATGCAAACTGTTAGTGCAAAGGTGAGCTAACATCTGTGCTCAGGGTAGTGTTTATGTTCTTCTAAAATGGATGGTGGAACGTGAAAGAAGGAGGAGAGTGCCCAGCCATCCCCACCCCAAGACCCCCACACGCGCCAGCGGTAGCGGCCGGAGTCCCCCCCAGCGCCACGGGGATCCGGCGAGGAACAACCGCCGCCAGGCGTCAAACCCGCCACAGGCCAGGGCCCGGCAGAGCGCGCAAGGCCCAGAGCCAGAGAGCAGGGAGGCACGGAGGGAAAGAGAGCGCCGCCCCAGCCCAACCAGGAGAGCAGCCCCCCCGCGCGCCGGGAGAGCCCAACGCAGGGCCACCGAGAAGGGCGCCCACAGCCCCAGACGAGCACCCCATCACCACCCAGGAGTTCGGGCATCCCCGCCCCAGCCCAGGTATGAGCCAGGACCCCCAAGGAGACCGGCTCGCACTCCCGAGCAGCCATCCGCCCGGCCCACGGTTGGTCAGGGAGAGGCGAGGCAGGGAGCCACGCCAGCCCAGGAGGAACCCGGGAAAAAGAGGGCCCACAAGGCTGTTGTAAATATGGCCCGACCAGGCTCGGCCACAGTTAGAGGCCCAGCGGGGCCCAGCACTCAGTGAGACCAGAACCCACCCCAGGGACACGAACACCCCGGCTCAGATGTAATGTGAACCCCACATGCGGAGAAACACCGCCCGGGCCCAGGAAAAATGACACCCGGAGAAAAACGGCCGCCCAGTTACGCAAGAGGCCCATTACCCCACAAGGAAGAGCGGGGACAAATGGTCCTAGGTCCCACCTTTGTACAAATGTGTGTGCGTGTGTGTTTGAGAGAGGGTGTGTGTGTGCATGTGTGTGTGTTTATGTTGGGATGTATATATTGAGGGGGGAGGTGTATGTACTAAGGGGGTGCAGTTAAAATTGGCGGAGTACAGGGCACTGGGGACATCTCTGATTACTCAAGGTGACATCCCCTCACCCTCCCTGGGGCTAAATGTCTAGGTGCGGTTAAAATTGGCGGGTAGGGGTGCTAGGAGCACATCTACTGCTGGCAGTGATGTCAACACCCCCTACCAGAGCCCTACATGTTTAAGGTGCAAATAAAACCGAAAGAGGAGACCCACTCCATGCAACAACCATAGGAGGGCCACTGCCTGAAATAAACCCCCCAAGGCTCATCACCCAGGCTAAGCCCCCCACCCCCTCACCCTATTATGAGGTTATATGAGGAAGGGGGTAAGTTGGGGACAGCTGATGGGCGCTGTCCCGGTGGTCAAACAGCTGTCCCCCCCCCAACAAGGGGGCCAGGCCCACCCAGCCCAGGGGCCCCACCCCCGGAGGCGCCGACACCCCAGGCCCAGCACCACCACCCCCACACAGAGAGAGAGGTGAGAGAAGTGTTGCATGTTTAGACATTGCTTTAAATCTTTTCCCCATCGTTTCCATAATCTGACCTTACAAATTCAAACCCCTTTTCTTTTTGTTCAAAAACTCTGTTGATTTTAAAGTTTTTCTACTCTTCACTGTTATCCATTATTGTAGGGATAAGCTTGTACAGGTGTGCCCCCTCCACATTACCTGCAGACTGCCAAGATTCATGGATCTAAACAGAAGGGAGAGCCTTCGCGACTGTCAGCTGATTCGTTAGGATGTTCACTTTTTTCTCTATTCTGATTTTCTGCCTTTCCGACAGCCTGGAATCCCCTGATCAGCAATGAGGAAAACTGGCGTGGTGGTGGATCTGAAGGGGATGGGACAGCTTTGCACTACAAAAACTAGGATCAAATGGAAAGACTGCTTCCTGTTATGTCTGCAGCTTTTTCTGTTAAAGCTGCAGAGTCGAAGCAGGCCGGCGGTTTTCCCTGCAGCATGAAGGGTCGTCTGTGTGTCCAGCAGCCTGTCTTTCTATGCTGACGTGACAAGAAGGAAGAAAGAAAGTGGGAGAAGACAAGGAGCTGATTCCACAGACAAAGAAGCCACAAAGGTACAAAAAAAAAGTATTTGTCAGTCACCAATTGTCAAGGTTGTAAAACTTAAGAAGGTTAAGAAAGTTCATCACAGATACACTTTAACTGCGAGAGACAGAATGCAAAAAAGAAACCAGGAAATCCAATTTTCAAATCATGAATATCTTCTTTTCTTTGGTGTTTTGAAACTCTAACCTCCATCTCACATTAAAGTTGTCTGCAGCTATGATGCTTCTTGGAATGCTAATTGGACGCCTTCCTTTTAAAGCTTTAAAGCCATCTCCAAGCCAGAGTAAGCCCAGCGACAGACCCAGAACTTGTTAGAAACTCTTGGTTTCCTTCTGGAAGAGGGAGAAGAGGCCGCGGTCTGAGCTTCCTCACTGAGATAACTGATTAAAAAAAACAAATAGGGGAAAACAAATACAACAAACTTTAACTGAAGCAGTTTGTGCCTTTACATTACAGGTGAAAGAACTTTTTACTGTCAGAAAAAAAACGATCAAGCAGTCAGACGAATGAGTGTCTTGGTGCAGATGTTGATGCACATGATGCAGAATGTTGGCCTGCACTGCTGCTGCTCACTGTCAGATGCATGCATGTTTGAGCGCTGACTTTGATTTTGGCTGCATGAAGCTCAGCTGTTTGTCTCGTCAGGGATGTGGAACACACACATCCCAGTAGGAAGAACTTCCTCTGTCTGTGAGACTGCAAAAAGGGTTTGGATCAATCAGTAAAGTTTAGGCTTAAACTTCCAGAGGTGGAGAGGAGCTCCAAGTGTGACGCAGGCCTTCATAATCCGTGTTTTTCAAATCAGTGGGATTCATGGATGAGCTCTGCCCTGTAACCACAGCACAAAGTATTAAATCCTTTCTGGTTATTAACTTGTAAGACGTCTCATTCTGTGCCCCTGAAACTGTAGCAGCTCAAAGAAAATCTTGAATTTTGTTGAGGAAGGGCTTTCTCTGTTGTACAGAAGACTGAAAACCGGCTGCAAATGGATCAGGTTCTGAAAGCAAATCAGCCTTTTATCCCAGATGAATTTGACTGAAAAGATGACGCAGAGCTGAAGGCAAAGCTGCCAGAGAACAGATGAAGTACACTCAAACCTATGCCTTCATTATATGAGAACACCAAGAAGAAATGGACAAAAGATTGACCTGACATAACAAGTACAACAACACTGTTACGGAAAAGGGGGATGCTGTCTGTCGAATCTGAAACTGCTCCATCCAGGTTAGTGACCCAGCTGTTCATTGGACAGGTTTCATCAAGATGTTCTTCCCAGCTTCTCCGCTGACACTGCCCCCTGCTGACCGCTCTGGTTAGTTTTTCCATTCTGAAGGACTTCATCATCAGGTGGAGGTAACACTCAGATAAACGATGTCTGCTGATTAATAAAATAGGATCATGTGTTACTAAGTTGACGTTAGCCTGACATGTGGCTGCATCTCTGCTTGAACACAAACGTGATGATGAAAGGAGCTCTGTAGAATAGTTGTTAAAAGGGAAAAGTCTATTTCCTGGACAGATCTCCACCCCCCCCCCCCCATTTCTGTTTTGTAGTTCGCTAAAGGTCAAAGAATTTCCTCACCAACAACACCACCAGCTGACGACTCATGCTCACTGTGTGAAAACCTGCTCCCCGCTGCCTCTGATTGGCTGTCTTATGTGACAAAAGAATCCTCAGTTGATCACTTTTGTTTACCTGCCTCTTTGCTGCTAAAAAAGGCAAAATTGTAGCTTCTTTATTTCAAACTAAAAGATCAAAAACACGAGAAATTACAGAAAACAAAAACTTTATTAACCAAAGAAAAGTAGGAATATTTTTCCAAAAACAGTGACACATTATTCTGGACATTAACTACAATTTAATTTAACAATATTTTACACGAGTTCTAGCAGGGTCAGAGCCACGGCATCGGCTCAGCCGCTGACGGCGGCCTCGAACGGGTAGTGCTGGGGGAAGTCGTGAATGACCTTCAGGGCTTCGTTGTACAGCTCCAAATCTGCCGGACAGACACAGAGACAGTTAGGGACGCCGACTATATCCTGGAGAGTTAGCAGAGCTTCACTGGACTCCCACCAAAGGGGGTGCCGCGGTCTTCTCGCAGCAGGTTGTATGTGGCGGCCATCAGGACTCCTTTGTTGGACACTAATCCGATCACCTCCACCACGCCGCTCAGCTCCTCCTCCAGCTGGAAACAAGTTTTCACGCCCTTTCAGTGCTAAAAAGATATTTTTTCTGACAAAGTTTGACGTCACCAGCAGCGACTGTGGCAATTTCGCTTCAATAGCCGTGCGACCACAGCGACGCGAGCGATTACAAACCGTTTTGAAGTGTAAACCGGCCCTAAGATGCACTGACAATATCTCCGCAGTTGATGGAACTTTACACAAAAACAACGGATCAGTCCACCACAGTCCATCACAATTTCTTTTTACCATTTTGTTTCTTTAGTTGCAGACTCAAAATTGTGGAAATATATACCTAAAGTCTTTAAAAGAAAAGACTTTAGGCCTTTTAAGAATTCCTTTGTGTTCATTATTTTGAAGACCTTTCACAACTTTAAGATGACACGCAAAAAAAGAAAAGAAAAAAAAATGTAAACATTAAAAAGAAAGAAAGAAATCTCTCAGCATTGGGGGGCTGTTGGCAATTGGAATCAGCAAATGTAGCACTATTTCCTAAATAATAATAAAATAATAAAATAATAATAATAAAAGCAAAATATAATAAATACACCTAGAAATATAATTATGGATATTTTTAGTATTAAATTGATTTTTGTGTAAAGAAATGTATATTAAGAATTAAATTTATAACTTTTTTTAATAAATGAAAAACATTTTATGATTTAATTTCTCATGAATCAACAACAACAAAAAAGACATTATATGCATTTGTGTATCAGACAGTCTTAAATAATATTTCATTTGTTCAGTGATCTATCTAGCAAAAACATCCAAATGTTTCATGGAACAGGAAGTACCTTAGAACTGTCAGACATGCGCGTTATAGTTTGTGGGCGGGACTTCCGCAGGCAGTCAAGTTTAGTACATTTAGGAATAAAAATGCTCACCGATGCAAACACAAAGATAAGCAAAACGATTAGATAAATCATACAAAAACGCACTAAAAATATTAATTTTATTTTGCCATTTGCTAATTTGTATTTTTAATAAAGTACATGCTGTCAAATTATGTCATTCCGAAACGTAGTTTGGAGACAGTCATATTGTGTGTGTGAGGTTTTTCTTTTAGGAAGGTAAAGTCACTACGAAGTTAAGAGTCTTGTTTTAAAATGTTGAAAACATGTTTACTTTACACACTCAATGTCTTAAACCTCCGATAATCAGCCGGACCGACAAGAACTGGACGTTAGTCCCAGCAGCACGCGGCTGCTGTGTGCGCGTACTCACACAGCAGTTGAGCTCCACGGTCACCGTCTTCCCCTCTCCGTCCACCGCCGTGAACGTCTTACCGGAGGGATGAACCTAGTACAGTACAAAGTAAAAACTCGGTAACTAAAACGCCTGTCACCACCAAACCCCACAGGACTCGAACGAAACCGACCTTAGACACCCGGCCAACGAAGCAGACCGCCTGGTTGATGTGCTGCAGCAGCATTGAGCAGTTAATTCGGGGTTTCGGAACATCTATGATTCCTGCCATCTTCCCGCCACAGACACGAGACTGAAGCAGCTGGGCGCGGGAAGCCTGGGAGTCTTGTGTTTTTTTACACCGGGCGTTGTAAAGCGGGCGGAGTCGAAGAGTGTGGTTAAAAACCGCTGGAATTTGTTAAAGCAAAAACGACGGTGGATAAAACAAGCGCCTAGGTTTCTAGGTACACGCCTCCTCCTTCTTCATCTTAGAGGTTTAAGGAAGATTAGGCCTTCATTGGTGTTTTTACCGCCACCTACTGTCTGAACGGATTCAATACAACACGTTTAAACGTTTGTGTTTCTTGAAATCGAAAATGTAATCTCGAAATCTTCACTTCTCTGTTATTTATCACGAAGGGACAGGCTAGATCTTAGTTAGTGTGATTACTTCTTTTGTGAAAAAAAGATGTATATTTGCAAAATAGTAAGAATAACATTTATAAGCAATAAATAAAGATATGTTTTTGCAAACGATCATTTCTTGGAGACCATGGTGAGCTTAAGAGCCTGGGAGTTTATATACTATCCTTTAAGTGTTTTCGTGCATTGGTGTTGCTTCATCAGTAGGATGCAAATGTCTCTATCACCTGCAAAATCCAACATCTGTCAAACATCCTCCAAAACAAATGATTATTAAGAATATTACACATCAGAATCTTGCTGTTTTCACTTCATTGTCAACAGATTTCCCACTAGATCTTCCATTTGCAATAAAAAAAAAACAAGAAAACAACTATTTTTTCTCTGTTTTCATTTTTGTTTTCAGCTGCAGCCCTGAATTCTGTTATTTTCATCCGACAGTAAATCCCCATCATAACTCTTTGCACCTTTGATCTTCTCAATTCTGCTCATGCTAAAATTGAACAGTTGTTTGTCTATTGTTTTAAAAGTTCCATGTTCCAGGTTTTTAGGATCTTCAATCCAAAAACCTTTAAATTTACCCCTAATTAAATTCCCCCTGTCTCCTTACATGAGCAAAGACTGCAAATACCAGAATCCTGACAGTATCTTCTACTGTTTCTTCTAGTTTGTTACATTTATATTTTCATTTCTAGACATCCATAATTATTGCTCACAGAGACTTCAATGATCCAAAACTACAAAACAGCATAAAACATTGCATTTTTCTTTTGAATTAAAGGATTAAACTCTTTTAATCAAACAATTATTACATTTTAAACACTATTAAATGCTTTTGACACACAGCCTCATGAAATAACTCATTAGGAAACACCAGATACAATCCCCATTTTTTTTCTGGTTTATGTTTTTCCCCCTGTGTAGAGACAAAAATAACCAAGTTCAGTTTTTTTAACACTTACTTTTTCTTATGTCTGACTCCTATTATTCATATCTTGCTTTATCGTGTATGCATAGTTAAGCTGGCATCACAACTTAGATGACTTAGATTTAGATAGTCATTAGATGTCATTAATGTTTAGCAGGCTCTGGCGCAAAGCGCACTTTTTTTCCCGATAGTCATTTCTGTAGCAACAAAAGTGATTAAAATTTTTTAGATAGATTTACTTTTTCTAGTTTCCTTTAGAATCACTGCAGTTCTTTGTGTGACGTTTGAAAACGGACAAGGAAAAAAGAGGGGAAAGGGTGGATTTTTAAAAGAATTATAGATTGCATCTAAAAAGGTGAAACTCGAATGTTAAGACAGGTTTTTTCCCCCCAACAGCTTTGTTAATCACAGCAATCCAATACAAAACAGTGCAATGCAATACCAGAAAAAGAACAAGCCAGGGGTTCACGATTACACGTTACACAAAGACATTGAAATTGACGCAAAGATTCGAATGTTTAAATCGCTTCCTTACTTTCAGAATATTTTAATGTGTTCATGTGTTGTTTGACTTCATTAACAATGATAGAAAAATTTGCAGTATTATTTGTAAATTTGGATTTAATAATGTGCCACTTGCATTAAAATTATATGAGATTAAATTAATTATTTATAAATGTTCTTTTTTATGAGATGGACAGTGGATGAGGCCAAATGTTCCACAAAATGAGGCCACACATTTTAACCAAAGGTGGAAGTCTGTGTTAATGTGGGCGGAAGTTAACAACCTTTAGTCCAGAGTTTAGCAGAAAAGGGACATGACTAAAATAAATGTACATCTTCAGGGTGTTCATGACAAGAAGAACAGTTTACAACAATGTCTTTTTTTGAAACTTTGTGATATTGTCTGGATTGGTAGGATTTATGGATTAGTTAAAAAGAGATTTCCTTCACTTTGTAGGATACAAATTTTGTGCTGGCAGAGTCTTTATCCATTGCTAGTAATACTATTTCTTCAAAGAACTTTTTGAACAATTTTATTCACTTTTGATACTTAATAGACCTAAATGGTACATCATTATAGCCAAGCTTTTAATATGGTAGCTTCTCTGGTAAGCTGTCCATGTCCCTTTCACCACTTAATCCCATTTAGCCTGGGAGAGGACTAGTTAGGCAGAGAAGATGTCATTTATGTTTCCAGCCCTCTCACTCATGGTTTTCACATCAAGATTCCCCACTTCCCATGAGTCTTAGGGGCTGAAGGCGGGGTTAACCCCCATGTCGCTTAACATTGGCACTCCACACTATGTGCAAAAGACAACATTTTCACATTTGCCAGGGAAATGAACTAAAAACTCAAAAAGTCATAAGGACAACAATATAAAACAGGTAAAAAATAGAAAAAAACCCCCAGAAATGATAAAGTTTTTTTTAAACTCCGCCACTCACCACTAGTTCGTGCAGAGTCAGACCACAGGCTTCCTAAGCGGAACCAAAAGCCGTGTTCGTGGTCAGCGCACGGACTCGTGATAGCGGGCACCAGGTCAGGCGGCGGGTATGTCGCAGAAAATGTCAACGCTGTTTGGTCGTGTTTATTTGTTCTAAACGAGCGAATCTGACATGTGAAAGCTGAGCCGGAACCGAGTGTCAGTTAAGTGGATTTCACGCGACAGCTAAAGCGGTTCTGGAGAACTGTCCCAGTTTCCCCGTTGAAGAAAAGTCCGATCTCATTATTTGAGCAAAAATGTTTAACTTCCTGGGTATTCGGAAAGAGCCGAAGAAGGTTGACAAGGAAGTCGAGGGAGGCTTTGTCCTGCTCGGTAAGAAGCCCAAAGAGGAGTCCTACCGTCAACGATAAGCAGGAAATTAGAAATTGTTTATGATTGGTGGTAAGACAGCAAAATGTTGTTCATAAACCTAGAAAAGGACAATTTTACAAGATCGTAGAGTTAAACATCGGATATCTGCACTGACTGAGTGAAAGCCAACCCCTCTTCAAACAGGAAGTACCTGTTCGGCGGAAGGGCAGAAACTTAATCATCATCATAATGTCTTTTAGTTGTCATTTAGATTTTTAGTTAAAAAAAATCGCTTCCTTTGCATGAGGACTGTCCAGCTTCATACCATAAAAGCTCGGGCATCTGAACTGAATCAACGACTTGTCAATCTCACAAATGTCATTTTGACACGCAGGAGAAAGAGTAGAGGAGAAGAGGAGCAGAGTCCCCTCCACAAACGTCATCGTGCAGCCGTTGAAGGTGAGCAGAGAAGATCAGACTCTGGAGTTTTCAGACACAAACACACTGAGACTTTGTTTGCAGTTCAGATCTACTGTAAGATTGACGTTCAGTCTCTGAAACAAAACTGAGAATCACATGAATGTTGTTCTTCATGCTGGAAAAAGGGTGGAGATCCTACATATGTGTGCATGTCTGTTGTTTGCATGTGTGTGTTTGTGCATGTCTGCTGTGTGTTTCTGTGTGTGTATCTATAGCTTGTGCGTGTCTGTCTGTGTGCATGTCTGCAGTGTGTGTGTTTTTGTGCAAGTACGGGTCTCCTGTGTCTGCCTGTAGTGGTTGTGCGTATACATGTCTGTTGTTTTTGTTTGTGTATGCGTGTCTGTTATGTTCGTGTCCGCTGTGTATTTCTTGCATGTCTGTTGTGTGTTTGTGTGTGTCTGTTGTTTGTGCCTGCTTGTTCATCTTTGTGTTTGTGCTCATCAGTTTTCTGTACGTGTGTCTGTTGTGTGTGTGCGTACTTGAGGTGAGTTTTCATGTGTGCCTGTTGTTTTGTGTGTGTTTTGCGCCTGCTTGTGCAAATGTCGTGTGTGTGTTTGTGTGGAACTGTTTTGTTGATGTGTTTGTGGATGTCTGTCGTGTGTGCCAGTGTCTGTAGTGTGTGCCTGTTGTGTGTGTCTAAAGTGTGTGCTCAGTCTGAAGGGGAGCAGTAACTCCTGGTCTTTCTCCTCAGCCTCGTTCTTCGGCTCCTCCTCCTCCTCCTGCAGAGACTGTCACAGCAGATGTGTTCCACTCAGACCAGACTGCGGGGCTCTCGGGGGCTGAAGCTGCATCCAGCCTCCCGGATCTGCTGGCAGACGTCCCGTTCACGCTGGCCCCCTACATCCTGGCCATGCAGACGGGCCTCCCCGCCGCCCCAGACGTCCTCCTGTCCTCAGACATGAACTGCCGCCTGTCCAGCTTCCAGTACGACTTCAGCCTGGAAACCTCTGTGCTCCGCAGCACCGCTGCTCTGTGAGAGGAGGGAGGGTGCTGCAGGGCTGGCCCCCACCAGGCATGAGAATATGAATAAAGCGAACCTGTGAAAAACGTGAGCCTATAGCTGAAGTGCTGAGCAGGTTTGGAGGAACGAGGGGACGTTCTGCATCTGACTCCTCCTTCCTTCAGACATGAAGTTTCAATCCCAGCTCTGCACAGAGGCCCCCTGTGCTGTTTGAATAGAATATTTCAGGCTGCAATGATGAAGGTGAAACAGCAATGTGTCCAACAGAACGGTTCTGTAAAGTTAAGAACGTTCTAAAGTTTACATGGACTTCCATGAGATCAGAGGAAACTTTGAGGAGCTGAAGAGAGGGTGAGAGCTCGTCAGGCAGCTTTGACCGGCTGAGAACGGAGGTTCTCCTCCACTCTCCATCCATGCATGATGTTTACGTTCACAGAAGAAGTGGAAGAATTGCAGTTCTTCTTTCCGGTGTGTGTGGAACGTTTGTCGGCCTTTCATTCGCTTAGTCGTTTATTGTGGGAAGAAGAAAAAGGTCCGTTGTTCATGTGCACTCTACACAGATGAAGTTCTGCAGAAGAAGGAACACGTCCCTGTTTACATAAAGCCCCCAGACTCTTGCCACCAATGCCTTCAACTCCTGTATGAACCAATAAAAACGTGAAGCCTTATTTATCTGCATCTTTAAATCTGTTGTAAAAGCGTTCTCAGTGGTCTTTTAATTATGAATTTTCTTTTCTTTTTCTGCCAAAATCAACAAAATGGTTTCTGCAGAGTTGTAGTTATTATAAATTAACCTCTGAGTTGTGGGCAGGACTGTTGGAGCGGAGCAGAGCAACCCCCCCCCCCCCGATGCTGAGAGCTCTCTGTTTACACCCCCAACCTAATATTACAGGCGCAACAAAAATGGCGAGCTAAACTGGAGCCATCCAGTCATACAGTTTTGAGCCGGATGCCAGCTCAGACTTTCATGGATCTAGTCGTCTGTGTGGAGCAAAGCGGGGAGCTTTTGGACCTCCCACTGTGTTTTTCTACGTCACAAATACAATCTTTATTTTAAATAGCATTTTTCATCTCTTGACACACAACGATTGAATAAATAAATACTCAGAAGCACAAATTTTCTTTTAGCTTAATTTTCTTAATGTACGTCCTCCATCAACAGAAAAATGCCACACAAACGACAATTTACTTATCAGATTGGGTTTTTCAGCACCAACCTGGTCAGACGTCACCGCAGTGACTGATCTGGCATGAAGACGCAGCAAAGTGACCGAACATTAATTTAAACGTGACCTGTCAGAAAGGAATGAAATCGCTCCATTTAATGGAAGTAGGTCACAGCAGAAAAGTATGTGACTGAACAGGCTCCAACTCCAGCTTCCTTCTGCTCCGACTGCAAGGAGAAGAAAATGAATGCCAAAGAGACGACAGTATGAATGGAATTTGGAGGAAGCTGAGAAACAGACTACTGAGGAAGAGGAGGAAGAGCCAAAGACGGTTGTTTGTGGTGCTGATGATGCAGGTGGGATGGAAGAAAGAGGACTTTCAGGTGTGATGGAGAGAAACCACGAAGGTGCAGATGAAGATGCAGCTGCTCAGTCAAATTAAAAAAAAATATTGCCCGAGAACAAAGTTGGGATAAGCTTCCCACCTCTGATGAACAGCTGATTAAGTGACGTTCCCCCACTGCGTCACTACGTCACACAGGTGGGACTGACAAGCGCAGCACCGACTACAGGGGCCACCGTGGAACTGATATATTAGCTAATAACTTACATTAATAACTTGCTAATTACCCTCCATCATTCTGATAACTACCCCCACAAACTCCCGAGCTGCTGTCAGCATCAGCAGCGCGCGCGTGCGCCACCTCTCCTCCCATAAAAACACTAGAGTCGGCGGGTCCTCCGTCGCCGGGAGCAGCAACGTAGGACCGACGACGTCCCGGTGCTCCAGCTCCGCCGATCCACCCGAACAGACCAGACGCGGCTCGAACGGCAGACGGAGGTTGATCCCCCCAACCAACACACCCCCAACTGCCGAGCGCATCACCCCGGCCTCCGAGTCCGTGGTGCGGGGTAAGCTGCTGTGGCGCCGCCGCTCCGGCTGCTTATCGCGGCGGTTCGGTCTGCCGTGCTAAGGCTGCGTTAGTCGGACGGCGTTTCCGGGTTCTTAGAGTTGGGCTGACAGTCGCATCGGCTCAGGATTAGCATAGCGCGAGCTGGTTCTGGTTCCGACAGGAGCGGGCTTATCAGAACAACAACAACAACAACAACGTCAACAGAAAGAAGCAGCTGCGGCGCCACGTTTTGTTTTGGTAAGCCGAGCTGCGCGGCTGCCCAAAAGAAAAAAGCCCCATTTTCACGCGCGGTCGTGAGGCTATTTTGCTGACATGATAGCCGAAATGCGAAGGACATTCTTGGGTTTCGGGTGAGGGCCGCAGCGCAGCTGTGGGGGTCGTATTTCTGCGTTTACCCCGCAGGGATATTTAAACACCCATGTTTCTCTATGGGATTCCGGCGGATGGGCTAAGCTAACTAGCTAACGAAGTAATTAGGTCATAACTCAAACATGGAGGGGCTGCGTGACGCGGCTCCCAGTGGGGTGACGTCAGCAGTAGGATGCTCTGTTTTCTGTCAGCAGGATTCCAACAGGAAACAGTGTTTTTTTTTTCTTTTTTTTTTTTTGGGGGGGGGGGGGTGATTGAGCCTCGACTGAATGTAAACAAGCATCTGATGAACCTCAAAGGGAGCTGCTGGTGGTGATGGCGGGTGGGTGGGTGTCTTGGGTGGGTGTCCTGTGGATGCGAGGCTCACAGAAACAGCAGACGCCTTCAAGCTGACCAGGAGAGCAGCTGCACATGTCATGCACCCTTCCCAGCATCTACTATGCAAAAGGATGCTGCCTTCACACCAGGTGCTCTCTTGTAGGTGACCTTCACCCACAGTGGGGTCTGTGTGGCTGTTGATGTTTTTTTTCAGATGCTAAATAAGCAACCTCTCCTCCTCTAGGAACATTTATCTGAACTTTAGAGACTTCCAAAGGCACAAATACCTGTTAAAATATAATCAGAGCTGCTCCAGCAGGTTTGAGGTGACCGTCAAGCAGCAGGCACTTGGGGTGTGTGGCGTTTAACCCATAATGTTCACACTGGACAAGGAGGGAGGGGCTTCTTCTTCTTCTTTTTCTACTGTTTACCCAAGCATATTTGCCACCTACAGTTGGAGGAGGCTTGTTGTGAAATGTCAAAGCAGTGCTCCAGGAATTTATTTTTCACAGCTCTATTCCGATATACGAATCTCCTTAATTGCCATGATAATAATAATAATAATAATAATGGATTAGATTTATCTGCGCTTTTCCAGACGCCCAAAGCGTTAACAATGTGTCCATTATTCATTCACTCATGTATACTTGGTGATGGTAGAGGCGTGGGTGCGCGTTTGCGCCTACGGCCCCTCTGACCATCACCGGGACATTCATACGCATTCACACATCAGTGGAGCAACACTGGAGGCAGGGAGGGTGACTGTTGTGTCTTGCCCAAGGACACAACGGCAGTTGGCTGGGGGGAACGGGGATCGAACCGCCGATCCTTCGATCATTGGACGACCTGCTCAGCCTCCTGAGTCGCTGCCGCATGATTGGTCTGAGCCTATGGTATTCTCGCAGTGGCCAACAAATGAATAATACAGAAGAAAAAAATCATATGCAAGTTGTACTTTTAGGAAAAAAGTGCCACACTTCCAAACACATCTTGAAGCTACGATCGTGCCGCCCACGGTAACGTGCATTCAAGTGACCAGTGTTAACGAAAATGCAGTTTTTGGGCTTCTGCGTTCAAAACTCTCGCCATCACGCACATTGTTAAGACTGTTTTTGGGCTCTATATACAAAACGTGGCTCCATTGAATGCGTTGAGAGTTAAAGCAGGTCGAATTTTGATCAATCAGGGACCCGGATTTCGTTTTGTCGCATCCTTTTCAATTGACGGAAGTGCCAGCTGTGAATTGAAAGCAGAGTTGAAACGCACTACAGTAGCAAAAGAAAGAAGAAGCCCCTCCCTGCTTGTCCAGTGTGAACATTATGGTCTAAAGGCACGTTCTTGAACACGTACCACATGCTCAGTAAACATGGCAGCAGACTGTGCAGACTTCTTCTGTGTTGCTGTCAGTCGCAAATACTGATACACACACCTGCATTGCCCTCTAGTGGTTGTTAGTGGGAAAACAACAACCAAATGAGCCTATTCTTGTTTTTTTTTTAAAC
Organism: Oryzias sinensis; assembly: GCA_037389245.1. Taxonomy (NCBI): domain Eukaryota; kingdom Metazoa; phylum Chordata; class Actinopteri; order Beloniformes; family Adrianichthyidae; genus Oryzias; species Oryzias sinensis. The sequence goes on from CM074488.1 coordinate 49,386,381, forward strand.
CAAGTCAACCCCCCAGCCAAACTATGGAAAAAGCCTTGTACTCCAAAAATATGGTACCATGTGACCCAGCTTCCATCCAGATCATGTAATTTGAACTCAGAACTTGCACAACTGCTGGCACACAACTTATGTAGTCAAAAAAATAAATAAAACAAAGCTGCATTTTCTGGAAATGTGCGGGAGGAGCCTGAGGAAATGCAGCAGACTCCTTCAGTGAAGGTTTCTGTGTTAGCTGGAGATTCTCAGGAACAACAGGTTCGCGCAACCTTCCAAGGCATCCTTCAAGGAGAAGCCGATGGAGAGGTGTTAAAAGGTGAAGCAGCGCCCACACTGAGGAGCTGCAGCCATGACTCAAACAAGATCGCTGTGAGGTCTCGGTGACGGGCAGCCTGGTCTCGTGTCTGCAAGGGTGCAGCCCCGCTTTATTCTATTTTATGTTGATCTTCTTTGCAGTTACATCATCAGAGCAGTTCTGATCCAGCCTCTGCAGCCTAATCCCTGATCTCTAGAGGATGCAGCTTCTTAGACTGCTCCCGCAGCACTCAGAACAGCAAACGCCCAGAATCAGCTGCCCAGACATTTGGGGTGCATTAAGATCCGCGTTCCACAAATCTAAGAGTCAGTGTCAGAATCCACGCAACATTTGTTTGAGTGCGTTTCACTGAAGATGCTGAATTTCTGTTTAGTATTTCACCAAAATGTTCTCATCTTTTTGTGACTCATCACATTTAAGTAAAGACTCCATGGAGTCTGCCTCTCTCTCTACTACAGGCCAGTTTCAGGAGTTGATCGTGCTAGAAACCGGATTTCCGTGTGGAACAAGAGGGAACCAGCATTTGATGCGAGCCATATCAGTTTGAAGAAGTGTGTTGGACTGTTCTGCAGAAAAAACAGATTTAAGGATCTCTATGAAGAATGAAGCACAGAACGATGAAGCATAAAGAAAAAAAAAAAACGCCTGCTTTTTCTCTAAAGCCAAAGGTGAGGGTTGTTTTCTCTGTGTCTGTGTGCAGCTGCTGTGGAGCTCAGCTGCCTCCGGGACGCCATCGGTGGCGGCTTCCTCGCAGGGCGAAGCATCTTGACGCCCATGGGGATCTCGCATTGAATGAAAGGTAGGCGAGGTGGAGCTCCAGTTCCATGTTCATGTGAGCTCTAGTTGAGTGTTGCTGAGAGGATGGAGGGGCCCATTCAGACCCAACAATGCCATCAAACCAAGATGAAGGTCATGGAAAGAAATTACGTCTTCAAACACAACGAACAAATGCGAGGAAACACACCACAAGTCCATTGTGGAGCTCATGATAAGACGATGATGTGAAAAAAGTATGCGAAAAAGGAAAATTGCATTAAAAAACACCAAAGAAATATCAGAAAAAACTCAAATAGTACTGTATGTGTTCAACGTGAACAAATGTGGCCATTCATGGCAAACCTTGTTGGAAGGATCACACAATTAATCTGTGATGACGGACATCACTGCATATTTCTCATACTTTAACGACAGTACTTTAGGTGCTGTGGTGCATTTTGGAGGTATGAATCTTATGTATTATCTAATATTCATTCGTGAAAGGTAAAATTTTAAAAGGATAACATAAAAGGAAAAAAAAATATTTTCTCATAAATGGAGAAAAATTTCTGTTGTGAAGGTGGGCTGCTATTATTTTGATTTAGTTCAAATAGGCTCCTTTTCAACAAGCTGCCTTTTTTTTTTTTTTTAGTGGATATTGTTGGTTCCATTCCCTTTCTGGTTTTAGCCAGCCTCATGGAGTTAAAAAGGAAGGGGAAAAAAATCCATGAGGATGCAAAAACCCTGAATGCTGTTCGTGCAGTTCCGCTGTCTCCTCCTGCAGACCACAACGCCAGGCGGCGCCAAACCTTGCAACCAGATCTGGATGGAAAATGGTCTATTTTTAGGAAGCAGCGGCTCTCATGCAGGCGCATTCATTCGAGCTGCTGAACAGGAGCCACACTGACCCTGTGATGTGAGGATGGGAGTGGAGAGATTCAGACACCAGAGGTGACCCTGCCACCTGCTGGAAGGTTCAGGCCCTGCAAGAAGATATCCATGTTAGACAACATGGAGTCTGCAGAGATGTTCATTTAGCTCAAAACGAAAAGAGAACATTTTTAGAACATGTTTGAGTGACTCATTTTTAATTTTTATCAAAAAATCTCATTTTATCTTAAAAGTAAACATATAACATGGGATTCCGATGTTATATAATACATTCTAAAATGCATTGTGTTGTCGAGCTTAAACTATAGTTGGATATTGTTAAAAACAAAGCAAGAAAAGCTCCTCTGTTGTCAGCTGTTTGTTCTGATTTTAGCTCATCGCCAGATAGAGAGGAGGCTTCAGCAGAGACCAGGACCAGCCGTCCTCCTGCAGCGCTAACCCACTTCTCCCTGCAGTCCTGCTGCACACCCAGGTGAGCTGCCCCTTCCTCTGATGTCCCCGCAGCAGCAGATAAGTCTGACTTGAGATAAAACGCCGCAGCCATCTTATGGATAACAGACGGGGAGTGTTCTGGTCACACACCCACTCTGACTGTGCAGTCTCAGATGTCATGAGATCCACTCTGTTGTAAATGTGTGTGGACTACAGCAGGTTTCCATGTCAAGGTCGGCTCAGATGCCGCTTTCCAACATCTCTGTGCCAAAGCCCTCCATCTCCAGGGTTCCCAGCAGCATGGAGGGCATCAACCACGAGCTGGAGAAGGTCTTCATCAAAGACAACGGGGAAAAAGAAGAGCTCAAGGTCAGCTTTTCCCTCCACATTGCTTTAAATAGTTGGGACTAGGTTCTGGTCTGACTCTGTCCCATTCCTTTGGGTCTCTGCAGTCCCTGGAGGTCCCAGACGGCCGCCGGGCCCCCTTCCCCCCACAGCAACGCAGCAGCAGTTCCCGCAGCGCAGACACTCAGACCCCATCCGGCCCGGGTCGATCCAGCAGCTGCTCCAGCCTGTCGCCGTGTCCCTCCCCAGCCTGCCCACCAAGATCCCACGACGGTAGCCCGTACTCCACAGAGGAGCTGCTGTATGAACGCGACAAAGGAGGTAACCACGTGTGTGGTTCGTGTATTTCGTCGACCACACACACAAAAAAAAGGGGTCAACTCTGAAAACCTTGACGTGACGTCAGGAGCACATTCTTACAGTTGTGCTCATAGGTTTACATACCCTGGAAGGAATGATGATTTCTTGGTCATTTTACAGAGAATTTGAACAACTTTTCTTCTGCTCATAATTAGTGTTTGGGTGAAGCCATTAATAGAAACTTCCCAAATGACCCTGTTCGTAATACCTTGTATTGCTTCCTTCCAATAACAGCTGGAAGTCTCTTGTTGTGGATGAAGTTCTTGGTTTTCTCCAATGGTGCAGCAACCCGTTCTTCTCGGCAGAAAACCTCATGTTCCTTTCAATCCTTGGGTTGTCTTGCTTGAACTGCCCCGTTTGAGACCTCCACAGAGTGGCTCAATAATACTGAGGTCAGGAGATTGAGACGGCCACCCCAGAAGATTGGACGTTGCCTTGGATGGTTGTCATGTTGAAATGTCCAAGTGCGTCCCATGTGCAGCCTCTGAGCTGAAGAGTACAAGTTTCCCTCCAGTATCTTCTGATAACCTGCTGCATTCGTCATCAAGTTTCCTTTGTAGCTCACACATTCCCATACCATCATCGATCCGCCTCCGTGCTTCACACCAGGAACAGTGTTCTTTTCATCACAGGCCTCGTTAACTCCTCTCCAAATTTAGTTTGTGGTTGTGGCCAAAAGGTTCAATCTTGGTGTCATCACTCCAAAGGAGTTTGGAGGCGTGTCTCTGTGCTGTTTGGTGTGTTGAAGCGCCAGCTATTTTGTGGCATTTGCACACAAAAGGCTTTCTTCAGCCCATTTTTCTTCAGGTGCCTCCTTATTGTATATCTTGAAACCTCCACACCACAGTTTTTCAGAGAGTCCTGGATCACAGCAGAAGTTATTTGTGTACCGGTAGTTTTTTTGTTTGTTTTGTTGTTGTTTTTTGCACACCTTAGGATTTTTCTGGCAGTTCTGGCAGAGGTTTTCCCTTTCCTGTTCAGCACAGTTCAGTTTTCCCGTAGATCTTTGGACAGCTTTTTAGCTTTCCCCGTGAATTAAGATCCAGAAATGTCAGTGGCGGACTGGATGAAGGATGCAAGAGTCTGTGGGGAGCCCAGACACTACAAGACCTCATGTTGATTACAGGCAAATGAGTCACAAGTTGCCATTCCAGCCCTTTTGTATCAGCTTGGGTTATATATGACCACTAACTATGAGTGGGGAAAAAAGTTTTTATCTTCTCTGAATTTTCTTTGGTCATTTTTTAGAGTTATCATGCATTTTCTCTGAAAAAAGACCTTTTTTTCCAGGATATTCTAGATTTTCTTGAACATAAAACTGCAGACCTATTCTGTTCTGCATCTTTTTAAATCTACTGGTTTTCCTGTTACTTTTCTTACCTAAAAGTTTATCATTATTCAGGACTTTTGCTGCTTAAAACGCACTGAGACCGTCAGGATCTCTGACCCACATGTTAGTCGTCGCTGGTTTTGTTATTTTGCTGCTTTTACGCATCTTTTAAAGCTTCAGTAGCTTTTTTGCAGCCTGACACGGTGGTATCTCTTTGTTTTTAGACAGCGGAAGCAGCTCGCCTCTGCCTAAGTTCGCCTCGTCGCCCAAACCCAACAACAGCTACATGTTCAAACGGGAGCCTCCTGAGGGCTGTGAGAAGATCAAAGCCTTTGAGGAGATGAGGTGAGGAGATCTGCTGCGCCTCAGTCAGTCGCTTCAACAGGATCTCTAACTCTTCCTGTTCCGCTCTGCAGCTCCAGACAGTCTGCAACACCGTCTGCCCCCCTCTTCTCCTGCCCCGACAAAAACAAGGTTAACTTCATCCCCACAGGCTCCGCCTTCTGCCCCGTCAGACTGCCTGGCTCGTTGCATCTGGAGTCTGGCCGTGCCGCGGTCTTGGAGCCCAGCCAGGACGGTACGTCGGCCTCACATCTACAGGGGGCGTCCTCGCTCCACGGCGCCCCCGCTCAGGTCTCCACGAGCACCAGCACAGACGACCCCCCCGTGGAGCCCTCACCCTCAGAGACTGCAGAGCCTGAGCAGGACAGCCCGGCCATCAGCTAAACCTGAGCAGAGCTGGACTCTGTCTCCTGGCCCCTTCCCAGTGAGCACCGCAACCCACTGTCCTGGCAGGGAGGGGGGACGGTCTTTGTGCTGACCCCTTCCGACCCCTTCTGTCTCTGCATGACACAGCAACCATGTTTCCCCGAGGTCCACCCCACCGACTCCACCAAGACTCGTGCTCTGTGCCGCAGACAGCCAGGCTGTCTGAGGGCTCGTGAACGCACCGCGGCAAGGCGGCCTGGGGGTGGGGCATGCATCTTAATGTGGTAGTATATTTCTGATTAAGTTATATGTTCAATTCTGTTCTCACTGTATAAATAAGCTGCAAACATATATAGATAAATATATAGAGAGAGTTATCTAAATACATTATGAAGAGTAAAGGAAGATGGGGGATTCTGGGTCACTGATCTGGCTTCAGTTGCATCTGCCCCCCCGGGTGCAGTGCCTCCTTCTGGTGACTTCAGGACATTCTGACCGGGGCAGCTCCTCTTCCTCCTCCTCCTCCTGCTGCTTGTGATACATACTCTCTGTGGAGAAGGTCGAGTGGGGAAATTGGACCGTCGTGAATGCAGATTGGAGATGCAGCATTTGGGAACATCTGTAGTTAATCTTAATTGCAGCAACTGCTTTTTGTCAAACGGGACCAATGGAACTGCTGTCACACCTGTAGATACAGTAGACCAGAGGAAAAGTTGGGTCAGATTTAAGGACGTCTGTAAAGAAGTTTCCTGCAGGAAAAACAAAACTTTCAGATCAATCTAATGAGAATTAAGCATCTACAGTTCAGGATTTACTCATTATTCTAATTTGACAGAATCAGAACAAATCACAGTTGAAAATGTTAGAATTCAAATTTAACAATAGAGCAGTCGGAGTGAAAATGTTTAGCTGATGTTTGCTTCATTTTCAAACATTTTTGTGTGTGTTTTTGACGTTTAACATGAATTTCTTTATCGTTCCGGCGTCTGTAGTTAAAAGTTCAACAGAAACTGGAGCAGGAAACGGAACGTTCTGGACAAAGCGAACGGGAAGTTTCGGTTTTTGTTTAAGAGCTTCAGATCTGTGTTTCTGTACGTCTGCTCTGCATCCAGCTCCATCCCAAAGCACACATTCCAAGCGAAACCATTCCCATCACCTAAGTAGGACCAGCAGGCAACTCCAAGGAAAACCCACAAATCAAAAATTAGCCTGCGGAGGTTGTGTTCCTGCCCCCCACCCCATGCACCTTTACGCACTATGGCAATAAACCTGGTTGTCTGGTCCACTTTGTGCTGTTTCTGTGTCTGAATCTGCCTTAGTTAATATTTATTAGGTGAACGCACCTTTATGTGAAGCTTTTTCCGCTGACGTTCTTTAAAACTATGTTCACAATTGGCATGTTGAGGATAGTGCTATTCTTAAGTCATTGACTATATGAGGAAACTGGACTGAGTAACCCCTCTCCTCTCCTCTAGTGTCCCAAATAGGAAGTACCCGCTGGCCCCAAAAAGCCCAAAATCCATAGACGTCTATTAAGAAATTAACAGCTAATACTCTTTCATATTTATCGGAATAACCTTTCTTGCTATGGTACCTTTTATTAAGATCTTTATGCTAACCCTAATTGTTTTTTCATTATAAGTTTACTGTAGTGCAAGTTATTCAAGTTATAAACTGACTAATCCATAGTAATCCATCCGTCAAACTGAACATTTAAAGTGTTTAATAGATTCTCCTGTCCCAGGGACTGAATTGACTTCATTTTGTTGGAACTGGGGGCAAGTCATTTTCACACTCAACTCAGTCCAATTCTCTCATTTAGTCAATTTCTAACACACATTTAGCCCACCGAGTTCACACTGGACAACTAGAGAGGGGCTTCTTCTAATTCTACAGTTTACTAGCGCTTGTCTGCTACCTACAGCTGGAAGAGTTTTATGCAAAATGTCAAAGCGGTGGAAATCTCGTGAACTTTGCTCCAGGCTTTGTCTTTTAAGCTGCGTTGGCATCGGCCACTGGCAACGTGGGTTCAAATGATGACGTAACCCTTGTGCTATCCTAGGCACTTTGACATTGGGAGTTGGGTCATCTAGACCCACTAGACAGTGCGCTGAACCTTTTTTCTTCAATGATTTGTGAACCTAACTGGTGTCCATGGATTACATGAAATCTTTCCACCTATTTCCACCTTTGTCATGGTAGGGAGAACACGTCAATGTAAGGGTGGGGTCATCTAAGATAGTTCAAGGGTTAAGAAAAAAAAGGCTTTACAAATGGGAAAATGCGCGTTTCGGGCTTCCGCGTTGAAAGCCCTCAAGTTCATGTGCAGCTACGCACATTTGTGAAACCATTTTTAGGACTCTATGTACAAAATGCGCGGTCATTGAATGTGACTTGTAAGTTAAACCAGGTCGAATTTTGACCAATCAGGGACTCTGATTTCATAGTGACACATGGTTGGCATCTCCTTTCATTCACAGAAGATACCAATGATACCGAGTCTTTCATACATCAGAATAGAGTTGAGAAAGAAAATCCTGGAGATACGTGAGATTTGCATCACTTCAACATGTTGCACAAAGTCTCTTCCAACTGTAGGTGGCGGACAGCGCTAGTAATTAGTAGAAAAGAAGAAGAAGCCCCTCCCTGCTCGTCCAGTGTGAACACCATAGGCTACTTCGATTCGAGAATGAGCTGTGTGGATCATCCAATCAGAGATTGACTACCGTACCTTTGCACAATGGACACCCCAAAGGTGAATATCCCTTGTGTTATCTCTTGTGGCGTCCAGATGACCCCGCCCTTACATTGACGTGTTCTCCCTACCATGACAAAGGTGGATAAAGGTGGAAAGATTTCATGTAATCCATGGACACCAGTGAAGATCACAAATCATTGAAGAAAAAAGGTTCAGCGCACTGTCTAGTGCGCTCCACCAGAAGGTCAGACTTTAGGTCAGAGATAGGGATGACAGCACACGCTTCCTGTCTGTTCTTCTTGTTTATGTGCAGTCTGAGTCAGAACATGAACAGGATGTGCTTCATGCTTGGTTTTAATCTCCAGTATCCCTTGTTCAGATTAGAGGTTTGATCTCAAGTGCCAGCCATTACACCAAAGTTTCACATATACATATATATAGATATATACATGTATCTATATCTATATATACGTGTGTGTGTACATCACTTTATATAAAGTGATGTTCTTGATCTAATCACCATCTGCAATTGAGCCGTCTTAAGGATCTTCACAAAAAGGAAAAGAGTTCAGGGGAACTGGTTGGAATTTCTTCAAATAAGATCAACTCCAAACGCTTTAAACTATAATCAGTTCATTTAAAAAAAGAACAAAGGATTTTAACTGTTTTTTTATGTAAAAAGTGACCGTTATATTTCAGAGTTTTTGCTGCAGCGTGAAAGAAGATCATGAAATTCGGTGAGTGGAGAGAAATCAGGTGGACGCTTCCATCAGAGCCTGACTGGAGGACACGGATCATCTGCCATTTGGTTTCTAACTGCAACATAGACCAGGTTGGACGTGAACTCCACACACCGCTTTAAGAATGTACCATGTTCAGGTTCCTCAGGGGTGTCATTTTTCTGTCGATAAAGACATTTCTGCTGCTCTTCCATTTCAACCAAGAATTGGTCAGTTTTGGGGTTACTAACCTTTCACTCTTTTCTTTTTCTGTATGGTTTCTGTCTGATTTCTTGTTTTTAAATAAGAATTTACTTTGGTTCTTTAAAAAAACAAACAGTAAATGCAGTTTATTTCTGAGGGCCATGTTTGTAGGAATCAAACAAAGATTGGGAATAGCTACAGTTTAAAGCCTGGAGATGAATGTTGTTTTGCTTTTTCGAAGAAGTCTTTGGTAAAAGAGCTCAGTCCTGCAGAAGTCAAGTCCAGACTGTGTCATTAATGCAGGAGGACCTGTCCCTTTCAGGACAACAACTGTTGGAGTCTACAGCCTGTCTCCAGATGGAACAACTGATGTCTTCAGGGCATTGAGAAGATCAGATCCCAGAAAGGTCACACAAACAGATGTCAGAGACGACCGCTTGGCATTTATGCGTCTCTATCTCCGTGTAACAAAAATCTGCTCTGATGGCAGCCATTCTCTGATTGTACACACTCTGTAGTCACCCTATAGTAACTACCCTATTTTCTTCTGCTTCTGTCCTTTCTTCTCTCGTTTGTCCACAAAATTAACTCCCAAGCCCCCTTTTTAAAAATTAGTCCAAGCTAAAAAAAACAATACAAATAGTATTTTTAAAGAAGTAGAAGAAGTAAACACTTAAAACAAGGAATTCTATGGTCAGAAGTAAAAACGAAAACAAATTCAAAAGAAATAAATTACTGTATGAGCCAGACACATGGGCGATGGTTTCTCCAGTAGGTTTAACTCCTGCTGCAGGAAACATCCATCCATCCATCCATCCATCCATCCATCCATCCATCCATCCATCCATCCATCCATCCTTAGAACTTATTGAATCCTTTCTGGGGGATTTAGGAGCCAACCCAGCTACTATTGGGCACATGCACACCTAGCGGGACTTTACAGACATTTATTAACCTATGAAGCGTGTTTCTTGACTCTGGGAGGTAGTGGGAATGCCCTGAGAAAAGAACATGCAAACTCCACAGGAAATGTCATTTCAGAAACGATGTGCTGCTTCTTTCCTGTGTCACTGAAGATGCAGTTGCTGAGTAACAGTCCAGCAGGGGGCAACAGACCTCCATCACAAGCGGAGCAGAAGTCCTGATGAAACCCATTTCCCGCCTTCTTGGATGCTTTCTCCGCTGATTGAAAGCTTTGTTTGTGTCTCTGTCCGGCCGCACACCTGTCTGAGCTGTTCTGAGCGTGTGCGACAGACACCTGCCGGCTCACCTGCTCCACTTTGACTATAAAACTGCCGAAAACAGAAATGACAGAAAGCACACAGACCGTCCAACAGGAGAAGCCTTGTTGGCAGAGTTTCAGCTGCTAATCGGCTTTGTCCCCACCTCTTTTCTGTGCTAATCTCGGGCTCCCAGCACAGCCGTCCTGGGCACAGAAAACAAAGGTGGGAGTCTTTTTAAATGAAATTACAGTGCAAAAAGCCTCTTGTAATCCTCTGCTCTTCCAGCCTCCTCAGCTAAGCTGCCGGTTCTCCGTTCAAACACAGCTCTGTGCTAAAATGCTAATCCCAATTTATTAAATGAGAAAAAAAAGCAAAATAATGGCTCTGATTACTTGCATGCACGAGTGGCTGCGTGAGGACACAGAGTTCAGCTCGTCGCGGCACAGGTTGCCGTGTCCTTCACTCTCACTTTACACTCTGATCAATCAAGTCTTTAAATTAGCAGCTTGTTAGCGAGCATTGTTCCCAATCAGAGCGTCTGAGTCTGCAGACAGAGGCAGAGGTGAGGCTCAGTGCGCCGCTCCCCGCTCCATCCCGTCTCCACCCAAACGCACCGACCACTGCACTCATTACTGTCCCAATCACAGTGCGTGTGTGCACGCCGTTTGGAGATAAAGTCAGGTAAGGCTAGCCATGCAGCACACTGTCTGGTTGGTTGTTGAACGAAACATCAGTTAAAGAACAAAATGAAACACTGCAGCAATTCAGAAATCTCTACACCCAGACTTGATCAAAGTTCTGAGGAAAATCCTCAAATTATTTAACAAAACTTGAATTATAGAAGGTCTTGAGGAAGAAGCCCACATCATCAGTCTCCCACCTCTACTTAATAGCCTCCTTGGGGTGTTTGTATGGATAGTATGCTCGATTCTGTTCTTACAATCTAAAATCTCATCTTATGTGTCTAGAAAACGTCAACCCAGAAGATTCAGTCATGCCGTCTGTCATCTTTGCTGCATTTGCTCTTCTGTACACCCACAATGACAAACAAAAGAATGTAACACATGCTATAAGCCTTACCAGATCTAGCCGACGTTGTAACTATATAATCAGTAGACCATAAAAGGTGGGGGGAAGTGGTGGTTGATGGCAGTTTATTGCAAAAACACCCAAGTGACCTTTTAATTTAAAGCACAAACCACACACAAGGGTAGGTCATCACTGAAAACAGCTTGAACAAGACAGGAGAGAAATGTATTAATGTTTTAAAGTAAAATTAATTTGGGTAATGCTTTCTTTTACAGTACAGTACTTAAAGTGTAATTAAGTGGTATTTACATGGTACTTATAGTGTAACTACTGGGTACTTTCAGGGTTTTAACATGGTACCTTTTATGGAATTTACTAGTTACCCCTTAAGTACAATGAAACTGGACTGTAAAAGAAAGTCAGCCCTATTTCCACTCTATTACTTGGTATTTTCAGTCGTAAATGCTGGGTATGTTCACGTATTACCTTCCCGTACAGTGTACATACACACTTGGTCTTCTGACCTTACCAAATGAGGAATAATGATTGATTTCAAGCATTGCAGTCCAAGCAATAAGAATTCACAGAGCTTTATCAAACTCATTACAGAAATGATTAAATAACTAAAAAATACTCTGTATTTCATCAAAGTCATTATGCTTTTTATATTCATTTGAGCTTGTGTTGTGATTGTCCTTGTAGTTACAAACCCTGAAAAACTCCTCCACCATTACCAAACTCTGCTGAAGGAATTTTGATGGACAAACAGCACGACCATCACATGTGGCCAGTGAAATATAGACGAAAATACAATAGATTTGACTGCAACTATTGCAGAAATGACTTTGGCTGGAAAAGGTGAGGATCTGGGGCCATTTCCTGTTTTCATGGTGGGTGACAAACTCATGAGCTATGCAAAGGAGAGCAAACTATTCCTGGAACAACACAAAACTCTGGAAGAAAAGATAAATAATATTAAGAATAATCTGTTGTTTGGAATGCTCCTTTTTACTGTTTTGTACTTAAAACAAATTTCATTGTGATGACACTTTGTATGCTGCAGAAGTGTATCATATTTATCCTCATTTGGTAAGGTCAGAAGACCAAGTGTGTATGTACACTGTACGGGAAGGTAATACGTGAACATACCCAGTATTTAGTACTTAAAGTACCAAGTAATAGAGTGGAAATAGGGCTGACTTTCTTTTACAGTAACAGTTTCAGTGTACTTAAGGGGTAGTTTCTGGGGTAAATTCATGGTAAATACCATGAAACATACAGCGAGTGCAGACCTAAAGGTCAAGGTACTTTATTTGTACTTACCTTTTTCTTACATGTGGTAAGTGCCACAAAAGACACCTTTGCACAACATGTAAATACCCAATAAGTATATTATAAATACCTCAGTATGTATCACATATGTATGAACCAAATAGTACCACATAAATACACAGCAAGTACAATGTAAGTACCGAGTAGACACAAAAAAGTGCCATGTAAGTCCCATAAAAAGTACCATGTAAACACCCTGAAAGTACACAGTAGTTGCACAATAAGTACCATGTAAATACCACTTAAGTACACTGTAAGTACTGTACTGTAAAAGAAAGTGTTACCAAATTGGTAAACGATGTTTCTGTAAAGGTAAATAAATAAAACAGCATGCTATGATTTAAAAAAACAAAAGTATTGATCAGGTGTCAACAGATGGCAGAGGTAGTCTGTACTGTGAATGATGGGGCACTTTTTCAAAGACTGCAGCTCATAGACAGAAACAGAGGAGGTTTTTTTTTTATATTAAAATGAGTTTATTCCCAGTGTGCCCGTCTGTGAACTGAGCCTAATGTGTCAGATCTGTCAAAGTTTCAGTACAATGCTGAAGGAGGCTTTTGTGACGGCGATGCAGCCGGCAGGTCCTCTCTGGAGAAGCGCGGACGGTCCGTCACATTCAGCCCTTTGTGTGTCCGTCTCTTCTCACTGGCCCATTGTGGAGGCTGGACAGGCTGATCCCACCTCGGGAATCTGGCGTGGCCCCTGCCTTGTATGCGTGTCAGCCTCCCCCTGTCTCCCCTGTCAGGGATTCCATTGTCCTCCCCCCTCCCTATTTTTGAATCAGACCCCTCCAAAGCTCCACCGATCAGGAGAAATAATCAACTGCCCTTTTGTTTTAGCAGCCATTTCCACAGAAGAAAACCAACTTATGGTAATGAATTCTTATCGTGTGTGGTTCAGATGCCGGCTGAAGTGATTTGCCTTCCAGTGGTGTGGATCCATCCAGCAGAGCCCCCCCTCCTGCTGCTGAGGGGGGCGAGGCCTGGAGCCATCTGACAGGGCTCCAGAATATTTCGATACTAAGAGCTGCTTCTCTATGAACCCCCCCAACCTACTATCCAGCTGTTCCCCACAGGAGGAAGACAGGTGAGCTGGCCGTCTGCAATTATGCTTACAAAGCTCTTTTTTATTTACTATTACCGTATTTTTCACACTATAACTGGATTACAAGGCACACCATCAGAGAATGTTCTATTTTTGAACTTATCTTTTACAGTGTTTTACTGTGAAGCACTTTGTGATTTTTATCTTGAAAGGTACAAATAAAGTTTAATATTTTTGTTATTACTATGTCTTACATAAGGTGCTCCGAACTATAAGACACATAAAGTGAGACAGAAACACATAACAAAACACAGCCTGACCCTGCTTAATGTTAACCGTATTGGCATATTTACAAAATGCCCTACCTTGGTTGCAAATTGAAAAAAAAAAAAAAAAAAACCAAAAACAGACTGATACCGCTAAAACAAATGTTATTGTGACGTTGTTCGTAACACATAAAAACCACAGTCTGACGATGCTGCACATTAGCCACATTAGCATATTCCATATAACACCAAACATTGATTGCAACTTGTCAAAAAAACAGTCTGGCATTTTGACAGAGTGCCAATCACATCTCAAAATCGCTTTGACATCAGTAAACACAACCAGAATTAATCCATATATTAGGCTCTCTGGATTACAAGGCGCACTGTTGTTTTTTGAAGAAAAAAAAAAAAAAATCGAGACTTGTAAGTGCGCCTTATAGTGTGGAAAATAGAGTACCTAAAGAGCTCTTGCACTGATATGCATCTACATAGTAACTAATGGAGACCCATTAACACACTTTTGGTGTGTTTCTCTGTTTTTGGACCTCAGTGTATGGGAGTGTGTGAAGCGGTTTTTGTGTTTACACCTTTAGTTGTGTGAACAGCCTCTGGCATGTTAGATCAAGGGAGATAAGGGAAGCTGGCAAATTAGATCTGGAACTTCTTAACTTCCCTCCAAATCTCAAAAGTAAATTACAAATGTGTGTGGGAAGGAATCTTTAATTAATGTGAATTAAAAAAGGACGTCATCCATAAGTCACTACCAAATCCGAGTCCCTGATTGGTCAAAGTTCAACCTTCAACGTACGTTTATTGGCCATGGGTTTTATACATAGTCAAAAAATGATTGTAAAAATTATGAAGCAACATGTGAATGCGAGAATTTTAAAAGCAGAATCCTGAAACACACATTTACTGAGGAGTGGCACAACTTAAGACATCCATCCCTAGCGGCAACCACAGCCCACCATTCCCAAAGTGTCCAATGCATGCCCCGACGCCAGCAGGGCAAAAGAATGACCAAACCCGCCCTCGTGTATTCAACGAAGGAGCATTTCAGTGAGAAATCAATATGCAATAAACCATTTGCAGCTTTGGTCGGCAAATTAGAAAACTGACAACGAAAACCTTGAATCAGAAGTATGCAAATTTAGCAGAATATGAGGCGGAAGAGCTGCTAAAAAAAAGTTTTTTGGTTGGTAACATTGTCTCACAAGTTTCAAATAATAGAGAAGTTGCCAAAGTTAGTATTCAGATTTGAAAACAGGCAAAAATCAGGATCTTTGTATTTGAACCCTGTATGTTGGAGGTTGGAGGTGGTTTGATGGTATTTTCACTCTTTTGCGTCATGATTCATGGCAGAAACAGATTTGGTGTCCTTCAGCTGTGCGGCGACAGCTGCTGACAGTGAGTGGAACAGGACGGGCAAAGCACCCCGTCTTTGGCTGAAGGGAGTGGAGTGCACCAAGAGACCAGCAGCGCAGTGTCAGACATAGACACAGTCAACAATTTAAACATAGACACATGATTTATATAAAAGAATTGCAGAGTGAAAAACACAGTAATCATGTAACATGTTTTCATTCATTTACAGTTGCTTTTTACCTCACGTCTTCTGGCTTCTTCAGCCATAAGACGTTATATAATATAAAAAATTATAGACTATTTCCTGATAGAAATTGTCCATCCTATCCAATTAATGATTAACTTCCTAGGTGGTGACCAAAAAAAAGTCCTAAGAGCACAAGCTCTTCGTCATATCTACGTGAGTCTTATTTAGTGACAGGTAATATTTTGCCTTTTGTCACCTAATGTCTACAGTTTGGTAAACTTTGTGGCGTCTGACTAAAGATTTGGGTTTAACAATGTGCGCATTTTTGACTTCGTCATGAATGTTCACATTTAGTTTGTCCACGGGCTTTACGTAACTTTGTTTGTGCTTAGAAGCAATCACTGAAGAGGACCCATGGATATTGTTGCCAATAGCAACATATGAAGATACATATGAAGAAGGGCCTTAGCCCAGGTTGTGATTTGGATCAGAACAAGATAATCTAGAATCTTTTTCAGTGAGTGGAGACAAACTGTTTAACTGAATGAGAGGATTTCCACCTTTTTTCTGCTTAAAGTGAGATTTTCTCATGGTTACTAATCCTCTTTGCTCCATTAATTGAAATAAACCAAAGAACGTTTCCGGATCAAGTGTATCATAAACGGATTTTACTGATTCTAGCTCCGGCGCAGATTGAATCGTTCCTGCGCTCCAACACAGTCTGTAGGAAATAAAGAGGCGTGCAGGATCATCCTGCTGGAGCCGCGGCTTTGTGTCAGGGTCATTGTCTGTGTCAGAGCAGAGTTTCTGTTTGGAGTGGTGTGCGTGAGCAAAAAAGGGCAGGGTGACGACCTCAAGAAAAGCCCCGTTTAAACAAAGCTGCTACCCGGTGTGAGATTAGACGGGGAGGCGTGTAAGACAAGCTGCGCTCGCGTGGAGCCAGCCGGCCGAGAAGATAAAGATGAGAAAACGCCAGGAAATTGCACAGCGGCTCCGCGCTATCACCTGTCTGCAGAGCTGCAGGTAGGAGATAGAAGGGTCGTAAAAAACACTAAGAAGAACGGCCTCTCACCGCATTATGCTGGGGCGGCAGGCTGAACATCCGTATCTGTCTGAGGCACTCACCCTGATCACACCACTGCCCTTTCTCAATGTCAGCTCAAAGAGACAACAGGGAAACAGGACAGAGCTCCAAGTCACTGACCAAGAACCCGAACTGGAGAAAAAAATCGCCCCTTTTTCAGGTACTTTTGGTGAGAAGTGGACTCCACCTGGATCAGACAGTCCTTCAGTAATACCCCAAACATCGAGGAAATCTGCCATCATAGCAACATGTTTTTCTAGTTTATGCTTATTCGCTCTAAAACAGAAACAAGACACTATACTCAGCCTCCTCCAGCTCCATCTGGTCATATTTCTGCTTCACACATGGTTTTAAACCAACACATAGACCAAATGTTGACATGCTCATGCCTAAGAAAAAAGCCACATTCAAGTAACCACTTTAAAGGAAAAGTCTATGTAAACCCACGTTTCGAGCTTCTGTATTCAAACTCTCAAATTCACATGTAGGTAGGCAGGTTTTTAAGACCATAGTTGAGCTCTACGCACAAAACGCATGGCTGTTGAACGTACGTTGCAAGTTTAACCAGGTTGAATTTTACCATATGGTAGTGACAAAGTGAAACTCACCAAACCAGCACAGGTCTGTGCTCATATTTAAAATAAAGATAAACCACATCTGCCATTGCGAGGAAGCTATTAATGAACCAAACCATTTCTGTTTTGCAAGATTTGCACTGCTTCAACATTTGGCACCAAGCCTCTTCCAACTGCAGATGGTGGACATGCGCTAGTAAACATTAGAAAAAGAAGAAGAAACCCCTTCCTGCTTGTCCAGTGTGAACACCATTGGTTAAATGTTCAAGAACATTCCCTGGCTGGCGTAAGAATAACCTCCAATTTCACAGGTAGAAACCTAGGGGTTTAATTTGACCAGGGTTTATCATTTAAGGCTCACATACTGTATCTCAGACATGTAAAACTGCATATTTTTCACCTATGCAACATATCTAGGATCAGAAATACACTATCTAAAAGTGATGCTGATAAACTCATCCATGTAGATGTAGAGTTAGATAGGCTAATTCCTCTCTAAGTGTCCTGGGAGAGGATCCCTCCTTCATGTGGACATCCCAGAAGTTTTGCCTTATCAAGAAGGAAAGGACAGAAATGCCCTTTTTAGTTTAGTCTGTTTAGTTTAGTTTATCAATTAACTATTATATTTTATGACAAATTTCATATGGAGTATGAAGTCCATTGAGACAACTATTGTTGTAACTATTGTTGTAATTTTGGGCTATATAAATAAAATGAAATTGAATTGAACTTGTCAAATGCCCGGTGTTACTGTAGCTTCAGAGGACAGTTGCTCTTCTGGTCTCTTTAACCCTTTCACACCAGAGCTTTACCTTTCATTCTCTCGACCACCGTAACTCCTTAAACATTTATGCAATTAATGGTAACATAATTCCAGTGGATTCTGAAGTGGAGAAAAGCGGCCTTGAGCTCATATGCAACACTTCACAGTAGCAAAGTACCAACGCCATCAATGCATATCAGCTGATTCTGTCTGGAGAAAAGCTGCTTTGCAACACTTTACTAACCAAAGCCAGCATGAAACGTTGCTTTTCTCCACATCAGAATCCACTGATTCACGCAGATCACGTTAACGGTCAAGGAGTTACAGCAGGCCCAAGAGGTTATTTAGATGTCACCGGTGACAGCTCTAGAGTTTAAAGGTTAAAGAAGCAAAGCTGCATGAACAAATAGTAAGCCATAGCTGGAGAAGCTTTGGACAAAGCATCAAACGCATGTGGTAATTGTTTCAAGAAGAAACAGCCCAAGTAAAAACAGGACAGAGTTTAACACTTTAATACCAGAGCTTCCGCCGGTGACAGAAATGAACACATTTGTACACTACTGAAACTCTTCAACCGTTTAAGCAATTCATGTAATTCTAACAATTTCTGACAGACAAAAATCACAGTAAAGTATCGCATGACGGTGCAAAGCTACTTTTCAGGTGGTTTACGTTAATTGTGTAATTACTCCACTACTGCAAAGTGTTGCATGCAAGCACAAAGCTGCAGCTTCAAAATCCATTAGAATTACATTAACTGCGTAAACAGTTGAACATTTTTGGTAATACAAAGAATGTAAACACCCAAACTCAGCTTTGGTGCTTCTCGTCATAATTCTGGAATGAACTAAACTGAGTGAAACAAAAACTGGGTTAAAAAATGCTGAACTAAACTGAATTAAACCGTTTTCAGAAGAGTTTTTCAGCCAGGCTGTCATCTTCCGTATGGTTATAGCCAGACCTGAACATCAATTTGGTTCCTCCTCTTCTGGAGCAGCTCTTAAGTCCTTATCTGAGAACACACCAACATCTCCTGGCTGCACCTGGATCGGCGGACCGTCAGCGCCGCACTAATTCAGTGATGAATCACGGCAACGATGCGTTTAACGGCAGCTGGAATGAGCAGAGCGCTGGAAAAGAGGAGCAGAGCGCTCGTAAACAAGCCTGCAGTGACAGATCAGCCAATTCATGGAAATGCAGACACATCGTTAGCTCCACCTGTAAAACCACCAGTGACCTTTAAATATGTGCACCTCTGCCTTCCCTACAGGCATACACGAGCGGCTCCATCCGCAGGTTATTTCAGCGGCAGATGACCTGGATTCTGGAAACTGCTCAAGAGGAGACCATAAACATTTAGAAGGATTTGTAGAACGGACCTCAACGTTTTGTCAAGTCAGGTGCATATCTGCTTAAGTTTCACAGCTCGTCTGAAAAACAGGTAAGTTACAATTTTTTAGCTATGTTTGAAGAAAAACAAAAAGCTAAATATCCCCAAATCTTTGGGCACCTACACACTTTCCATGCTTCACCACTAATGTACCAGTAACATCATGAAAGAAATGTAATCAAGAACAATAAAAAAGCAATATTTTCCACTGATCTGTGTTATTGGTGTTTCTTCTGTCGTCTTTAATTATAAAGTCTCCTCAAGCAAAACTTGCTGAAGTCGCGTATTTGCTGATCTGAAGTGGTAAGAAACCCTGAGGTGAGGCAGCGATGATGCCCAAACCCCCAAACAGTGGGTGGATGTCTATTTCTGCTTTGTGGCAGGCTGCCAATCACTATTTGCAGACACATTTTTGATGCAATGTTTTCTACATCCTGTTTAAGATTTCTTTTGAGGTGTATTTTCCATTTACCTTTATTGAAAGATCATGAAGGTGAGAAGCAGGCTTGTCATAAATTTTCTTCATTCTTTCAACCTCCCAAATCCTGCGCACTGCACAAGGAGCCTCTAAGTGCTGTTTATGTGATAAGTGTGGACTCCCACGCAGCCTCACTGTTAAAAATTAGACATTTAGAATATTGTTTGTATTGGCATTCTTCAGGCACTTACAACACAGGCACTTGCATCACACGCACACCCTGTGCGTGCAGCAGTCAGTGAGAGGCCAGGACACGCGTCTTCCTAATCACCAGAGGGAGGGAGTCACCCGTATCACCAGTATCACCCGTACTTCATAACTGTGTGGCAACTTAAGTTTTTCGTAAAAATACACTTACCACGACAAAGGCGCGTTCCATTTTTAACAACCTCCTTTCACCTTCTTAAAACGCAGTTTTAGCTCAAATTCAAATAATTTTTTTCCATATAGCACCTTTCATGTAAAAAAAAAAAAAACAGCTCAAGGTGCTGTACATTAAAACAAACAAGAATGCAGAAAACACCAAATCCCTATTCATGCAATAAAGTAATTAAATAAGTCACGCACAATAAAATACACAAAAACAAACACAAGTAAAAGAGAAGTGACTAAAGAAAAAAGCTAAAGAAGGGAGAACCCAGAGGGCGCCATGTGCCCTGTCCTCCTATTGGCCGGGTGTCGGTATGGACACAAACACCCCAGCAAAGGGTGAGAAAACACTCATAAACATGTCTAACTTGGCTAAAAGACATGAAACAACTAAATATGTGTTAAAATATCATAAAATATAAGAGTAAACAAATAAAACGATAAAATGATGTGATAAAACATCTCCTATGTCGATATTCTTTGGACTACCGAAACTATTCAACCGTTTACACAATGAATGCCAGTGGATTCTAAAGCAGAGAAAAGTGGACTTTTTTAACTCTGCACAGCAGCAAGGTGTTCATGCAATTTACGTAAATTAGTTGATTCTGTCGAAGAGAAAAGCAGCTTTATTGCGTTATAGCACACTACATTATTAATGTGTTTCATATTGGTGCAAAGTATAAATGAACGAGTTACGATATGTCAAAGAGCGTGTGTTATTTAGGTGTTGCCGGCGACACCTCCGGTGTTAAAGGGCTGTATGAGGCTCAAGTTCTGAGGGGTTTCACATTAGGACTCCCTAGACCTGATCGGGACTGTGTTGATCGGATGATGCCCTTCATCATTGAAGCCCTTCTGGGACTTCCACTGCAGCTGCTCCGCAAAAGAGGGCAGATATCGCAGAGCGTCCTTGGCACATCACGTCAAATTTACAGCCACATAAAAAGGTAAATACTCTGCAAGGCTGCACAGATACAAGCTGCTGATTGTCCTTCCTATTACAGCTTTATGGACGCAGTAATTCACGCAGACATGTGCCGCCAGCCAGCTTGAACCCACAACTGCCTCATTCTGCGGGGATCAGGCCGCGTACGGTAACTCAGCCAATTAAAGGGCGGCACACGGGAATGAGAAAGAGCTGCTGGAGCTCAGCTCTGCTCCGATCCTCTTCAAGCCTCATCCTGGAGGGAGTTTGTTTTTTTTCTTAAACAGACAAAGGAGTAACTGGATAGGGGCATCCTGCGTTGTGCAGAGTCAGCAGGGAGCATATGATTGTTAGATCAAATCGGAACTTTGCTCTCCTCTGTTGACTCTAGAAAACCAGTAGAACTGTGGAGTTTCAAAATACCACAGACTAATCCAGAAATACCAACCAGATAATGGTTATTGAGCGATTATATTGGTGAGAAAGGTGGAATTTTTTTCAGTAAGAATCAACCGATCTATGTTTAGTTACCAGATTTTTGGTTATTTCTGGTGTGGCATTAAATCTGTTAAGGACTGATCTAGAGCTGAACAGTGCAAAGGGGCCTATATCATGCAAAATCAACGTTTTTGAGCATTTAAGTGTATTATAATGTTCATTCCTAAAAAAAAAAATATAAACAGCAACCCCAAAGTGGTATTTTGATCAATTCATGCATTTCTGAGTACTCCTCTAAAAACCTTTGCTCCGACCACCAACCGCTCCTAATCCACGACCACATTCTGACACAGATAAGTGAGGAACAGCCCCTTCCAGGAAGAGTCTGCTCTGCCAGCACCACCCCCAGGAAAACACACACACTCTCTCCATGGAGCTAGCGCTGATCAGCTTAATATGCACATCCATCTTTGCGAAAAAATCAGATGTTGTTTGTTTTCGTGGGTGAATCGGAGACACGCTGGCGAGGCCGACTCTAGGTTGACGTCATGAAATGGGCGGCACATCCAGCGAAAGATGGTGCCTCAGAGATCGAATCATTTTAATTTAGAGTTGGAAAAGTGGCTGCGAAAATTAATTAAAAATGGTTCTTTAGTGTGCCAAAGGTATATAGATATAGTTTTCTCTGAATGGCTTAAGAAAAGCATATATAGGCCCTATAAAAAAGTGCAAACATGATCAACTGTTTCAGATCTACAAAATAAAGCACATGCTAAAAGGGGAAAATATGACACACTAAGGTTTAAATATTTCTTAACATTTTGTGTAAAGGCCGCACAACAAAGCTTGACTGCATCATTTGGTACAAAAACACACACATGTATATTAAAAAAACATTGTAAGTCACAAGGTGTTTATTTAGTGCATTCAACTTTTTCATGCCAGGATGTTTTATTAATGTTTTGGTTGCCTTATTCTTAACTAAATAATAAATCAAATACTCAAACAGAAAAAAAAAAAAAAACAACAATTTCGGCTTCCGCCTAAAGTTGTGTAATTTCCGCTTCTGGCCGACGATGTCAGGCGCAGTCTTGTTGTCTGCAGCCAGGGCCCTCTCAGAAAACCTGCAGCATGGAGGTTCAATGGGCGCAAAGCCTCCACATTATTCACAGCCAGGTGCTCCGAGGATTTATGGGCGGAGCAGAGGCTCATGGTTGCAGGGCAGCTGCATTGTTTCCTGTCACATAAAACATCTGACAGAATGCTGATGCAAGGACACCACGCCTGTCCAACCCACTGCAAATACAAAGAAAAACTCCACAAACTGTGTTGGGAGCTGCCACATAGCTCATGGGTTTGCAAGGTTAGCTGCAACATAGCAATACGACGACTTCTCTATAGAGTTGAGATTCTCTTTTGCCCATGGGCAGGTAGTTATGTAGGGTTACAATGACTATGTCAGAATTCCCTCCCTACTCTCTAACTACTTTTTTAACATATTTTTGAAGCCTCTCTGTTCTGATGATGACAACTTGGATGATTTGTAAAAATTATTTTGTTTCAAATTAACAATCCTGCAAATGCAATGCATTGTGGTCTATATTTACCAATGTGGTGAGAACTGATCTAGGGCATTTGTAGATCTGGACAGCACTTTAAATATTGTGCACTAGCTGGGGAGTAATGAGTGAATTTGGAGGCTAGCTCATTAGAAATTTATCACTGAGTTGTGGATGGGACTTTTGGTGCAGAGCAACCCCACCCCCCCTTCCCGTTGCAGAGCAGAGTGTATTTTCTATGTTCCAATAATCTCTTTGCAATGAGTTGAAAAAAGAAATACACTGAAATGCAATTTTAAGCTTGATTTTCATTATATATGTCATACATCATCAAAAAAATGCCACAAGAATAGCGACTCGTCGCATTTCGGGCAGACACTCGGCAGAATTACAGGTTACTCCCCTAGGGTGGGTCAGTTAATTGACCCACCTGCTTAGCGTCCTATTTAAGTCAGGTGTACAATTGTTCATTCTCTCTTACCTTCAGCGCTCATTCTTTGCCCCTCCCTCCTCCCCGGCTTCCACCCGTGGGCTCCGTTACGGGGGTTGTTACCCGAATGTGTATGGAAAAAACAATTGTCTCAAGGAAGTGAACGGAGCCTTATGCCAAAACGAAGTTGTGAATCAAATTGTGAATGTCAACCTAAAGATGTTGTGAAATAAATATTCTTCTGCAAGAGTTGTCTGACTGAAACATGTTAAAAGAACAAAAACACTGTTTTCGTCAGAGTGTCTAAAAACCTGAATCAACAAAATATGGGATTTACTCCAATGATGATCCTGTGTAGAAGTTTCAGGCGCATCTACCTGATTGTACATCACCTCCTTCTGGCGTATTTTGCTGGGATAAGCAGTAATAAAGAAGCTATGAAGTCAGCATAATGCTAATATGTAGAAGGCAGCACTGCCCCCCCAAAACCCCCCCAATTTGTTGTGTTTTGGATGGGTGGGTTCACATACGAAGCGGTCAGGTGATTTGACAGCGCCTGAAGCCGTGATGAGCACCTTTTACAGTGGAAATCAAGCCACATTGATGCTGTAAAACATGTAAATGCTGCAGTACAGACCCCCCCCCCACACCATGACAAATGTGTTGTTGGGATGCTACAAGGTAAGAAGACAGAAGAAAATCAGCGGCGAGAGCTTCTGCTGAGCCCTGCTCCTCGCTCTGCCGATTAGCCTCATCATCAGGGGCTGTTTAGTATTCTGCTGATGTGAAAAGAGTTTGGCAGGGCAATGGGTGGCAGAGCGGGGCACTCCGTCATTAATGCGCCCATCGCTGTTATAATACGCCTAATGACACCGCTCTTCGATGGCGTGCTGCGAGCTCGACCGCAGGGAGCCCGGCTCAAATGTCTGCAGGAGCGACACCTCCCGTCATCAATTCCGCACGTCTCTTCTCCAAACACTAAACCCCACATAATGTCTTTCATGGTTCAGCGGTCTTACAGGGTTCCCTTCCTGCCGGCCTCCAAATGGGCAAATTAATAGTTTCTTTGAAACAAATTGGAATTACACCCCTCGATGCCTTAATGTCGGGACGTGAACGCGCCAACACCCCAGCTCTGACTGTTGATGGAGAATGAAGATTTTAGGAGGAAGAGGAGACGGGGGGTCCGGCATGGAGTGTGCTGAGCTTTGAGCTGCTCATTGTTAGTCATTCATCTCTGAGCTGTTTACATGGCAGCGCTGTCACAACCCCCCCCCCCCCCCCCCACACACACACACAGGCATATCAGAAGCATCCCCTAACTGCAAAGACTGACATCTTTGTTTCCTTGTTTCCTGCTTTCAAAACATTTCATCCCTAGCTGACAAAAACTGAGAGTAGAGCTGCCGAAATACTGAGACCAGTTTGCTTATAAAAATAACTCACTTAAAGAGTGACTTAAACTGAACAAAGGTGGAACTTTGATTGCTGAAAATGCAAATTCTTACTTTTTAAACCAACAAAAAAAAGGAACTTTTACTTTAACAAAAAAACATCAGGTGCCAAGGAAATCCAAAAGTTTACATTTGCTGAATCCTCTAAAAAGTACATAGAAGTATAGTGGGACATTCATGGGATGATGAAGTTTGTCCATCATTCAGGACAAAACCGCAAGTTATTTGGCGTGATTGTCCCATAATACCAACTGGACGTTTTCCGATTTCTTACTGTCTTTCAGTTTTTACTGTCTTTTGATTTTTGTACCTTTTGTTTTCCGAAAGGTTTTTTACGTTTTGTGTTTAAGGGATTTTCTTTTGATTTCTAAAATTGAATGCTGCTTTATAATATTTG
The DNA here is from genome assembly GCA_037389245.1 of Oryzias sinensis. Taxonomy (NCBI): domain Eukaryota; kingdom Metazoa; phylum Chordata; class Actinopteri; order Beloniformes; family Adrianichthyidae; genus Oryzias; species Oryzias sinensis. The sequence goes on from CM074488.1 coordinate 49,411,451, forward strand.
TTTTGCTATTTTAATTGTTGATGTCCACCTTACCAAAGAACCAGCAAAAGTAAACTTTTGGATTTCCTCTGTAACCCACAATATCATATCCTATGTTATATAGTTCTGTTCACCTTAAGCCAAAGATTCATGTATGAAATTGTCACAATATTCAGACTGCATGGCCTTGAACTGCGGTGTGCCCCAGGGATCAATCCTGGGACCCCTTTTATTCAACCTCTTCATACTGCCACCAGGTCAGTTAATTCGCAGTAATAATATATCTTATCACAACTATGGAGACAATACTCAGATCTATGTGTCACTGACAGCAGGTGAATGTAGGCCGGTGGATTCAATCAGTTATTGCATCCAGCAGATCAGTGCTTGGATGCAAAACAACCTTCTCCAGCTAAACTCAGACAAGACCGACGTCATCATGGTCCACAGAAACAACGAGAAAGTGTCAGCAGTTACCTTCAATCTCTAGAATAGACTTTAAAGCAGCTCTGCCTGTTTACAAGTCTCCTCATGGCCTGGCACCCAAGTTCATCTCTAACATGTTAGCCCCATATGAACCATCTCGGACTCTCAGGACCTCAGGGACCACCTGCGGGTGCCCAAAGGCAGGACTAAACAAGGGGAATCAGCATTTCAATCTTATGGTGCTAAAAGCTGGAACAGTCTCCATGAGGTTGTGAGAAAGGCCTCTACTGTGCTAAGGTTCATATTTAGACTCAAAACATTCCTGTTTAGCCGTGTTTATAACTGAAGGGTCCTTATCAAGAACCTTTTTCATTTTCAGAGCCTCTGCTCTTTCCTTTCTTCTAAAGGATTTTAATGCATTTAACACATTTTCCTGTTTTGTGAAGCACTTTGAATTACTTAGTGTATGAATTGTGCTATACAAATACACTTGCCTTGCCTATTCTGAAAAGGAATGTGCAAACAACAGAGGAATGCCACTTTTGTTCGCCATGGTAACGATGGTAACGCTGCTCAATATCAACAAAATGTTTTTTAAACATTTTTTCCCAATTTGGCTTTCCAATGATGCTCAAGAAATTAGGAGACAATAGAATACAATAGAATCCTCAATTTGTACAAGGTATTCAAGGGGATTTATTTTAATTTCTTTTTCAAGATAGTGGCCTCTTCCCAAGGTCAAAGTCAACAAAACTTTGGTTGTACACTTACCCTGGTGGCGTGTGTGTGAAATTTTCTGAAGATCGCTGAAACCCAAGGTTTTCTTTCCCATGTTGTGGAAAACGTCAACTTTCGCCAAATTTCACACTTTGCCACAAAATGGCCACTTAGCTATAGACACGTGGCCATCCTATAATAATTTAAGAACTTCCTTTGAATATCCTCGACACTTTGGTTTTGTTTGTGGATTGATTTTTTGGGTGGTTTCTGGTGCTGTGATGTCATCATTTTTTGTGGAGAAGGGATAGTTCACAATGTCAAAACATGTATTTTCACTTGGTACAGGTGCGTGCAAATTTAGTTGAGTTTTTGAGCATGTGGCGGGGGACAAACCCACAGTAAGAAAGAAGAATTGTGAAAACGATAAGGACAGAATAAAGAGGTCAGGAAGCAGCTTGAATAAAAACATAATCTGTCTTAAAGTTTTATTTGCACAACTTGACTCAGAACGCAGGGAGAACAGAGACAACTCAGGTTTTAGTTCAAAGTTTGTCAAACACAAGATTGAAAGACGCAAAAGCCTTACTGTACTGTAACCAAAAGAGAAATGGATTTTCAGCAACATTACCACGCCACTGACCCCCTCAGGCCAAACTCTTGATACCTAAAAGGCAGAAAGAAAGATGCGAAAACAGGCATCTGATCAGGTAACAGCCCAGTTTGAAGGTCCTGATTCAACCACAAGCCAATGTTGGGGCATTTAATGGTTGGAGCTATCAGGAGGCAGTGGCTAATGCTTATGTGGCCGATAAAATAAGCACTCAGAGGTGAGCCCATACAACCAGATTTTGTAAAGCCTGGGGGGTATCACCGCAGCGTGGTCATCCTCATAGTGCTGAGTCAGCAGGACTTCTGCTTCTGCACATCATCTGTCAACATGCTTTCTGGGACAGAGATAATCTGTAAGACATTTTCTATTAAAAAATTGTGTCCTTGTGGAGTTGTGTTCCTTTTTGTAAGAAAATAATCTTCAGCAGTCGGAAACTGGACTTTTCCAGATTATGTGACTCCATGTTTGGCCTGCTCTGTGCTGGACTGAACCACCTCAGCCTGTCTGGGTTCTAAAATGGGTTTTGGTGTGAACACAGCCCCACCAAACTAAAGAAAGGGAAGGAGCTGATGCTTTACTGGAGGATAGAAGAAAACAGGATGAGGCTTCATTCAGGCTCAGGCTCAGGTGTTCAGACGGAGCAGAGCAGGTGGGCGTGGTGCCGTGGCAACGCTCAGAACAGAACTGCTGCCGCGCCCCATCCTGACGGACAGGAGGAGGCTCTACCGTGAGCGCCTGTGACTCTTCTCACCATCTGAGGAGTTTTCTGAAAGACACTGCTGGTTGAGCGAGTGTGTGGAGTGAAAGCTGACCGCTGTCCAAACTCAGGAGGAGAGTTGTGCCTTCCCAGTGAAGGGAAGGGGGGACGGACAGACTCAGTTTGGAACTTCCTGCTCGGCTGCTTCCTCTTTAACGGAGTCCTCCTCTTGCAGCCGCTCCTCCTCTTCCTGCAGAAAAGGAACACATTGCAGCTGTGAAGGTTTTAGGAAAGCAACAAATGCCAATTGCAATAGCAATTTCCGATGAAAATCGTACTTTTTCTCATGATGGAAGACATACATATAGTGCTCGGCATAAATGAGTACACCCCCTACAAAAAAGTACTAATTTAATCACTAGCTCAATGAACAAAAGAAAAATGTCCAAATTTTCCACAAGGTTGAGTTTTATTGAACACTTCTTTAACTCCATAACATGAAATTAAGGTTTATGATGTAACTTAGATCACATAATCTTCAGTTTGACTTAAATTGATTGAAGCAAAAATAAAGGATTTTCTGATTCCTCACAGAGTTGTGTGAATGCTGTCGGCCTGCGACAAATGATGCAGAGAGGATTCTGCTGCTCTCACACAAACGTTCCTACTAGCATGTTCACCTGTGAAGAAGCAGCTCAGGTGTGGAGCGTCAGAGCTGGATGCGACTCTTAAGGGGCTGTGCAGAAGTGTGTAAAGCTGGAGGGGCAGAGGGGGGGTGGGGTGTGGACAAACTGAAAGTGACAGCGGTGATTAAGCAGCTCTGACAGATACAATTACCCCCAGCTGCAGAGGTTAATGGACACATCTCCACAGCAGAATCTGTGAGCAGCGGGTTAGGATCCGCAGCCGCGGGCTCCTCACCCAGCAGGCTGACGGTTGCAGGATCTGTCGGACCGGGATGCCTCAGAGGCGCCTGCGTTCTTTCCAAACACAAAGCATGCGATGTGCGGCTCAGCAAGCGTGCTGCCTTTGAAGGGGCCGAACCTCTGACAATGGAACCAGACGAGAAGCCCTCCCCCACACTCCTTGAAAAAAACTCAATCCTCTTTCGGACACACGGTTCCTTACATTTTCTTATGAATGTTTGTCGCCTGTGGGGTGAGGTGAAAAAGTCAAACTCTGACAAACAATGGCGCCCACAGCTACTCAGACTGGTCTAAAGCTCATGTGTCAAACTTAAGGCCCGGGGGCCAAATGTGGCCCGCCATGTCATTTTGTGTGGCCCGTGAGAACATAAAAGTTTTTAATTTCTTAGAATAAAAATTGTCTTTAGTTGATTACATATTATTTATGTGTAGTTGCTGTAATTATTCAATATTCGCAGGCCTTATGTCTTTATGCAGGCAAACATGTAATACATGTTCTTTCTAGCTCAGTTTTATGATATTTTTCTTTATTCACTTGGACAGTTTGATCCTTCAGTAATGGAGTTATGTGGGTTTTAACAAGTGAAAAAAATGTCAAAGGATTTATGCTAGAGTAACAAGCAAACATGTTTTCTATGCAACTGTAATTGTCACTTTAAAAAGGTATAATAAATAAATAATGAATTATACAACATTAAGGAGTAGTTACATTTATTTTTCAATAAATTTAGATACATGTATGTTATATTTGGCTCTAAACTCATTAAATAAATATGACTTTACATCACAACATTCCGCAGCCCAGTCAAAAGAAGACAAGGCTGACAGTTTGTCAATCATGTCTGGTTTAATTCATTATGGAGGCCCCCACCACACGCAGAGACGAAGGGGACACTCATCTGCCACACGAGTCTCCATGTTTCCACTGATTGATTCATTATGGAAGTCAGACTGTGGTTGTAACGTTAGAAATGACCAGTAGAGGGCACTGGTAAGTGGAGCATGAAGGTACTGATGTGGGAGGAGCACGAAGAAGAGTTGATGATTGACTGGAACTGGGAATGTGTGTTGGTGAGCAAAGGAGGAATAAAAGCAAACAGTTTGAACCTGCAGAGTGTCCTGAGTTATATTTTATATCTGTAAGATAAGTACAGACATTACAGTGGTTCTCCTGACCATCGCTGTATAGAGGGGTTCCAGCCTACTTCCGCTCTTTATATGTGTGCAGGTGTGTGTGTGTGTAAGGGCTTAATAGTTTTGGTTTTGCCTCAATGTTGAAAAAATGATTTTGCCTTCGTTCTTGGACAGCGAGTGCTGCTTGTCTGATCTAAGCAGAAGGCCTTTGGCCTCCAGACTGAAAGTAAGACAAATTCAGCAGCTAACAAGAAGCAGTTCTGAACTCATCCCAGAGTAAATCAGCCCAACCTGACAACAAGAATACACTTGCTTACAGTTTGGCTCCAAAAGCAGCTTTCATCCCTCTCCACATAGACTTTACAGACCCATTCAGATGAAAATTGTCTGTTTCTGATCATATAAATGAAATAAAGCTCATAATTGCATTTCTGAGTATTTCTTTATTCATTTAGTTGTGAATCGATGAATAAATGCCTTTTGACAAAAAGCATATTTGTCAGGTAGAACACATGTGGGCCACAAGCTCCCTGCTCCGAGCTCTCAGCTACGGGTAAACAGGGAAGCTCTGCGCCAACAGTCCAGCCCCCAAATCCGTGGTGAATTTTCTAAAGAACTCCTGTTGCTCTGCAGAAACTATGTCAAAGAAAACAACAATAGTTTTTTGTGTGGCTAAAAACAACATATTTTTAATTAAAGGACTACTGGGTATAATTTTAAAACAGATGAGCAAAAGATGATCAAGTGGGACTTTAACACCAAAACTGCATTCAAAAAGAAGCTAAAATCAGCCAAAGATCTATTAAAATAACCGTCAAGACATCACAGAGGATTAACTCAATGGCAAGGTTTCACCCAAGTCGGCCTATGGTTGAAGAAAATAAGAGTTGTTAAATAACAAATAACTGACTTGCCTCCATTTTTTTAAAATAAAACACAGTAACTGGTCAGCACAATTTGTCTTCCGTCTAAGTAGCAACTAGACTGAGGACGAAGGAAGTGGAGGTGGAGCAAACGTTCATTACACACTTCTATCTGACTGAGGAGATGTGGTTCATATGCAGATCACACATGAAAGGAGCAGCTGTTGCTCTGGCAAAAACTGAGCTTTCATTCTGTCTACTAGTGTCAGCATGTCTATATAGTTTATCAACTTTAAAAGTTTTTTTTCAGAGATACTGCTACTACCACCTTAATTAGAAGGCAAACCCTGACATGACTCCAAAACTCGACTGGCTTACTTTTTTTCTGGATAAAGTCCTTATCCTGATAAGTCTTTGTTGTCAAGCTTCACTCCTGTTATCAGTTGGAGGAGGCTGAAAACGTCCTTAGTTACAGCTCTAAATCTGTTAGAGATCAGAACTGAAGCTGTGTTGCAGATACAGAGACACCGCGAGGAAGCTCTGCCTGAATCTCCTCCTCTTCCTCACTGTGTGAGGAAGCCCCGCCTGACTGAAGGTATCCTGCATCACTGCTTCTTCCCCCGGAGGTGCAGACCTCCAGAGAAAGGAGACGCTCTCTCTCTCTCTCTCTCTCAGCTTGTCCTCCCCCCCTAGGACTAACACGGGAAAGGAAAGCCAGGACCTGGACGTCCTGAAGCCAAAGCAGACCGTAGAAGACTCACTTTGGTCCATAGGTGGCATCAAAGACCAGCGACTCAGCAGCCCCCCCACACTGCTGCTTCACCATTAACACGCACACGTACAGAAGAATGTCCTCTGTCTCACACACACATACACATTACTCTGCATAATGCTCAGTGGCAAACGCACTTCAGGAAGCTTTATCAAGCCGGCGCAGTCCTCAAAGAGGCAGCTGTTAATTAATGTGACAGATTCTCTTCTTTTCCGTACCTTTTAACGAGTCTGAGTCTGTGAAGAGCGAGCCCGCAGAAAGGGGGGGGGGGGGAGAACCCCCCTCCTAAAACGCCTGGTTTCTGCTGGTTATCCACCACCACTGCACCTTCATTCAACTCCACCCAGAGCACCAAGCTGGAGCACAGACACGAACTCACCATGAACCCCGACAACAGAATTATGGTTTCACAGCTTTAAAGAATCACGAACAATGAAGCACAGACGAGACATAACTGCTGGGACCTATGCTCTGATATAAAAAAAAAAAGAAAGGAGCCATGTTTCTTTTTTGGAAACAAAAGGAGTTCTGCTTTTGTTCTGAAAGATACAGGAGGTGATGCCTAAAAAGAAACGAAAGTGCATCAACTGTGCTTTTATTATAAAAAATAAATAGATACACTTTATTGTCTGATAAACAGAAATTAAAATAAATAAATGAAACAATGCTTTTGTTTAAAAAAGGGCATTTACTCTGACTGTATTTTGTAAATAAAAGCAGCATTTTTTTTATACTGAAAATGAGTTTTTGTTTTGTAGAAATGAACTGAGCCATGCTTTTATTTTATTTAGGGAAGTTGACATGGTTTTGCTCCAAAACCATGTCAACCTCCCTGCAGGGTTCACAGCTGCCACCACTGCAGCTCTGATCTACAGGTAAACAGCAGTAACCTGCAGCAGCGTGCACACTCCCACGTGCGCGCTGGGACTGGGTCAGTGCATGAGAAGCTCAGAGTTGCAGTTCCAATGTGGGGAGGGACGGAGGGGGTTTCCTGCGTTGAACTACCAAACCAACGGCCTCACGCTTGTGTGTGTTCTGTCACGTCATACGCAGCCGCCTCCTGCAGCTCCGGGTCATAAAAGACGACTTCATGGGTCCGTTCAGGCGCAGCCCGCCTCCCACCCTACAGGCGACAACAATTAAAGCTGATGACTGCTCGTGCTGCAGCTCCATCTCGTTTATGACCTCGACTCCGGTTAATGTCGCTTTTCCCCATGAATAAAAATAAAAGTCCATTCCAGTGAGGCGAAGCTGACTCTGAACAAGGAAAGTCTAATTGAATCAGAAGGAAATTGCAGGAGTATCTTTTCAATGAGGAAGAGGAGCGCTGCTGCTTACATTTGAGACAGTAAAAGCTGCTGCTGGGCAGAAACTGAGGAAACCTCCTGCAGCATCCATCGTAGCACAGCTCCTTCATCCTTCCCCATGTTGATGGAAATGGTATTTTTGAGGATTTTAACATGTTTTCTGATGATGGAGGACATATATAAAAACAATTGAGCCTAAAATTTGAATTTCTGGGTATTTCATTGTTCAAATCATTGTGAATCAGGGGCAGATGAAAAAAACGCAGATTGAAAAAGATCGTATTTGTGACGTAGAAAATTATTTTTGACGCAACTACTTGTAAACACATAGATTCCTGAACGTCTTTGTTTACTTCGTCTGAGCTGGCATGTGGCTCAAAAACGGCCCCGATGGATGGCTCCAATATTGTTCACCATTTTTGTTGCAGCCGTACAGTAATGTTAGGTAGGGGGTGTGAGGGGCTGTAAAAGCAAGGCTGGGAAAGCATACAAACAGCAATAGGGAGCGGAAGGGTGGGCGGCGTTGCCCCGTGCCAACAGTCCCACTCGCAACTCGGAGGTGAATTTCGAAATTCTATAATGGTAAATAAAAGAACGCTCTGAAAATAGATCAAATATAATCGGAGTGGGGCTTCATCTGCAGGTTGATGAAAGAAATGGGCAGAATACAAAGCGTGGTCACACACTCCTGCAGGCAGCGAGGCTCTGTGTGTGCACCTCAGGAGCGTGGCTCCAAGGAGGCTTCCCTCTGTTGGAGCCAATGACTCACGACCATAAAACAGCGAGCATTCAGACGACAGGGCTCGCCGTGCGCTCTGGGCTAAAAAGGTTATTAGACCGGAGCCAGGTCCACACAAATAGCCTCTGGGGATCCTACTGCAATCACACACTCCTGCTTACTCCACAAATTGGCCCCTGAGAGGCCTGCAGGCGTCTGGGGCGCCTAGTTAAAGTGATTGAGGGGAGCAGCGGTCATTGATTTTTCCCGTCATCTGCGGCTTCCCGTCGGACTGCACCCCCCACGCTGGTCGTGCTTCCTGTGGCGCCCTAAATCATATTAAACTGTGCTTACACTTTGGCGGCGGCTGAAGACAAGCATCATTGATGAGTTCGTCGCTGAGCCCCTTCAGCTTCAGCTGTTATCGACCTCTGCAGCTTCGAATCAACATGAACACAGCCGTGAGGTGGGGCGACCCGTCACTCCTGCGCCGCCTGCGATCTATCTTCATTCCAGAAGCGACGGTGATGAGCCTGATCGGCTGCTAATGAAAGATTCTTTAACGGGAGAATAAAGCGGGTGGAAGTACCCCCACCCCCCACCACCGCCACCACAAATCCATGCCAGCAGCTGATGAGGAATGATGCCTGTTTTTCCTGCGCACATTGAAGGCAGCAGAGTGCAAGACTTCATTAAGTTAATCAGCTTAACTTCATTACAGCATTACACGGGTCAGCATGAAAACTCTGATTGATGCTGCAAACAGAACCCAGAAGAAGCTGCAGATGCTGGAACTAGAAGTCCCACTCCGATCATCTTTTGGTCTGTTATAAAAGCGTTCTAAATTGTCTTTTGATTAATATTTTTAGCCAAAAAAAAACTGGATTGATTTCTAGGACATGGTTTCTACGGAGCGGCAGTACTTTATTAGAAATTCACCTGAGTTGTGGGTGGGACTGGTGCAGCCCCGCCCCCTGTTTCCCTGCCCAACATAAAAAAAACTCTTTTTCAAGACATTTTTTCTTCTGCTTCTGATTCACAATGTGTTAAGAAAAATTAGAAACAGAATAGTTAGAAACTACCTTTTACTTTTTATTACACTAATTTTTACTTTTATTACACTAATGGTTTAAACTTGATTCATTATGTATTATCATCTCAAAATTATATTACATTTGAAGAAAGCACAACCAAGACTATTGTCTCATAGCATTCCTCACCCTCCCTTTTTCCTTTTTGTGTGTGCTGGTGTTTGTGCTCTGGTAAATGTCAGTGATAACCTCAGAGAGATCTGACACTTGAAGCTCCCTTACCTTCGAGCATCTAGCCTGCAACAACCTGTGGGTGTGATTTTCACACCAGTGTCCATCGAATGATCTTCTGAATATGCAAATGCAGAGTTTATATACCAAGCCCATTTCCCTGCTTTCTTTGTTCGGACTTTGAATGCAGCAGCCTGTTCATCTGTCTGTAACCCTTCGTACAAATTTGTGCTTCTTGTACGGAGTAAACTACTACTAAAGATAAGTTTTGTCTCTAAGTCATTATTCATTCATTTCTGTGTGCAGGAAACTGAAAGGGAACGAACCTAATTTACCTATTTTACAGTCCTGTTTAGAATTACCAGTCTCCTCACACAATGTTTTGAATAGACATACTCAGAAATGCAATTTTAAGCTTTTTTTTAAAAAAGCAAAACAAACAAAACAACCAAAAACGCAACTTTCATCTTAGTGGGTCTATAAGCCGTCCTTTCTTAGGACCACAAATCCAAACTATTCCCTGCTGCGTGCGAGAGGACCGCGGCCGTGGTGTGTGGGATGGGGGGCCTGCAGCTGTGCTGCCAGTGAAGCAGCCTTCATGGAGGTGATCAACACTTTCAAAGGGTTTGAAGACAAGTGCGAGCACAGCTACCGGCTGCAGTCCACCCCCGTTCACAGAGGACCCCTTTGAACACGCCGGAGCAACTTTAGAGCCGTTACGGGAATCTTCTGCTGTGACTCAGTGGGCCTCACTTAGCTGCCAGGGTGTAAATAAAGCCTTAAACAAGCACCCTTGGAGCAGCAACAAGACTGAATTAAAGGCCATCCGATATTACAGCAAGACTGTCACTTCACTGCTGAAATCAATTTAGTGAGGGCCTGCAGCGGCAGGGATGTGGCCTCGGTCAGAGCGGAGTTTATCTGAGCCGAGCAGGCGGACAGAAAGCGCATCTGTGATGAACTCAGGGCTGTCCAATAAAGCACAACACAAACATATGCACAAAGGTTTGCTCCAACACACAAACATTTGCACAAATACGTCTCAAAACCTATCCGGAACTATTGATGCAAAATGTTCAAGGATGTGAACAAGCATCTGCAGAAAGACGTTAAGGAATGTTTATGCAAAAGTGCACAAACATGCACAAAAGGGAAAAGGATGGATTTACTGTACACCAACATGTATGCAAACATGTCCAAAAAAGTTAAGGCACACAAAACATTGCACAATTGTTTCCAAAAACATGTGCAGCAAAGCAAACAAACACATCCATGTACAAAAAAGTTTACATAGTAGTGCACCTACATATAAACATCTGCGCAACTTTGTGCAGATGTTTAACTTTTGTAAAAACACATACAAAAATGTTTGCACGAATGCCCACACTCACATGTATACAAACGTGTGCAAACATTTACACAAATGACTGCACAAACATGCATACAAATGTTTCTGCACAAAAGTGTACACAACAGCCATAAATGACTGCACAAACATGTCTACAAAATGTTTCGCAATAAATGACCGCACAACATGCATACAAATGCTTGCACAAAAGTGTACACAACATTTACACAAATGACTGCACACACATGTCTACAAATACATAATAAATGACTGCACAAACATGCATACAAATGTTTGCACAAAGGTACACATATTTACACAAATGACTGCATCAGGTCCAGAAGTACAAATGTTTGCAATAAAAGAGTTCAAACATTTAGAATTGATCTACACAATCGCGGTACAGATGTCAAAAGCACTAATTGGGAGGGTCAGAGCACTGAAATGGTGTTTACCGAGGATTAAACCTTCCGATAAGACATTTTGAGACAATGCCCTCAGGAAGAACAGGTCAAGCAGCAGATGTTGGAGTGAAAAAGTTGCAGACCAGCAAAGCATATATTACTCCCTAAAGAAATATGAATATTTGCTTTTTAAATGTCCCTCCAAAACTGTGAGCCTCGCCATAAAGAATGACAGGTGTTCTGAGGTTTAAAACAGGAACAGGACTTGGGTTCCACTAAGCCAGTAAGAAGGTCTCCATCAGAAAAGGAGCAAAGACAAGACAGGCTGGACTTTTCACAAGATCGTAAGCATTTGACATCATCTGTCCTAAGCCTAAATTCTGGCTCTAACCATCACCTGATTGTCAAGATGGTTATATAGACCTAGAAAGGCCTATCAAATGTGTAACCCACTCAAAGTAAGATTTAGTGGAAGTTCAAAGATGATCTGGAGGTGCTTAAGCACGACTGGAGTTGGCCAGATTCTTCTTGTGAGGGACTTGAATCAAATCAAGATACAAAGGTATCCTGGCAGAAAACCTCTTCTGACAATGCTCCAATTCAGAGGATTGTGTTCTTCCAGCAGGACAGCTTAGCCTCCTTTCACAATGGAATAATCTCACAGTCTCAGTGTTAATTTGCACAGATGATTTTTTAATTTAGTTTTATTCTAGCCTTTTTCACTGAACAGAATTTTAGCCACGTTTCAGTCATTTCAATTTAGTTCATTTGTTTTTCAGTTAAAAAATAAAAATGTAATTTTAATCATCTGAAAATGTTTATAAACAAAATAATCCATCCTGAGTACTTAAAAACTGTTTCTCAAGATATACATTAAAGTAAACTGAAAAAGTTCACTATGAGGGATGGAAGCCCTTTTGTCTCCAAAGCAGTCATTAAACTTACACCTTCAGGCAGTTCTAGATATCACCCCATATAGTAGCAGTATTGTATCGAAGTTTAAACAAGCTAACACACAATATTTTTGGCATAAGTTTCATGTTAGGAATTTGTTTAAAAATATTCTGAGGGAGTTTTTGATCGCTGCGATTGTTGTTGATACCTATATATTTCACTGAAAGGTAAGAATACAGGCAATAGAAAAATGAATTAAGAATTAAGGATAGGAAAATGCCCCATAGACATACACAACCAATCAAAGGTTTGGAGACACGTGTCCATTCAAATGACTAAAAGAAAGTTAGACTTCATGCAAAAAACATTAGTCTAGCTCTGGTTTTCACTCTGATAATATCCAAAATATTCAGACATACGATGTGTCAAATATTTTACAAAGCGATTTGTTTTTAATAGTGAATAGCTGAACTTCTATAAACTAAGCATCTGTTTACTTCAAAGCATTAGAATCGACATGACAAGAAATTATAACTGACTTGTATTACCACACGTTTCTGCTCTGATTCTGACGTGTTGCAGTTTCAACTCTCCATCATCTATGTTACTCCTCTTCCTCAACTTTGTTTCTGCTCTTTCTTCGCTTTTGTTTCTTCTCTGATTCAGTTGTTTTTTCGCCCTGGGAGGTATTAATGGTCTTCTTCAGATTTATTGTGTTGTTGTTCATCTGCTTTCCTGCTGTCCTTCGGCTGTGTTTCTGTTTTTCTTCAGCTATGTTTTTGCTCTTCGTCTGTGTTTTTGCTGTTCTTCAGTTGTGGCTCTTCTGCAGCTTTTTTCTGTCCATTCTTGGTGTCCTTCTGCTGTGCTTCTGCTCTTCTTCTGCCTTTCCTAATTTGTTTCTTGCAGTCCCATTTCAGCTGTGTTTTTCGCCATATGTTTGTGCTCTTCTTGTAAATTCTAGTGGCGCTTTCTGCTCCTTCTTTCTCTTTTGTGCCTGCTCCTCTTCGCTTTATTCATTTTTCTTCCTTTCCGCTCTCCCTCTGTCTGTATTCCTGCTTTTCTTAGCCCTGTTTCGCACTCTTCCATTCTGCTTGTTCTCCTGTCGTTCTGTTTCTGCCCTACTTACCATTTTCCCTTTTCTCAGATAACAACACTTTGCTGAGGGGAGCTCTCGCAAATCACTTCCTGTGCTGTTTCTGCAGAGGCGAGGGCAGACCAATCTGCTATCTCTGCATGTGCCACTGAGGCTCAGACGCAGAGATCAGGTAATATTCTGCACTTAGCTGCTGGCATTTCTGTGAAGCCCCCACAGGCAAAAAAACGGTGCATATTTTGGCATTTAAAAGCAGATAATAAAACTTTCCTTAAATACAGCTCTCATCTCAGAGTGCTTTTTAGATGCCCTTAGTGAAGTCAATTATCTCCCCACACTTGCTATTACTATGCATTAATTTCAGAGTTGTAGCTCGCGACTTAAAAGCTCTGTACATCAAGTTTTCTCAAAAATGTCATTGCTAACTGCTGCTCAAATTGTCGTCCCTGCAACATTAGAAATGACGTCGGAAACCAAGTGTCGGCTGCTTTTATCCGCCTGTTACTCAAACATGCTCTTCATGAACTCTGTATAGACAGTAAAGAGCCTCCTCATCTGAAAGACGTTTCCTCCTTGCACACTTTCTAGGGTTCGCCATCTTTTTATTTGTTTTTCACTTCCTGATTTCTTTTATTTGTTGCTTCAATGGGGACAGGACATAAAGTTCACCTATATTTGTCGCTAATTACAAACCTTATTCCCCTGTCACCAGTGAAATGTCGCTTTGCTCTGGGGCAAATAGACCCGCGCATGCACATTCTCTCATATTTGAAGTAAACAAGTGGGAGGGAAGAGGAGGACAATCTAATTCGAAGGGACAAAATTCCCCAAGAGGCAGGATGAGGGAGCAGCCTCGGAGGACAGAAATGATTTTTATTTATATCCAGTTAAAAATCTCCCCTAAAAAGTTCAGCTCCTTCACATTTGGATTTCCATTCAGATGTTTTTTTGTTTAGTTTTTTGGAGGGGGGGGTCTATTTGAAAAAAACAGCATCAATATGACATAAACTAAATCTTCCAGAAATATAACATTCTAGTGTTGTCAAAAAGATTGAGTGATTATAAAAAGCATTCAGAAATCAGAGATATTCCTTATGAACGGGGTTCCAAAGACACTGTTTTTAGCTCATCAGAGAGGATCTATGACATGCAGAGAGAACTTTAAGAGTAACAGCAAACTGTAGGAAACAGCTGTCAGTGTGGACGGTGGAGAGGACACCTTAGTAAATTCTGTTTGTTAAGCATTTACGGAGGGAGTGGGACATAGCAGCTTTTTTTTTTTTGCATTCCATAAAAAGAATGAACGAATTTGCTCCGGTAGAGGAGCCTCAGTTGTCCAATGTGATGGGACCAGAATGTTGGAATGTCTCTTTTTGAAAACAATAGATTTAAAAGAGAATTTCACGTGTTTTTGCAACATAAATGGGGGGGGGGGGGGACAAAACCTTTTATCTTCGATTCAATAATGGAATAAAACTCTTATTAATGCTCAAATGTTACATAATATGACATTCCTAGTGGTCCCTCACTTTATTGCTGTTCACCTTTCGTGGTCATGCTGTCCTGCAGGTATTTTTTAGGGCAATTTTGTGTTCTGCGTCGTGATTGGCTGTAAACCTTGTTTACAGTCGTTCGCTGTAAAAGTATGTTTTTCAACATAAATCTTCCTTCGTTAGCAGATCTTGGTTTCATTGAATACTGAACAGAGGGTTGAACTTTGAGAGTTTAAACAAGAGAGAAAAGGGCGAAACTGTTTAATGCTTGAATAAAATAAGTGTATAAAGTACTCAGGGTCTTAAAATATCTACAAACATTTAGACAATAAAGTCGACTACGCCTTCACTCAACAGTAGCTGGGTTGGCTCCAGCAACTCCGTGACTTTAAAAGGGTTTCAGCAGGTTCAGAAGATGGATAGATAGGATAGATGCGGAAAGATAGATACAGGGAGTCTTATTTTGAAAGGAAGCCACGTGAACCCCTGTCAAAAGTTATAAGCCATTTCATATTTCGAAAAACTGTTATTTTCTTTTATGGTGTTTATTCATGCTAAAAACATCATGACAGTAACATAAATACATAAAGCAATGTCTCTTGTTCAAAAGGGTTATGAGACGCTTTTTGGCCATTATAAATACGGTGAGGAAAATGACCAATGGCCTTTAAGACAGAAGGTTGCAGACCCCTGGCCTAGGGAGAAACGTCCACAATAAAGGAGAGAACACTGTACAATATTTAAACTAACACGTTTAGACTAAAGGAGTCTCTTGAAGTTTTTCCAACTGGACAGGAACCAAGCTCAGATCCTTCCCCCCCTAACTGGCAGCACTTTTGATCACCTACTCAAGAATTATGAAAAGCAGATGGATTCGTTGTTCTCCATAGCAGAAGATGACAGGATGCCCACAGCACTCAGACACCCTCCTGACCCAGGCCCAGATTTGAAATGTGCTTCATGATCAGGATCTGCTTTCAGGATCAAAGCTTCAAACTTGTGTTGTTTTGCTCGCCCCATCAACCTCCTCAACCACTCCACTCACTCTCTACAACATACCCTCAGCTCATAAGTTTGGTGTCAGTGACGACTGACACGCTCACCTTTGACGAGGATGTGTCACACTCCTGGCAGATCCACCCATATCCAGTCTGCTTGGGAGATTTCTTCAGGGGGGGGTCCAGACAGCCAAAGTGATAGCAGAGTTGGCACTCATCACACCTAGGACCCAGAAAAGAAGGGAATGTGATACGTCTAGCATAAATAAAGCATCGGTGTTGCTTCAGATATGAGAGGCTGAGCAATACGGATGGATTTGGAGGGTGCAGGCTATGATGTCACATATTTCAAAGCCTTGCAATCCTTCAGCTGCATTGACCTTCTACAGACTCTGTACAGCATTTGGGGAGAGCCACCAGGAAAATACAACTGATACATTTTTGTCCTCGTCTAAAGAACCCTGTTCAAAGAAGGAAGAGAAAACTCTGAAACAAGCTCAAGCTGAGTTAGGAAGATTCGCTGAAACCAGCAGGATAGTTTACCCCGGCAGGGTCTCTCATCCTAAAAAGGAGGAGGCCCAAGCCAGGGTCTCATTGTGCCTGCCCCAAGTACAGACGGTTGTATCAGGAAGATGAATGAAAAGACAAATGACTACATTAAGAAATGTCCCAGAACCTGGCTTTTAGTCTCTGTGTGTTTCAGTATGTCTTCACCCCCCTGTGCTGTACACGGCCTCAGTAATGGAGATGAATGGAGAATGCAGCTGACCTCCAGGCTGTTAGCTCCTTTATCAGATTCTCACAGGAGAATGTGAATCTCCCCTTCATTGATTAGGGACATAATTATTCCATGTGAGGTGTGTGTTGTTATGTGGGTAGGCCTGACTCCTGCTCAGCTGTCCTGCATATCTGTTGATTTTCATTCGCCCATTTAAGGTGTGTTTGTTTCTGCAGTCCAGTGTCGGAGCCATTCTGTTCTTGAGCCTCAAGCTTTGTGTTTCCCAAGATTAAAGCCCTTCTTTTGAATTCCATCTGGTTTGGTGCTGTTCCTATTAGCTCTGTTTCTCCTCTACCTGACCGTAACATTACGCTCCGACCATGTCCAACCCAGCAGGAAGGTCTGACTTAAGGGACTTACTCAGGTTCCTCCTCCCGAGGGGGAGTTCTTGCTACCGGGCGATGAGCTATCTGTCCTGGCTCGGTGAGATGCGTGTTGCCATGTCCGGTATACAACAGCTCCATGAGCTGCCTCCAAGCTGGGAGACAACCTCGTCTCCACCTCGCCAAACCCGATCAGTCATCCGAGCCGTTTGATGGCATCAGCTGAGGACTGTCGGTGGTTCATCACCTCCTATCGCCTCCACTTTGACTTCAATCTAAGCGAGATCCCCTATGAACAGAGCAAGGTGGCTTTTGCTCTGTTACTTGACGGGCCGAGCCAAACAAAGGGGGTTAGCAGAGTGGGAGCGCGGAGCTGAGATGTGCCGCTTTTTCCGTGTCGACTCAACTCTCACCGCTCGATCCTACTCCTCATCGACAGGCCTCAGAACTCCTCCGCTTCCAGCAGCAGCGCTCTCGGACTATGGTGGTTCCGGACTGGCTGCCAGCACCGCTGGCCGGATGAACATTGGTGGATTCGGTCTCCGACGACTCATGACGAAGCTAATGGCTAGGAGATTCCAGGAGATCTGAGGAACTGATCGACCTTCGGGCGATGGACCGCCGATGCGGGAGCGGGTCGAGCGCCAATGGCAACACAGAAGCCGCCCACCGCTGCATGAGGAGGATCCACCACTCCAGTCCGACACTCCACGACGGGGTTTTCTTCCTCCTGCGGAGCCCATGCAGCTGGGAGCCGGCCGTCTCACTCCTGCAGAACGAAGGCGCCGCTTGAGAGGAGGCTGGGCCTTGTTTATACTCAGGACAGTTGACACTTGTGCGCCGACTGTCCGGTAAACCCAGGGTCTACTGAAGCAGTGAGGAACCAGAGCCGCACTTTTCTTTTTTTTTTCTTTCTCCCTCACGCCCTACCAAGGTCTTGTGACCCATGCAGGAGCTCAGGAGGAGTTTGAGGACTTAATTGACTCTTGGGTCTGGACATGGTGACTTAATCTCTCAGGAGGTGGTGAACAAACTTAAAATCCCTGTTGAGTCTTTATCACCTGTGTTAGTCATTCATGCCATAAATGGGTCTGTTATCCATAAGGTGTCATGTCGTACTGTTAACATTTCTTGTGTCTGTGTCCGAAACCACACTGACGTGATGAGTTTCTATGTTAGGAGTCTCTGAAGCCTCAAGATTTTGCTTCTTCTCAGGGTTATGCAGACAGCCTCATATTGACTGGTCTACCGACGGGTTTTGTCATGGAGTCCCTTTGTTTACTCAACTGTCTTTCTTTCTGCTGCATTTCAGAAGTCCTGTTACAGCACAGCGGTAACCTGGATCCGCCGATCTCAACAACAATGTTCCTCCGGTTTACCATGATCTATGCACTGTTTTCGTAAGCTTCTAGAGCTAACCTCCCCACCGCCTCTTATGATTGTGCCATTGACCTTGTCCGAACCCAACCGGCCTAAAGGCCATATTACCCCCCCTGGTTCCACCTGAGCGGGAGGCGGACAATTACCTGCAGGAGAGTTCTCACAGGCCGGACCATTCGACCTTTCCTCCTCTTCACCGCTGGGTTCTTCTTTCAGGGAAAGCTGATGGAGGACTGCGACCCGCATCGACACAGGGTTTGAACAATATTACGTATGAATACTTATCCTTCCTCTGTTACTGACAGCGCTGACCTTTTGAGCGGGCTTCAGTTTTTCTAGATTGGATCTCAGAGTGATATCATCTTGGTCCTAAGATAATGAGGGATGAGTGGAAGACTGCCTTCAACACCTCGAAAGCGGACATTGAAAAGTACCTGGTTATGCCTCGCCCTCACTAATGCTCCAGCGGCCTTCCAGTGTTTGATTAATGATGTCCTGAAAGACATGATAAACAAGTTTGTCTTTGTTTATCTCGATGACATCCTGATCTTCTTCCAGATCTCGACAATTCCATGTGCAGCACGGCCAGAACCGGGCCCTCCAGCGCTTACTAGAGAACCAGCTTTACTGTAAAGTCGAGAAGTGCGTAGTTCCACACCAAGCAGACTGGGCTTCTTGGTCATGTGAGCCCCGAGGCGTGCCCAGATGGACAGCCAAGGTCAAAGCTGTTTGGAATGGCCTGTTCTTCAACGGAAACAGCTCCAGCGCTGGTTCGCCAACTTTATAGACGCCATCCGAGGCTTCAGTGGCGTTGTTGCACCCCTCCATAAGCTCACATCGCTAAGGCACGTTTTTGTCTGGGATGAGGGGGGCCGACCAAGACGCTCACTGAGCTGGGAAGCTTGTCAGCTTCTGCCAGCCCCTTGGCTCTGTCTCAGCCTGATCCCTCTAAGCAATTCATCGTGAGAGGTGGATGCACCTGGAGTCTGGGGTGGGGCCAGCATCACAGAGAGTCCGAGCACAGAAACCATCCCTGCGCCGAGTTTCTCCTCAAGAAGCTCACTCTCAAGGAGAGAAACTAATGCATAGGGGGAATAGAGAACCCTGGCAGTAAACCTGGCTGGAGGAGTGGCCATTGGTTGGAGGGCTGCGAGCTCTGGTCTGACTGATCATAAGAACTTGAGTATGTCAGGACTGCTGTTGCCCAACTCCTGGGCTGCTTTAGGTGGGCCCCCTCTTCTTGACAGGTTCAATTTCTGTCTGTCCCACCGCCCTGGCAGCAGAACTCAAGCCGACGCCTTTCACGCCAGTTCCAGCAGGTGAGGAGGAGTCTGCCCCTGTTACCACCACCATCATCCCTTCCCACCTGGTGTTGGGAGCCACACTGGTCTCTGGAGCGGAGGGCTATATGTGTTGTTGACCCCTACCACTGTACCAGCTGGCTGTCCAGACGGATGCCTGTTTGTTCCTCCTTCTCTGCGCACCTTGGTCCTAAAGTGGGGGCACTCCTCCAGACTGGCTTTGAAACATCCCGGAGTGACCAGGACCGCTTTTCTGTAGGTCTTAAGGTTTTAGGGCCCTCTATGTCCCTCCTCGACATAAGGGGCTTTGTGGCGGCTTGTCCTGTTTGTGCTAGCAAGTCAAGATCCCAAGGACCCCCGCCTGTTTTCATTTCCACCCTACCCAGCCGTTTGCATCTTGGTCCCACGAGTTACGGACTTTGTCACTGGTCTACCCAACTCCAGAGGTAAAACAGTCATACTCACCCTCATTGACCGTTTCTCCAAACTAGTGCATGCCATACCTCTGAGGAAACTCCCATCTGCAAAGGAACTAGTTGTACTAGTTTTCCTCAGCATTTAATTCCGCTTCTACACGGTCTTCCCCAGAACATCACCAGATCGTGGGCCTCAATTCGTTGCTGCCTTCTGAGGGAGTTTTGCTGCCTCCTGGGATTGGTCAGTCTGAGTTCTGGTTTCCATCCTCGACTAACGTGCCAGGTAGAGCGGTACAACCAGGATTTGAGACAACACTTTCAGCTCCAGTGCAAGAACCCCAGAACCTGGTCGCCCCAGCTCCCCATGGGGCTGAGCATTCTTACCAACCCTAATAAACACCGGATACCCCATTCCAAGCTGCCTATGGGCATCAACCCCCCTTGTTTCCCCCACCAGAACAATTGGCTGCCCTTCTGGTCCCGCTGTTTTTGAGGACGCTGCTGTCGCCGCACCTGGAGCAGGTACAGACTGAAGCTTCTAGAACCAGGAGCGGTTCACGGCTGTAGCCAATCGTCGGAGGTCCGCAGCTCCGGAGTACAAGGTGGGGGACAGAGTGTGGCTCTCCTCAGCCAATGTTCCTTTGGAGGGAGGGTCCAGAAAGCTACAACCCCGCTACATCGGTCCCTACACCATCTCCAAGGTCATCAATCCTGTGGCTGTGGAGCTGGAACTGCCTCGCTCCCTGAGGATCCACCCGGTGTTCCACGTTAGCAAGATTAAGCCTTGCCAGAGACTCTCCCCTACAGCCTGCTCCAGCTTCTCCTCCTGGCCCTCGTATCGTGGATGGTGATCCAGTTTATACAGTCAAGTCCCTCCTCGCTTCCAGACGGGTGGGTCGGGGTCTGCAGTACTTGGTCGATTGGGAGGGGTATGGACCGGCGGATCGTCAGTGGATCCCTGGCTGCATCGCGATCCATCCTCATCTCGTCCATGAGACCACCTGGATCAGCCTCGCCTGTCCGCCTGGTAGTCGGTCTTAGCGGGGAGCTATGTTGTGTAGGCCTGACCTGCTCAGCTGTCCTGCATATCTGTTGGATTTTCTGTCTGCTCATTTAAGGTGTGTTTGTTTCTGTGCTCAGTGTCGAGCGCATTCTGCTCCTGGAGCCTTCAAGCCAGGTTTCTGGCATTAAAGCAGCCCTTCTTTTGCAATTCCATCTGGTTTGAGTTGTTCCTGCCCGCGCCTGGGCTTTCCTCTACCTGACCCAGAATATGTAAGTGGACTGTGATTACCAGTTTTGCATTGTTTTATGGGATGAGGGCGGGGGTAGCCACACAAAACACTTAAAGGAAACAAAGTGGGTTTTATGTTGTAGTTACAGCTCAATCTAGTTAATAAATAATACTTTGCGTGATATTGTTGATAAGCAGAGTAAACCAAAAGTATCTACAGAAGAAGGGCACCCACACTGTCTTAGAATCATGTTTCCCATCTGTCAGTACTCAAAGCTTTACGAAACATTTATAAAAAATATTCAAAGTTGCTTTTTCCAGCCATGATTCCAAAGACCAGCCCTTGCTGTCAGACAGATCATCTTTCACCCAAGATCTGAAATCTTCAGAAACTATATTTAAAACATCAAAAATGGGCATTTTGTTGAGAATATGAATAAATTGGATTATCAATGGTAGTAGAATCATTTTCTTTTGATGCCTCAGATTTCCTTAAAGCATGGTTCTTGCTCTTCACTTAGTAAAAGAAACCCAATCATTTGATAGACTGTCATCCTGATATTTCTGTGGTTGGAAAATGGGTTTCAGACTTGAGAAGGTACCAGCTTTGGCATCCACACATATAAGCTTGGGTTCCTTGTTGCTAAGTTCCCATGTTTCACCAATTATAACTATTATAATATTATTTCACTGAACAATGACTGAGTTGTTGCTAGTCGTAAAAGGTCCTACCTTTTCTAGTCAGTCTAGAGTAACCAGTGAATATTGAGCATTTAAAGGAAAATGCCAGTCAGACCTCATATCCCCGTGAAAACACCTAGCGTAATGCGTTTTTGTGTTTATAGCAGATTCAGTCAAACTAGAGTGCAGCCTTAATTGGCACAGATAATTGGCATTGTATGAGTTGTAGGGGCATAACCTCACAACTGCTGCAAATTAGCAAAAAATATTATTTGACGAAGGCATCCCCATGACATGCACACCCATTTACAGTACATGTGTGTGTGTTGGCCTGAAAGTACAATGAACCAGCATATGTGCCTGAGGAGGGATGGTAGCTTAACGTATCCTCTAGCCATCGCCTGAGTAAAAGACAAATCACCACCAGTGTGCACTCCACTAATGAGCAGGCACCTATTGTTGCACACAAACTGCAAATTGATTTGACATGAATCTTCAGCACAGAAGAAGTCAGAGGACCACGGTCTTTCGTTTCCCTGACACTTGAATGCCCTCTAAACCCCTGAGAAGAATCTTTTTTTGCTGCAGGACAGTGTTGACTGCACTCGAAGCCATAATCTAATGGTTGTTGTTACAAAAAAAAAGCTCAGTGTTAGAGCAACATCTGCCGAAGCAAAGGGGGTTACAAGATGGCTTTGAAGACTGCACAGCTAAAAATGAAAACATCTTAAATACAGGAGGACCTCAGCAAAAGACCCAGGGTCATTTCTTCTATTGAGCGGGGGCAACTCGCATAGATGTGGGAAGGATGAAACAATCGGTGGATGGCTAGATGTAGATATATGAGTGAATGGATAGATAGATGGATGGATAGACAGATGGATGGATGGATGGATGATGAAGGGATCCAAGGGTGGATGTGGACTGATAGGTGTATGTGGGTGGATGAATGAATTAATGGTCGCACCAGGTGAATGGATAAATGGGTTAGTTAGATGGATGGATGGGTAGATGAATAGATGGATAAGAGATGATGGATGGAATTTTAAACTTCACTTTGGGTGGATTGGATGTCTGTGCGTTTGTATGATGTGCAGCTTTATAAAGTACCTATGGGTTACAAATGTGCATCATTTGTCAAAAACAATATGTTGTAGGGCCGCACGGTGGTGTGGTGATTAGCACTATCCCCTCGCAGCAAGAAATGTCCAGGTTCAAATTCTAGTTTTGTCCTATTTGTGTGGAGTTTGCATGTGTCCTCTGCACAGGAAAAAAAGCATAAATAGAATACAGATTTATGGCATTTATGTTTCTGTGAAATGTGCTGTTGTTTTAGTTAAGACAAAGTAATCACTGGAATTGTTGTTTCAGTCTTCCGTAGGAGTTTCCAGGCTGTGCAGCAGCCACAACAGTGTGGTTTCAGCGGCGGCTTAGCATGGATCTTTATTGGCTGATCAGAATTGGTGTTGTTGTCCGCAGCAGAAGCCTTTATCTGCTCTCACCATGCCCTCCTCATGCAGCCACAGCAAGGTCCTTGATGTTATCAAAGCAATTTGGCAGTCCTTTTAATCATTGGGAAAATTGAGCATCCCCCCTTCTCCTCCTGGTACTTTGGGGGGCAGAGACAATCCAATCACTCATAAGAGTGGTTATTGATTGATGTAATCTTATTGGAGGCGAGTGTTAGAGAGGACACGACAAACTGCTTTTGCCTGCTACATGTGTTGCTCTTTATTGGCAGCACTTGTCACCTTTCATCAGGTGTTTAATCTCTGTGTGAAGCTCACAAAACCCCTGTGTTGTCGACAGCACAGCCAACAGTGATGACCCCCCCCCCCCCCAGCTTAGGCTGGCCAACCTCACACATTCCTGTAAATGTCTCAGCTCCACGTGCTCAGGTCTCTGACAGAACCGACCAAACAGATCAGAGCTTTGATGAGCCATTTGAAGCCAGACTGAAGGAACGCAACCATGACTCCAGCTTTAGGACTTCAAGGGGAAAAGCTGCTGTTCCAGGAGGAAATAAATATTTGATGCCTTACCGGTTTGTAGGTTTAACCACTTTAAAATAAACGGACAGTTTGTCATCACAACGGTATGTTCATTTCAACAGTGAGGGATAGAAAATCACACAAAGACAATCAAGCACAGCAGCACAGAGGTCGGGCATTTTTTGTGGTACCGTATTTTCCGGACTATAAGTCGGTGCGGAGTATAAGTCGCACCAGCCCAAAAATGCATTATAAAGTAGAAAAAAACACAGATAAGTCGCACTGGACTTTAAGTCGCATTTTATTTGACAAAATCTGAGACCAAGATATAATAACTTGCACAAACTCATATGACACAATCATAGCAGACTGTTTATCTCATAATTTCACAGTAATTCTTTCTCAAACCTATTTATTTATTCTTTTCATGAAGCATCATTGGCCAACTAATACTCTGTTTTCATCCTGTATTTGTAGAAATAGTTGTCATTTTTATTGCATTTCTGAATCTATGAAATCATTGGAAAATAGAATATTATGTTTTTAGCCTTCAAGATCTTATTGTATAAAAAGGTTTGCTGATTCTCTGAGTCACTTAACATACACTTAACATACCTCATACATCAAATTTAGCCAGGAACATCATCTCTGTTCCTCACAAATGAACATAACAGGAGGGTTAACAATGTATTTATTTCAATTTATTTCTAATGTAAGTCGCTGCGGAGTATAAGTCGCACCCCTTCCCAAACTATGAAAAAAAGGGCGACTTATAGTCCGGAAAATACGGTAGATTATCCGGTTTCTGCACTCTTTTGTGCAGATGTCTTCTAATTCATTAGAAGAGCCTCAGCTCTCTCCACTGAGGACCAGAGACTGGTTGGGCCACTCTGTGACCATAATAATGCATCTTCTTCAGACATTCTTTCGTTTCCTTGGCTGTAGGTTTTGGGTCATTATCCTGTTGGCAGACCCATCCACGGTCCATTTTACATTTGACAGTACATGGCTCTGTCCATCCTCCCATTGACATGGCGAAGTAGCCCTGTGCGGAAAAACACCCACAAAGCATTATGTTTCCACCTCCATGCTTGACAGTGGGGATGATGTTTATGGGGTCATTGTCACTTTTCTTCCTCCAAACACGATGGGTTGAGTTGATGCCAAAGAGCTCAATTTTGGCGTCACCTAACCACAGCACCTTCTCCTAGTCATTCTCTAAATCGTGAAGGTGTTCAAACTTCAGACGGGTCTGCACATGTGCCTTCTTAAAGAGGGGGGCCTTTGCGAGCATTGCCAGATGTTAAACCATTGGGGTGTAAAGTACCTGTATTACCACTTGTTTTCCTGGTGACAGTGGTTTCAGCTGCTTTAAGATCATAAAATAACTACTGACATGTTGTTTTAGGCCCATTTTTCACTGTTCTTATGATAATAGAAATCCCACCAGGTCACAACTTGTTTGAAGCCCCAGGGCTAGAGGTTGATTGATGGTCATGCCCTTGTATCGTGGCACAAAAAGTTCACATGTATTCAAAAAAAAACCTACAAGAAGTGAATAATAGAACTTTATAAGGCCTGAAATTATTAATAAAACAAAAAATGTCACTTTTACACAGTTGGCATGCAGAATGTAATATGAATGTTCTGTACAAATCTGTAAGTAGAAATACGTGCATCATCAGGTGTTGTTAAAAAGGGGTGGGATCAGACAAGATTTCTCTTCATCCCACTCCTTTTCAAGCACACTGTATTAATTTATATGTCTATTTTAAACTACTGCGTTTATTTTGCATTGAAATAAAGAAACTGAACTGAATTAAATTGCACCAACAGTTGTCACCTTAACCTCCAAGTTCTTGCTTATGGGTTTGTAGTTCATTCTGGTCTGGTCTAGGTCTACAGTCTTCTCCCTTGAATCCACTGAAAGCTCTTCAGTCTTTCTCATAATGGAGAGTTTGGAGTCTGACTGACGGACTGATTCTGTGGACAGGTGTCTTTTCTACAGGTGATCAGTTGAAACAGGTCTTCATTTCAGGTGAGAGGTTGATCAGGAGAGCCTAATTGGTCTGTTAAAACCAGAACTAGGGGAACTAGTTACTAGGGGATCAAATATTTATTTCCCTCAAAGAAATGCAAACAAATTTATATACATTCTTTAAAGTCCATTTCTTGATTTTCTTTGTGAGTTTCTCTCTCTCATTGTTCAAATGGACCTACCATTAAGATGACAGACTGTCAATTTCTTTTTAGATGAGCAAACCTACAAAATCAATAAGGGATCAAATACTTATTTTCTCCACTGTGTAATCATTGGTGTCCAAGATTCATTCACAAGATTCATGTCTTAGAAATATGCAGAAACAGACCCCAGAACTTCAAATGTCCAGCATGTTCTTTTCTGGATTGGTTTGAAACTCCATCTAGTTTCAGCATTCACCGTAGAAACACCTGCATACACTTTGTGTCTGCTGTTATATTCTTCATCCCCTTTCAGGACCTTTGTTCGGTGTATCGATCTAGCACAAATGCTGACTTCACACAGCCATTGTCTGAATAAATGAGGGATCTTGTTCATACTTCTTGGGCTTACATTGTTCCTGTTGCGAGCACACAAGAGACAAAGCCGTGGTGCCCATCAGAGCCATTGTACGAGTCCTCCCGCCTGTTTTCTTCAAATGGTTAAAAACTACTTTGGTGTCATTTTTATAACAATAAAGGACAAAACCCATTTTGAAAAACATGGCATGACCAAGTGACACAGAGAACGAAGGAAAACATGGAACATGAAAATCAAAATGGCCCAATTTAACTGTAAATACAGAGTAAAGCCCTTAATGTAGCTTGTTGATTTATTTTATAGGTGAGGTAAAGCTGGAACTTAAAATAAATTGGTCTTTTTTAAATGATCTAGACAAAATTACATCTTAAAGTATTTAGTCTTAGTTTGATATTTTTCTTGTATTCTTTTAGTGTCTAAAGTTGGCTGGACTGAACCCAGAAAAACTGAATTGAAGTGAACCAAAAGGGGTAAACAATCCATCCATGTACACCTTTCAGGGTCTCTGGGTTGCTGGAGCCTATCCCAGTTACTGTTGGACAAAGGCAGGGTACACCCTGAACAAGTGACCAGTCTGTCTAGCGCTAGGGTTATCCTCTCGTACTGTAGCTCCGTTTCTTTCTTTTCTTTCCTAGAGAACCTGCATGAACTCCTTTTTGAGCAGAAACTCTTTGCTCTGCGTGGAGCTGGGCTCTCCAGCCTGCAACTCCTACTTGGTGAACGCGCAGCACTGCAGCCACAGAAACTTCTGTCCTCTTAAGCAGCCCCAGCATCTGAGCCCAAGTGGCTAAAAAAGGCGGTGAATTTATCACAAGTGGGCAATGCAATTACCCCGGGAGGGGGGCACGTGACACAAATCAATATGACACAAAGCGCTAAGCCATTAACTCTCATCCGTGACAAAGTGCAGAGCAGAAAGGAGTGGATTATTGGACTCTGCAAGCCTCCTGCTTTTGATCTACTGTTGGGTCACTGCAACATTACAAAAGAGCCATTGTTTTACAGGATGGGATGTAATGAATGACTGCTGAAGCTGCACTTGTGGATAATGCCAAGTCAGAGCGGCTACTTTTATTAGTTTATCTGGACACAACTCATTCACAGCCACTGGAAGGACAGGGACTGATTGCCTCCCCCCACCCATCACCTCCTGCTGCCTTTCTACCTAAGCTGGCTCCTCGTTTCCAGCAGGGGGCACCAATCAACTAGGAAGCAGAATGGAAAAATGGGATTTCCGGAGCAAAACATGCGTCCCCGCCCCTCCGCAGAACAAACTCCAGCCTTGTGGCATCAAACAGGAGAAAAGTTTAACCAGAAGAAATACAATCAGCTTGAAGCACAACAAGTCTTTTTCCGACACGAGTGTGCCCTATGAGGCTATAAGGCAGCTGCAGATTCAGGTTCAGGGGGGGTAATTACACAGGAAACGGGCAGGAGGGAAAACATAGCCTAAAGAGAGGAGAGACAGACAGAGTGCTGTTCTGGGGGTGGGAGCGGGAGAGGGCGGAGAGTGAAGAAGCTCAGGGAGAATTCAGGCAGAATCAGCCGGATAAAGAGATGGGGGTAGGGGGGGTTGGAGCAGCTCAGGAGTAATAGATTTTAGCTGCTTGGCCACTCTTCCCACACAGCCCCATTCCCCACTCCTCACTTTTCTGCTTTAATGGGGGGGTTGAAGTCAGCAAAAACAAAATGCCGCCATTAAATCATCTCCCAGGATCTGGTGTCAGAGCGGTAATGGGAAATGCACTTGTCATCCAAAAGGTTACTGGCTTCCAGAACCTCCTTCATCCCCCCCCCCCCCCCACTGGACCCCCCCCCGAACCAAAAACTCAGNACCTCCTTCATCCTCAGACCCCCCCCACCCCCCCCACCCCCAACTAGATCTCACCCTGAACCAAAAACTAAGCAGCTACAATGGCCTCTGCCCCCCCCCTCCCCAAAAGCCTGTGGGCAAACAGATGGTTTCATCTCAGGGATGACCACAACAAGACCCCCCACCCACCCTGTCAAACGCCACAATTCCAAAAAAATGTCCTCCTGCTGAGAGGGGGAGCTGTTCTTGATTTCATCAGGGACAGCTGATCTGTCGTCCACTTTTTTTTTGAATAAATCTACAAGAAAAAGGGCGAAGTTATCACGACTTTTACTAATGAACTGTAAAACCCCACAAAATTGGTTTGCCAAAATAAAATACATGAAAATCTGCATTTGCCAAGTTGAGACATAAAACAACTCTGTTCCTGAAGGACACCTTCAGGTAAAATCCAACACCTGAAAGGAAAACTGCTGCTGTCACCTGCAGACTACACCCTAGGAGAGACAAAGCCCACATTTTAGGATGGGTCTTTTAAAAAGGAAAAGGTAAACTGATCAGTAATGTCGGCACGAGTTTGGAGCTAAGCCGATGTGTTCAAGTGAGGAAAGAATACGGAAAACTGCTGATGACCAAAGTCAAAGCGACCAAATCGCATTAACACTAAGAGGGCAAACAGCATTGATAGTAAAATAACATCTTAATCTTTAGAATATAATCAAAAAGTACATAATGTATTTCTCTAATTCCGTTTAAAGATTTAAAGTTGTACAGATTTAAACACAGACTTATAATGTTAAGTTCTTTCATTTTGATAACTGCATCTTACAGTAAAAAGCTAAAATTTAAAACAATATCACTATCAAAAATGATTTATTTTTTTTATAAAAAAGGCTGGAAAACTTGAACAAAGTCTCAGTATTTGCATTGATTCCTGCAGTGCTGCGGTGCGACACAGACAGTCAGTCAGCGGATCTGCTGAGCTGTCATGAAGGTGCTGCTCCCATAGCAGCCTTCATCACTTCTGTCAGGACCACAGTCTTCCTCATGATTTTGTCTTTTACAATATAAGGAGCTAAGCTGGCAATATAAATCATTGAAATGTAGCTTTAAGGAGCGTCAATTTTTAAAGTTTTAGATTGACGAACTGATCTATAAAACGAAGACTGTTTACAAAGTGTTAGGAGATAAAGTGTCTCATAAACCAAGAACCTTTGTTAGATTTTTTAAAGAATTGTTTCTGATGCAGACTTACTGTCTGATGGACGTGTGCTCTCCCGTCTGTGAGAAACAAAGAACCAACAACAAAAAAAAGGACTTAAATAAGATTAAGAATTAGAGCTTACTGTTTCTCAATTTTGTTTTCCATCTATCAACAGAAAAAAAGTTTTCAGACAAGTACTTATTAAAAAAATGTGATTTTTGTTTGGCTTTTTTGTTTGGATTGTTGATTTTTTATGCTAATTGGTTTTTATCGGACTATATGACAGTCTTTTGATTAAACAGGTTTGTTTCATCATTGATTCCATGCTTTAGCGTTTTAATTCTTCTCGTTACATTTATAGAAAACGGCAAAGCAGAGGAAGTGTTCTTCAGTTGTCTGAGTGTTTTCTAGACAGCACGGGAAGTCCATCTCTTTATACATTTGTGTACTTTTTCATAGAACATCATTTAATTTGAATAATTTGATCTAATAACTTCTATAAAGGCAGTTGATTCCTGAAGGAAGTTGGTGACTGTGTCGCATGTGTCTTGATGCCTTTAGTGTCGGTGGATTTGCTGCTTAAACAATAAAAACTCTCTCCTGATGGGTCGGCGTGATGACACAGTAAGGAGGAGCTTTAAAACGGTGTGGTTCTGCAGAGAAAAGCCCAGACTCTTTCATTTGTGTGGGCTGACGAGCGGCATTTGGTGTGAGCCGTCCTCGCAGAGCAGGAAGGCCACTCCTGCGGTGATAAATCACGGATGACAGAGGGCATTACACGCACAGACGGAGCGCCCGGGCTGCACCTTTACAACCATTAATTAGCTGTCTCACGCTCATTTATCACTGCAGCAATCAGGTGAAAAAATCAAGAGTTTATTAAAGCCCTGCTTCATTTTCAAGAGCTGGAGGCCACAAGCTGAGACACTTCACATACAGCACGTTGTTGGACTTCAGGATAAGAACACAGGCATCAGAAACACAATCTGAAAGTCGGGTTTGGCAAAGACAGTAAACAATGGCAGCTTCTCCTGGATAGATCACAGCACTTCAACACACAAAGTTAACTACAGGCAGCGAATAAAAAAAAAACATTGTTTGACTTTCTCAATAAATACTGTACACCTCCTCACACTTCCTGGTTCTCACATTTCTAGAAGACCACTGAACTACTTTCTACACTACTGATCACTAAACAGATAACAGCTAAACCCATGCAGAAGGGAACTGACAGGTCAGGTTCTAGATTTCTGTCTGTACTGACAGTTTAGGATCTGAACGTCAGTACAGGAAAGAGGTTCAGATCCTAAACTATCAGTACAGACAGTTTTTCTGACAGATCTTGTTCTGATAGATTAGGTTCCAGACCTCAGTCTTTAGACTTCCGTCCTGTTTTGACTGATCAGGTCTTGGACTTCCGTTCTTTTCTTGCAGATCAGGATCTGGACCTTCGTCCTGTTCTGATAGCTCAGGTTCTAGACTTCCGTCCTGTTTTGACCGATCAGGTTCTGGACCCCCGTTCTTTTCTTGCAGATCAGGATCTGGACCTTCGTCCTGTTCTGACAGATCAGGCTGTGGGACTCTGTCCTGCGCTGACAGCTGGTCTCTACAGACGCGCTCAAAGTTGCTGCATCAGCCTCAGAGGAGGCAGAGAGCATCAGAGCATCCCGGCAGCGAGCCTGCAGGACTGTGACGGGGTGACATATGAGAGCACGGCGTGACACTTGTCACCTGCTGACAGAACGGCAGCAGCTGCTGCTTTGACAAAAAAAAAAGCAGTCCACTAGGACCGCAAGACAACACCGGGCTTGAGTATGAGGCATGTCAGTTCTTAAACATAAAAAGATGCAAAATTGTAGTTTTTCAGAGCACAAAAATGTTACTTAGTTACTATTTCTAACTAACCAGGTTTGCTGTCATCACAGCTTCACATGATGCAGCAAAAATACAACAAATGTACGCACTAGAGCCTGCTACACACTAACAAGAGGACACAACACTGTGGTTTGGGAAAGCAGGGCGTCAAATGTTTCCACATCAAACCTATACCGACTTTTTGGCATGACTTCGATCAATAACACCGACTGGGACTGATTAGGAGTCATGCAGGCAGAAAAGAAGTAAACAGTGGAAGGATATACATCTGTTGAGTGAACAGGAGCACCTAGAGGCAGAGAGAGGACCAAACCAGGATCCCAACCGGAACCAAATGTGGTTACAAAGCACTTGAACAGACCAAGGCAGGAAGGCAGAGTCCAACCACAGCCTCAGCCACAAACAAGAAGCTGATGCGTCCCGCTATGATCCAATCCTGAAGGAGGAATGGGCTTCTGCTGCTGCATCTGCAAGGAGGATGAAGGCAGAACACCTAAACTCCATGAGTCCTGTCATCCTTTCAACTCAATCTGCTGTCAGGAGGAGAGCTGGAGGCAGAACAGGAAGTCTGACGCTACGATTGGCTTTCAGTCTTTGCCACTTCCTGTGAGTCCTGGATTACATCACACATATGTACAACATTTCCTTCGGTCCAACATTCACAGCTTTGCGTTTCGGGGGCAGGTGCTTGTGCTCGATTTCGCTGGACGGCTCCTGGTCTGGTTTGGATCAGGCGGCTCTGGAGCGCAGCTTCTCTCCGGCCTGACTTCATTCTTCAAACGCCTCAATCTGCCTCTCTGTGTCTCTAAGCCAACGGTCATCGGTCCCGACATTTTATGGGGGGAGGGGGGTGAGGTGGCTGCCCCGGCTCTCACAACCTGGCAATGCAAAGATAGAAAGAGTCAGGGGCAGCACGCCTCACAGCCCGAGCATCAAACGCTGCTCTAACATGACACTGCCGATCGACGGGGAAACCTGGAGCTCGTTTTCCCTCAAACGCTGGCGGTCACCCAAAACAGATGAACGCCAGGAGGTCAGAGTCGGAGGCTCTGACCCCATGGATGAAACTCAAACTCCATCGCTCACCGCTCCTTCTGCAAACATTTATTAGGCGACAACTGAAAGGCCATTTTCTGTGTTGGTCAAAGATCCAATCCGTTCATCTTTAGGTGTTTTCTAAAAACTTTCCCAGTGGTCTTTGCCAAGGAAAACTGGAGCTATCCAGCCGTGGAGTTTGGAGCCAGACGAAGAAAACAAAGACGTACATGGATCTATCTGTCTGCAAGTAGATGCATCAGAAAGGAGCGCAGCAAGGAGCCTTTGGCCCACCCAGTGTATTTTCTACAGAACAAATAGGAGCTTTTTCAAAAGGCATTTTTCCTTTACGCTCCTGATTCACAATAATTTGAATAAAGAAATACTCAGAAAAGCAATTTTGACTTTCATTTTCTTCCTCCATCATCATAAAATGCCACAAGAGCGTGTTTAAAACATCTAAAACACAATTTTGATCAGAGTGGGTCTTTAAAGATGCAGGGCTGCAGCTCTGTTCACCACCATAACACACTAGTTCCTCAAATTCTGACCAATCAGCTCCTGCTTCAGAGGAGACGGCTGCTCCTGTCAGGTAATGGGCCTTCAACCCGTAAAAGCACATGCAGACAAGAAAGACCAGAGACCGACTGCAGGAAGGTGGAAGAGCTGCAGCAGGAATCAACTGAAGCTTGAAGGTTTCACAACACCTCTCATTTTGGTAAATAACTGTTACTGACTGATATTTGTGGATAATCGGCAGAAAAAGAGAAAGAAAAGAGGTGAGGTTCAGGTTAATATAGCGGTTCTGGAGGCTATATGGTGCCTCAGGACCAGATCTGGACCGTTCTCTCCACAGAGGAGCTGTTTGCTGGAAGGCCAACGCTGGAGCAGAATTAACTGCGGTGTTCATTACACCTTAATGAAGTGAGCAAATGCATGTGGCAGGTCAATATCGGGGCCCTGCGGAGGGACCACCCCCCCCCTGGCCCCCACACTCTGCTGAGCCCGAGCAGCCCCAGCTAATGAAGACTGAATTTTAATCATCAGGAGGATGCGGCTGCCACAGGAGACACACACTCATGAGGAGGTGCACACACACACACACACACACACACACACACACACACACACACACACACACCCAGGCTCACCTCACTAGGTTTTCGTTGTCGCCTGGCCCTTTGCAGGTCGCACACTCAGTCCTTGTGTCATCTGCTTTGGGTTTCTTTTGCACTGCAGACTGTCGCTGCCTGCGCTCCCGTGGAAGAGATTCCTATGGAAACGCAGAGGATGAGGCATGGGAACAGCGCAGCAATCGTCGGAAAAGATGACAAGGAAGACTGAGGATTAGCTTTATCATCTGAGGAACTCTGACCACAAGAATGAATGCAGACTTGCAGAGTCAGAGATGAACATCTCAGCGTTCAATAAAAAACATCTGCCTGGTGCTAAAACTGTATTCTCCTCTGCTCAAAGAGCCATTCCAATCTTAATAACACCCCATTGCTTTATTTATGAGCATTTTTAGCAACAAGATAAAAAAAACAGACAATCAGTATAAAAATAAAAATAGATAATGTCAGATAATTCATAAATATTAATAGAGTAAAGAAAATGATCTTATCTTGATACTAGAATTGTTCCTAGTCATAAACAGACATATTTGCACCTTAACACACATATATTTAATCTACTGAGCATAGGAATTGTCAAATAGAAAAGTGTTTTCACACATCTGTTGTTCACAGCAGACAATGGCAGAACGCCTCATGAACAGCAGGTGGAATGGACTAACCTCAGCTTTGTCCTCCCTTTCTTCCGAATTGAGAACTCTCTTCCTCTTCTGCCCTCTGGTTCTCTGTGAACACACAAGTGTGCAATTAACAGAAACACACAAACGCTTTCTCTCTGCAGAATGCAAAGAAACCTTTTGGAGTTTCTTTTTTTTTTTTATTGGAGTGACTCAGAAATGAGAGTTCTCATTGAGAATCAAAAACAAGCAGACTAAGACAAAATCGCAAACTCATAAGTCAACTGTGTCCACTCTGAGAGCTGAGGTGACGGAAGCTCCGAAAACAGTGAAACTTTCAGTGGGAAAGTGATGAGATTCTTTGAGCCATTCCCCCTTTGATCCACATCGGCCGAGTTCTGCACTCTGTGTCCGTGTGGAGGTGAGCTCATTGATGTCAAACCTGTAGGATTCTCGGTTTTGATGAAACAGAAACCATCTGAAAACCAAAAAAACTGTTCAGATCTTTGGACATGAAAGTAGCAGAAACACGAGAAGTCTAAAATGTTTTTGTGAGAATATAAGAAGATTCAGATCCACGAGTGGAGAAGGTGAAGCTGGTCAGTGCAGAAAGACAGAAATCTGAACCCCTTGATGTTTGGTAGGGAAAACGTGGCGCCCACGCTCGTCTATAGGTAGCAATGACGAGGAGGTATGACTTCTGCTCAGGTCTTCTCCATTCTCTAAAGATCTAAGGATTTTCTGCTTGTTCTCTTGGGAAACCCCCCCACTGATGTATGCAGCTGAAAACCTGCAGCTGTTTCCTGCTGCACCCTGCCTGCCTGCAGGTCTTCTAACCCTTGGAGGAAAGCTGCATAGAGACTTCAATGTTTGATTCTGGGGCCATCCTCTGTGATGCTCTGCAGCTTCCCACATGACAGCAGACATAGCAAACTGCTCCGAGCTGCAGGCAGCTGAGTTCTGGGTGGGGGTGGGGTGGGGTAAATAAGGCAGAAAAATCAACAACATATTCAAACAGACTGAAAAACCAATTCCATCTGCAGCCTTTGGCTGGCCGTCATCACAGATGGAGCAGCTGTCGGTGAGGAAACTAACTGATGGAGCCCCCCCCCCTCCCGCTGCAGCATGAACTGATGATGGTGCACACTGGCAGCAGCTGTGTGTGCACGGGCCAGAGGTGCTGCACAGGTAAATCCCAGGCTCCGCTCAGGTGAGGAAATAAAGCCTGCAGGCAGCTTTTATGTCCTTTAATGAAGTACATCAGTGCGTCTTTAACCAGCGCAATTCGTTTCACAAACCATTAGAGCTCAGCGGAGCGAGAGGGGCCGCTAACGGGACGTATGGACTCCTGATCACCAGCACATGTTCATAAAGTGGATGTTGGCGCTCAGTTTCAAGCAGATTACCGGGAGGATGTATGAAGCAAGGATACACAGGAAGGAGAGCAAAGCTAAGAATCACTCACCCTGACATATCTGTGCAAACTTTCTGCACGAGAGCAGCGGAAGTCCTCGTGCATGAATGCTCTGCAGTGTGCACAGTCAGCTAAACGGGCTTTTTGTTAAAGTGAAGCCTGCATAACGGTTTTAACATCTCTTGTAAGTGATTGTGCAGCTGGATAAATTACAGGGAATTAAAAACAGAAACAGACTTTATCTGGTCCTCAGAAGAAGGTGAAGGGTCTCCAGGGGTTCTGTAGAACATCTCACTGTTCTTTCAAATTAAACAAGGCTGTTCTGGGAACTGCAGGAGGCCAGAATTGTCTTAAAATATAAAAGGTTTTTAGGTAAAATTCTGCACTAGCTCACAGGTGTCCTCCAGTAGATAGAGTACAATGTTTGTAGGAAGCTTGGATTTTCCAAAAAAAACCAACAACAAATGCAGCTGCATGCATGTAAGCGTACGTGCGCAGGCGCAGCTGCATCCACGGGGCCGCCTGGCAGTCTAGCAGGAGGTCGACCAGCAAGTCGGCTTCATACAAGTGCGAGCACTCGTGTTGGTAAGGCATGAAGCATGCAGCTGCTGTTTGAAGATAAACATGCTCTAAAGCTGCACCCATCGACGCAGAACATCAGAGGGCAGCTTTCGGCCCCCACCTCCAGGTCCATGACTGTTGCCTGGCATTTCCAAACAGGTTTATTGACTCTGTGCTCTCATACTCCCGTGTGTCCTGACACTAGTTCGCTCCCGAACTAAACTCTGAGACAGAAACCCCTTCTCAGAGCTGACACAGACCGTTTCCGTACTCCGGACCTGATTTTTGCTGACAACTCATCTGAGCTGTTACCAGAGCGAGGAGGAGTACAGGGGCCTTGTGGAGTGTTTTGTCAGGTGGTGTGGGGGAAATTACCTGCAGCTGAACGTGGCTAAGACAAAGAAAATGGTGACTGACTTCAGTAGGAGAAAGTCTCCGCCCTCCCAGTCTGTATCGGTGGGATGGACGTAGAAATGGTCTCATCCTACAAGTTCCTGGGGGTCCATCTGGACAATAAACTAGAGTGGTCCATAAATCCTGAGCCAGTTTACAAGAAGGGCATGAGTAGACTTTCCTTCTTGAGGGGACTCAAGTCCTTCAATGTTTGCAGCAGGATGCTTCACATGTTTTACCAGTCTGTCATAGCGAGCACCATCTTCTTTGCTGTAGTGTGCTGGCATCAGAACAAACGATGCCAGCAGCCTGGATAAACCCATTAACCCTTTTGCTATCTTGTGGGGTCCAGATGACACCCCCCCCCCACCTTGCATTGACGTGTTCTCCCTACCATGACAAAGGTGGATAAAGGTGGAGAAGATTTCATGTAATCCATGGACACCAGTGAAGATCACAAATCATTGAAGAAAAAAGGTTCAGAGCACTGTCTAGTGGGTCCAGCTAACCCCACAAGATACCACAAGGGTTAAAAAGGCAGGGCCTGTTATTGGTGTCAAGCACGCCAATCTGGAGGAGGTGGAGAGAGACAGACTGCTGGCTAAACTGTGGACCGCCATGGACAAACCTGAGTATCAGCTTTAGCAGTAGACTCATGCACCCCCGCTGTGCTAAGGAACGGTAGAGGAAGTAATTCCTGCCATCAGCCATCAGACTCTACAATTCATCTGGTAGCCATGTGTGTACATGTATATAATATTTTTTTTTCCTTCTATATATTTAGCATTTCTTTTATTTTATTGTGCTGCTACTACAGCCGAATTTCCTTACGGGGATGGATAAAGTTGATCTTAATCTTAACATTTCACCAGGCGCTCCAAAGATCTGCTGACCTCAAACGACCCATGCCCATAAAGCATGTTCACCTCCTCCTAACCAGCATCCCTAACATTGAGAAGGGAACGTTAATGAAGCCAAATCCAAACTTTTAAACCAAAATAAAATCCAGTAAAACACGATGGACTGAAGAAAGTTCAACTAAAGAGCGCTCACAATTGTTCTTCCCCAAAGCAGCAAACAGAAATACAGGGAAACAGGTTGCAATCACAAACACAAAGTGGGCAGAAGACACGGAGCCAGCAGGTTATAGGAGAAGAAAACCTGCTTTCAGCCTGAGCTTCAGCTATTTCATCAGAAATCTCCTCCCTGAGCAAAACCTGCAGCGTTTTTGAGATGAACTCCCACACAGCCAATGAATTACATTGTGTATCATATTAAAGTGTGAAGATGATTGGCGCTTGGTATCGCTGCCAAAATACTAAAATGATTTGAATTCATACAAATACAGCTTGATAAGGTTTCTGTTATAAATGCAATTCCTTTTTTTTTAACTTTACTTAACAGTTTTCACATGATCAATGATCTTAGCTGAACTATAATTGAACTTTTACTGTTAAAATGATCAATTCTTACCCTAAAACCTAACAGAGAAGCTGCTGCCACCATAAAAACTACTTTATAGAGATGAAAGTAAATAGATTTCACTCATCAGTATTGCTTTGCGAAGATTAAATTCAATTTTGAATAACCAAAATGTTTTTTTAAAACCTTGTTGTTATGGTTACAACAGAGCCCTCTGTGACTCAAACACCAAAACAGAGGGTTTTTTTTATTTTTTATTACAGCCTATTATTCCATCAAGAAAAGCTTTTAATATGATTGTTAATATGAACACCATCATCAGTCAGGATATGGCTTTTCTTCTTAATATGATCTTACATTTTAAATCTAATTTTATTTTGAAATCTGATTACACGTCGTCTTTACTCTAAATATGGCCTTTTAGGCAACTACATAACTTGAAAATGTCCTCCCTAAACACCATCTTTTCTGTCAATATGGTCTCAGTAATCCATCCAGCGTGTTCCCTCCCTTTGCACAACAATGGCTGGGATAGGCTCCAGTAACCCAAGAAGACATTGAGTGGGTTTGGAAGATGAATGGATGGAAAGATGGATGACCTTGAGGTCTAAAAAAATGGTTGGCATGTAAATGTTTTCATGAACATGGGCTAGACCATTGGCAGTGACCGCAGAGGTTCTCATACCCACCGAGCCCCTCAGCTGCTGCTTCTTGGGTTCAGGAGACATTTCCTGTGGGATGAATTTGATTGGCCCTTTAATCTGTCTCCTCGATCTCTTTGTGCCATCGGGCAGCGTTTCCATGGCGATGTCAGCTTCATCACTGCTGGCCTGGTCGCACTCCGAGCACTGCCTGAAAAAATAAAGAAGGCAGTTCTGAATGGAATCGTTGCTGACGGTTTTCACCCGGACTGACATGAGCATCAGGTTAGGAACTGGGCGCCTTGACATTTGATGAGGCAGAGCAGGACATGATTCGCCGACTCTCTGCTTTGTGTCTGCTGACTCACCAGTAGCTGTTCTTGGTCTTTTTGGGCATCCGTGTGAGGGGGGGCTCCAGGCAGCCAAGGTGGTAGTAGAGCTTGCAGGTGTCACACAGCACCAGAAGGTGTTGGTCCTGGTTCTTCTTACAGATGCCACAGCTGGATTGGATCAAATGTGAGAGAGCGTTCAATACCTTAGATCTTCAGAATAGGAGAACCCCAAAAATGTTTTAAATACTACAATAATAGCATCCAGCGTAAAAAACTCTCTGCCAAACCACCTGTGCAAATCAGTGAAAGCTGGTTCGCTGCGCCAACCCGAGGCAGGACGTGCCAAAAGGTGAATAACAACTGTGATAAGTGAATGTTTCTGCCAAAGGCTAACCTGTCTGACCTTACCTGGACAGACAGTGGCAGCTCACCTGTAAAGGATGGCTGGCAGACTGGAGGACTTCCCAGGGCTACCTCCCTCCTTCTTGCTGGGCTTCCTCTCTTTTGGTGCTTTCAGGATGGCCGGAGTGTTTAATTTCTGCAAAACAAAGCCATCCGTCACTAACGCGTTGTTGTAAATGAGATTTGCAGCATGAAGCGGCTGTGTTTAAACCAGTGAGTGTGGGGATAAAGCTCAGGGATGCAGCCGTCTCCCATCCGGGCTCACTGTGTGGAGAAATGGCTTTCATGTTTAATGGAACCGTAAAGCAAAAGCTTTTGAGGCAGTCAAGGAAATGGTTTGGGAGTCATTGAACCCCTCATCCTTCCCGTCTTTCCTTTGAATTGGGTTTCATCTGTGTAGAGCCTCCAGTTTGTCGGTTAAGTCGGGACTTTTCCTAAATTGAATCAAAGCCGCTGCATTACTGACCACCAACTGCAGAGATGCACAAACCCCTCCCACGTGCCTATGTCCTCGTTGAAATAACACAAAGGTGAATGCAGGATCACTTTGTGTCGTGTTGGCACTGAAGATTCTGTGTCCATGACCATTTTTAAACATTACGAATTGAAGCTTCTTTGGCCTAGTGGTGGAGTGTCCCCTGTGATAGATGGGGCTCAAATCCACAGCTAGGTCGAAGACTTGACCATTTCTCCCTAATTTATAGGAAAAAAGTATACCAGTGTGTAAAAAACTATTGGAACTTTAACCTTAACTATCCATCAAGTCATGGAAATGGTTTGAATAAAATTGAAAGGAACTTCCAGGTTGAGACTAAAAACATTGGTTAAATGTTTTGGATTTTATGATGTTATTCTGTATTGGACCCTTTTGCCCAACATGATTGACATGGCCATTATTTTCAGAACATGATGTGTTTATCCTTTCCTCAAATCTTCTTCAAGTCTGAACACTTCAAGTTGCATGAGGGGGTTATAAATCATGCACCTTTATGAACATTCAAGCATACATAAGAATCTATTGAACAAGTCTCAACAGGAACTTGTGCATTTATCTTTTTTTGTGATCAAACCCTAACATCTCTATTTAAACGAGCAACTTAACTTCTCTGCAGATGACCTCTCTGCTGCAGTGCACACGTGTGCATTTCACGGCACCTGGGTGCCATGCTTCCTCACTTATATTAAATTAGAATTCATTGATATTAAAGGAAAAATGAAACCATCTTTCATTTCTTTCATTTATTT
Organism: Oryzias sinensis; assembly: GCA_037389245.1. Taxonomy (NCBI): domain Eukaryota; kingdom Metazoa; phylum Chordata; class Actinopteri; order Beloniformes; family Adrianichthyidae; genus Oryzias; species Oryzias sinensis. The sequence goes on from CM074488.1 coordinate 49,451,843, forward strand.
TCCACTTGGACTCTATCAGGCGTCCTCTGGATCGTCTAATTAGAATCCTGCTTGTGATCCACCTGGACACGCCCCTTTTTTCATCCAGACACACCCGCTGCTGTTAAGTCGACTGAATGTTGCTTAGCAACAAGGCAGCAGGATGCGCTCAGCATGAAATTAGGAAGCCGTGTGTGTGGTCAGATACAGACTCGCCTCAGCGAGGCTCATTAGTACATTGCAAAGTCTTGGTTTGAACAATCCTGCGTTCAACACAAACCACTCAGTTTGGGGTGGGGGTAGGGGGGGGCGTTTCTGTGTGACTCAACTTCCTGAATTATCTGTACAAGAAAATATTTCTTCATAAAAAATAAAACACAGTTTCTTCCTTTCTGTTGATTGCATTCCAATGACAGCCAGAAAGAGGGCTGAGGCAGGTGCTCCTCCCCACACAGAAGCTGTGCTTGGTGCGGGGAGCTTGTTGCAGGTGAAAGAGGCCAGAAGATACCTGATCCTAATCTGAAACTCAGCTGCAGTGCTGCCATGAAGGTTAATGAGAAACCTTATCTTTTAGGACTGAGTCTGTCGCCAAACAGATGAGGATTTCCCCAAAGACACTCTAATCTGAGCACGCCCGGCCTGCTAGAGCCCAGAGGGGGCTTTCCTGCAAGTATGGCCTGATAGTGGGGGGACAGGTGACCACGGCATTCTTTCATCTTAAACAGGGGAGCGTCGGCATCTGACAGAGGCAGGAAGAGACTACAGAAAGGGCTACAGAAATAGTTTAGAGAAGATTTCTGAATTCAGCAAAAGCCAGAATGCTGACGAACATAGGACCCCCCACCCCCACCCCACACCTACCGCAGTAACACACAGGATTTCCATCAGTCAGAAAAGAGACTCTGTGGTGACAACCGAAAATGTTGACTTTTAGGGCAGTGTTTTTCAACCTTTTCTGAGCCACGGCACACTTTAACCTTAAAAGAAATCCCGCGGCACACCAGCATCCAAAAAAAAAAAAAAAAAAAAAGGAGAAACTAATAGTCTGTATTGATCTACAGTCCCTCCACAATCTCACATGCATTTTTGAGATAATTGTTGCAGAAAAAGCTGGAAACTGCAGCTGTTTTTTCTCTCTAAAAGATGCAATAAAAGTTAAGTTAGAAGATTTAAAAACAGTTTGATGTGTGTTCGTTGGTTTCAAGACGTTTTTCAACAGATCTCCTTGTGCGCTGTCACTCTCACAACCCAATGCATCATGGGAGATGTAGTGCATAAAACGGCCGGCAGAGATCGGTTTTCGGAGCTTCATTGTTTTGTTCACTTGTTCCACGGTCTGATACCGGATTCTGTGGAAAGCTACACCGCTAAAGACGAGCTTTAGCTGGTATTTTTGTTAGAACTGAGAGACTTTACGAACTAAACCAGGACAAGGAAGTGAAAACTTTAACCACTTCTGATTGGTCAGACTGATGACATGTGATTAAGCCTCCAAGAATGATTGGTGGAGACAGTTAAAGGGACGGGACTTTTCCAAAATACAGCCGGAGCTGCAGCTGAATCGCGGTAACGTAATTCTAATCAAAATAATAAAATAAAAAAAAAGCAAAGAAAAAGTAATTTACAATCTTTTATATTCGTAACCACTCAGTGTTTTATCAGGGCCTGTTTGGATGAACAGAGAGTTGATTTCCTGGAGATGGGAAATTTTTTTAGATCAGTTAATGAGGGCAATTTCCTACGGCACACTTGACCATCTCCCACGGCACACTGGTTGAAAAACACTGTTTTAGGGGATGTTAGTCAATGAAGAAAAGATGAAGATGATCAGTTGGGGTTTTAAACAGCATTTGGCCACTGCCCGCCATCCTTTACCCAATTAAAGTACCTGCTGATCTAATGTTGAGCATCTTTGTACCTGCAGGTAAATATTGTCTCAACTGTAAGTCAATATGAAGTCAAAGAAAGGTTATCCTAGGATGTGCAGCATTTGCATGTTTCATAAAAAAAAAGAAAAGAAAGAAGGATATCTTTGTTTTGGTTCTAGCAACAGATGGGTTCATGTGCTGAAGACCAAAGTTGGTGCTTTTGTCAGTGTTTGATCGGTGGCCTCTGCCTCACAGTGCTCTGGTGTCAGGGACCCCTTTGTTGCCATGGCGATGGCAACAGCGGCCAGGCCTTGCTGCCGCCCACCTGCTTGGAGTTTCCATGCAAGCCGGAAGACAGAGTTAAACTTTCAGGAAGACCGGGAACGACGGCGCCGTGTCCGGATGACTGATGAGAGTCCCAGCTGGGACATCAATTATGTCTGCAAATGCACAGGCGGCATGACAAATAGGAGACGAAACCGAGGCAGATAGATGGCACAAAGCATGCAGCGCCTTGACTGATGCTGCTGCTTAACGCTTCATGTTCATAATTGGGTGATTTATGCTGGTCATTGCAGAAGCAGAGCTGTTCTGTCCAGCGGTCACACACGCAGCTTTTACCCCCCAATGATCACATTTTAAGACCAGTTATGGATCCAGCTCATACTGTACTTTATAGACGTAGAGTGAAAGCGCAACGTTCTCCGCTCAGATCTTAATTTAATTAAAATCTAATTCCAGACTGAAACATAAACCCAACCATCTTCAGAACTTTGAAAAGGATTTGTCGTCTCAGACAAAAATGGAAGAATTAAAGGTTTCAGGGAGCAGAGGTGAAGAAGACTGAGTACTTCAAATCATGAGGGCGAGCAGTTTAGAGCAGAAAAGAGGTAAAGAGGTTTGAGTAAGAAGGTTGACACAGGTAGAGGACAGTGTCAGGTGTGATGAGACAAAAGAGCGTCGTCAATAAGAAAAGAAAAGATGTAGAGGATTGTGAAGAGACACAAGAAATGAGAGAAGACAGAACTGAAGAAGGAAGAGATGATGATGATGATGATGATGATGGCGAGGTCGTCTTTGGGATTTATGAGGATGGACATTAGAAATGACAACATCCCACGTTTTGGAGACAAAGCCAGGGAAACCTGACTGAAAAGATTGGGACAAGGTAACTGAGGTAGATGAATCACTGTGACGGAGTAAAAACAAGCCGACTGTCCTGAGTGATGACATGTTTTTGAATCTCATCAGCCTCATTGATCAGCTCCATTGTTCTGCAGGACTGCTCACGTTCATTCATTTCACATGGTTCCACTGGAGCTTGTATGTTAGTCAGAGTCAACGCCAACATAGATGCATGTTTGTAAACATTATGTGATGGTACCTGACCAAGGATGCCCCCCAGCAGAGTCCACAGGGCCTGGCCTTCACTGCGCAGCTCTCCGTTCGCATTCAGCAGCTCCTCCAGGTACTCACACAGCTGCAGCACAGAAACAAGTAAAAACACAAGATCAGCTTTCAATTCAATTCAATTCAATTTTATTTGTATAGCCCAAAATCACAACAACAGTCGTCTCGATGGGCTTCGAAGTAAAACATGAACTCAAAAGGATCACGAATACAAAGAGTTCAATAGGAAAATACTAAAATGAACCAACAAACTGACTAAGCTATACTGGTATCCCTGCCCTTAGACCCCCCTTCGCAATGCAATGCTTTTATAAAATATTTGTAGGAGGTGGTGGACAAAGGGGAAAGTACACTCAGCCAGCCCGTGTTCAGTGTTATCCAACCTCCATTTGTCAAGATGCAAACATTTCCATTATTCTTGAGAATTGACTTAAGAAAGACTGAGACTCCACCCCTAAAGTCTTAGTCACATGCAGGCGTAAGGGGGTTGACCCGTACGTATGAGCTGTTGCCTGGAGCATGCCTGTTAAAAACAATGTGCATGAGCATTTTTGCTCTACAAGCTCACTGAGCAATCTACAACCTTGATATTTCCTCTGGGCCACCTGCGTGCCCCACACAGGTCTGCCCATTTTTCACCTGCAGACAACCCGTATCCACCCCTAAGGGAAGCTGAGACTAAGGCCTAGGTTACATTTCAGAGAAAAAAGGAAGGATTCTAGCATGAGCATCAAATCTCTGTGGTTCTGAGTAATTCTGCATGTAACAGCCTTGTTTACACGGCCTGGAACAGCTGGGTGTAGCAGCATGTCTCCCAGTATGTGTTTGGACCAAAGCCAGCCAGAGGAGCTTCACTTTATGGTTCCTGAAGTTGGAATCAGTAAAGAAATAACAGAAATGTCCATCTGTTTTGGGCCACAAACAGATGTTTTCTAAGGACAACTTTGTGATAGTTTCAGATCCCTTTCCATAGAACCCAGACCATAATAATTTATTGCCTTTCTTTAAAGTAAAAAAAACAAAAACAAACACGCACATTACCAGAGTTCACACTAGAACAAAACAGCAGAAATCTTTTCTCCTTTCTGCAGTCAGAAGGAAGAAGCAGAAAGCAGCTCTAAAGGACCGCATGTGCGGCAGCAGTATCAACCTGTGCAGGAACAAAAGCTGGAGGCCGTTGAGCAAATAACTTTAGTAACAAACTCTTTAAAAGCTCCAAAATCATAAATTAAAGGTTTTTTTACTGTTAACTTTGCCGGAGCCTGTAATAATTTTGACCACCTTTCAGCCTATTTTAAAATTCACATCTTTACTTCATATAAAGAGTGGAGAGATTATTTTCTTTAAAATATTTGGCTTTTTAAGGCCAATACAAAAAAAAAAGCTTTTGGTTGGTTTGTAATGTAAGAATTTCCATTTTTCATATTTTTCTTAAATATTAATCACACACAAAAATGTATACATTTATACATAATGCATTTTCCAACATGGAAAAATGTTTAATGTACATTTTAAACACGTACATTATATGTACATTATATGAGATTAGATTTAGATTTATTGTCATTGTACAATGTAAAATGAAATAGAAGCATCACCATTTCAGTGCAAGAATGACAAAATAACGAAATAAGATTAAATAAATCAGTTTGTACAACATATACAAGTGTGAAAATATAAACTCTAATATAGAATGTCCAAGATTTGTGTGCAAAATTGTGTACAAAATTGTGTAGATGTGCAAGAGGCGGCAATGAGGTAGAGTGTTGACATTGGGTAGACAATTAAGTGGACAAAAGTATGGATAAGCATATATACATATGTATATATAAGCATGTACATATTGTGCTATTGCAGATTTTATTTGTGCATTTTGGAATTGAGGATGGTTATTGCCTTTAGAAAGAATATTGAGGGAATATTAATTCCCTTAATATTATGTAGAATATGAAGGGAAATATTAAACATAAATTAGTATAAAATTGAAATATATTGAAATATATTGAAATTCAAATTGAGGTGTTAACTTTTGAATCAAAACCTAATAAATATAATATTATGGTATATATACCCAGAATCAGAAGATGGGTCAGTGTTTCTCCATGACAAAGTCTGTGCTGTGGTGTGATGGACCAAGCCGAAGTGCTGATGGTTATGAATGTTACAATCAATATTCAGGCAGTGCGACTGTGACAGAATTTGTCTTCATATAATGTGGCATCCATATGGAGCAGAGTGCAGTCTCAGTCTGTGCTCAGATGTCTGACATTCCCCTCACGAGTGTTTTCTCCAAGGCCGAATCCCACGGAGGATCCACTCAGCGGCGCAATTAGCAACAAACACTTCATTAATAACACTTAAGACACGCAGGACACTGCTGCACGCAACATTAACTCTCCTGACGTTTCCTCTGCTCCTGGGTTCTCTTCCTCATGTTGACGAATGGACCATCGCCGACTCCTCAGAGGTCACAGGCTTGACGAGACACACAAGGGCAGCCGACTGTCAGTCCTGAACTGCAATCTCTTCCTAGACCAGTGAGGTTATCAAACCCCAGAACCAAACAAAGAAAGTAAGGAACTACCCTAGACTTTCCACATTTAAACTGTTCTCACACACTTCTGCGTTAAAACGCACTGGTGGATAGACAAGAACAGCACTGCAAGCACATAATCACCTAGAACCACAATCAATTAGGACATTAACATGAACACCACTTTAGTTTTTAAATGTGAATTGTTTTCTGTCTAGAAGGCCAGCCTGAAAATCATCAATCTCATGCTGTGTCCTTTCTCTCTCGTTTTTTTCAAATCACTTCTACTTTAAACTACTTTAAAATTCAGACTGAAAGGCCACAAAAAAAAAAACATGTCACAGCACACCTCAGATACTGTTGGAAGTTTCGAAAGACCCACTCCGATGATCTTTTGCTTTGTTTTAAAGCATTCGCAGTGGTCTTTATATTAAAATGATGCTGTTTTTAGCCAAAATCAAACCCTGTGTTTTCTAGGACAAGGTTTCTGCAGAGCGGAAGTAGTTCCTTAGAAATGTGCGTCTAAGTTGTTGAAGCAAAGCAACCTCTCCCTCGTTCCCCCTCCCTGTTGCCAAGAGCGCGGTGCAGGGGGCTTGTGGGCCGCCCAGCGCATTTTCTACATCACAAATGAGCTCTTTTTCAAATGGCATTTTTTCGTCTGCTCCTGACTTACCTTTTGAATGAACAAATACTAAAACATGCAATCTGAAGTTCAATTTTTTTTATATATGTCTTCCGTCATGAGAAAAATACCACAAGATCATGTTTATAAAAAAAACACCATTTGTTTGGGCCTTTAGGTTTCCTGAAATGGTTTACTGGTAATCACCATTGTATTTCTTTTCTATTAAAATCTTTTTTTAACTTTCTTTACTTTACGCTCTCCTTGTTCGGAGCTGGGTTGATCCGAGTTCCTTGCCCTATCTTTTAGCAAGCTCCAAGCCATCCTGGTGAGGTTTGCGTCCGAGATCTTCCACCATGAACTGGAAGCTCATGATCATAGGGGAGGGTTGGACCATCGAATGAACGTTAAATCGAGAGCTTTGCCTTTAGACTCAGCTCTTTCTTCACTGCAACAGATTGATACACCGACCCCATTCCTGCACCTGCTGCATCTATATGCCTGCCAATCTCAACAACCTCCCTCTGTCCCTCACTTATGAGCAAAACTCCAAGGTACTTAAGCTCCTCCAATTGAGGCAGGAGTTCTCCACCTACCAGTAGAAGGGAAACCAACCTTTCAAGAACCATGGCATCAAACTTGAATACTAGCTGTCATTCCAGAAATTTCAAACTGCAAACTCCTCCAGTGTGCTCTAAAGTCCTGGTTTGATAAAAGCAGCAGAACAATATAATCTGCGAAAAGCAGAGATGTAATCCTACGGTCTCCAAAACAGTCATCCTCAAGGCTGCACCTTGGAATTCTGCCCATTACATATTTGAACAGAGTGGTAAAGATCCCTCACTTTACAGCAACCACTAGCTCATGAAGTACCACCCTGACAGACACAGGAGTCCTAACAGCCACAGCTTTAAACTGTTACATCAACAATGTAGGTAGAAAACATGGTCTAAAGCGGTACCTCGCTATATCGCGTCTTACCATTTGCGGTCACGCTGTTTTGAGAATTTTTTCTGTGCGACTTTGCATGCTGTGATCTGATTGGCTGTCGACCTTTTCAATTCATCGACATGCAAAGTCTCTGGTACAGAATGCGTTCAGCTCGCCAGTTACATAGATCTCGTGAGCGGAAATTGTTCATGACTTTTTGAGAAAAGTGTGTAGTGAGGGGCTGTATAGCCTTAAAAATGTGTCTTTACAGATTTCCAATATTGCAGGTCATTTATGGAACATAACCCCTTTTGATAAAGGAGGGAACACTGCACCTGGTAAAATTGTTCCCAGATTTGGAAGTTGAAGACCCTTATGACATTTGGCTCAGCCAGAAGTTTCCAATAAATTCAAATATTTTTGCCAGTCAAGTTAGCCCTGCCTTCTCCTTAACTCACCAACCGGTGGAGTTCGGTTGAAGCCCCTCTCTTCACCCGCCCCCCTCTATAAGCAAGTATCCAAAGATACACGACTGAAGGACTATTACATAGTCGATCATTGACCACCAGCCAAGAATGTCCTGGCGCACTGATGGACACCCTTGCGTTCAAACGTAACACCATGTTGGTTTAATTTACTGAGCCACATGAACGTCCTGCTGGCGTGTTTGAAGCTGCTCCTGCTTGGGCAGATGGACAAACCGGAGGTCTGTGTTGCTCACCTTGTTGTACTCTACATGTAGCTTCTCCTGTTCGCTCTCAAGCTTGTCCTTCAGGTTCTTCTGCTCTGAGATGTTGTCCTGGATCTGGATCATACGCATGTTCCTCTCTAAAAATCCAAGGCACCAAAGTCAATAGTGTGACCACGACAACAAATCTAGGAAAACAGTGTGAGGACACACTGTTGAGATATCCTGAAAGGTCACATGCTTCAAAAAGATTTCTGTTAAAATTCTTTTGGATCTAGTAAGATCATGGGTCTATGAGTATCTGTGTTCTGTTTGATATGAGTGGATTGAGGTGCAATAAAGGTCTCATCATTTGAACATGTTTCTTATTCAGTTAACAAATAAAAACCCACATTTCTTCCAGATCAAAGGGAAAAGAAAGTTGTCTGTAAAATGGGCTTTTGTCTCATGTTATGTCAGATCTCACCCAGGTAGTAGTTGACAAAGTCCGCTGTGAGCGCCGGCTGCTTGTGCTTCCTGCGTCCGTCCATACTGGCGTTGGTGTCAGATGTGTCCACAGGGAAAATGTCTGTGCTGATACCCATCAGTTCAGCCTTTCTCATCAGCTTCCTGATGGCGGAGGCACTGGAGGTCAGAGGGCGGGGCAGCTTCTCACGGGGTACCCAGGCCTGTGGTCGAGTGTTCCTGGACAGCTCTGCTTTGGCCCGGTACTGCTGCAGGCGTGTGGTGATCCGGGCCTGTGGGCGGGACACCAGCAACGCTTACACAACATCAATGATACGTTTATCCATGGAATAGAGACTTTAATCCAAACAGACAAAACCTTTTGCATTCTGACTTAAACTATGTCAGAAAAACAAAAAGCTGCTTTACAGCTCAAACATTTCCTGGATACAGTCAGCTGCACGATCCAGCTGCATTTTCTGCACAGTTAAAACACCCTTTTGGGGGGAAGGGAGACACCGTTAGTCAAACCCCTAAAACACCACTCAGCAGCAGATCAGGATCATCATGACAGACACAAATGAAGCTGCCGAGGATTGTAGTTAGGGGGTCACCTGAGCCTCTGGAGTCAGCTGCTTTTCTCTCTCCTGCAGAGAAACTTTACAGTAGGACTGCAGGGCCAGGTAGTTCTTCCTCTTCCACTTCCTGTCGAAGCGGTCTGCATGCTGCTTACAGTACGCAAAGAAGGGATCAGCGATGTCCTGAGGAGACACAAACACAAATGTCAGCAGATGAAGCAGCTGCTTTGATCCTCTAGTTCTCCAGTCCACCTCTGATCTGCTGCCTTGCAGGTCCAGCGCTCACAGAGGAGCTTCACAAGCCACTCGTGACTTTGGACGTTACTGAAGCACTTTAAAGACCCACTCTGATGAAAACAATGTGTTTTGGTGTTATTAACATATTCTTCTGGCATTTGTCTGAATATTAAAGATATTTATAAAGAAAATTTAGCTCAACATTGCATTTCTGAGTATTTCTTTATTCAAATTGTTGTAAATCTCGAGCAGATGAAAAAATGAGTTGTAAAAAGCATATTTGTGATGTGCGGGCAAGAGTGTAAACAGATAGATGAGGGGAAGTGGGGGCGGGCTTGCTCTGTGCAAACAGTCCGGTCCACAACTCTGAGGCGAGTTTCTCACGAACTACTGTCGCTCTGTATTAATTATGTCCTAGAAACCGACACATACATTTTTATTTTACCTAAAAACAACATAATCATGATGAAAAGACCACTGGGAATGCTTTTAAAGTAAATCAAAAGATGATCAGAGTGCGACTTTAACATCTGATACTCAGTGATGATATTGGCTGAATTCATCTCCCCCAGGCTTCTCCTGCGTTTCTTCTGCTTGTTGCTCACCTCCTCTGCTGCAGCCTCAGACAGAAGCCCTTCTCTCTGTGCGCAGGTGACATGAAAATAGGATCGGCACATGCCGGCGTCGCAGCTGATGCACACGCCAGTCCTGGCGAAGCGGGCATCCTCACAGAAGCTGCACTCCTTCATAGACAGACAGCTTGGGTTAATGCAAGTACTGATGCAAGTGCAGAGTTTTTCTCTGAAACATAACAAAAAAGTCTCTTGTTTTGTGGATCAGCAGCTACACAAGACGGAAGCTTCTTTCTCTGAGGAATAATGCACAGCTCCGAGTGGTGATGAAGACCATCAGTTGTGACCTGATAATCAACTGTGTGAAAGGCAGCAATCACAGAACTGTGACCTGCATCTGCTGCTGTGAGTGCAACTTTAGCCCAGAATGTTTTTCTAAAACCAAACTAAAAACATTCAACGTCATGCTGTTCAATAAACAAACAAACAGATGAACTGCTCAGCTCCCTTCAGAACCTGTAATGGTGAGAAAACACACAGTGGCCATGTCCAGCAAAACTTGCCTTTGCTCCATATTTGGAATAATTCATCTCTGTGAGGGTCACCGGTCGCAGCTTGTCGATGTCTCCGAATGCCACTCCGGGCACGTAGAGCGCACAGACCACATGGACCCACCTGTGATAAAAAGCAGCTGTTTACGCCTTCATTTACCACACAGCTGATTAAAACACGCGGCTGTGCTGCAGATGATCACTCAACCTCATTGAACGGGCAAAAGAGCAGCTCACAGACTTCAAACGGGAGAGAACTCGCAGCGTGCTGTGACACAATTTCAAATGCGGACTTTAGGGAAAAGAATCCAAAAGTCCAATATAGAGATATCCATCTGCAGCAAGCAGGCGCTTCGCAGTTTAATTTGCTGTGTTTTTCATGCTCTAGTGAAGGAGTAAATTCGGCTGCAGCCTGGCTGAGGAGCACTATCAGCGATAACGTGGCTCAAGTCTCCATGCTTCACATAACACACTTTTCTCTTCCTCTTTTCTTCCTCTATCTCTGCCCTCCTTCCATCCTTCCGCTCTCCTTTTTTCACAGATATCTCTCTCCTCTTAATCCTCTCCCTCCCCACCACAGAATATAGACTATTTACTATTTAGATAGCCTTTGGCTTCCTGCAGCCCTTTGACAAGCTCCAGTCTTTAGCTTGTTTGTTTCTGCCACTGGTAAGCGTTGTGGCCAGGGGTCATCGGCGTCCCACCTGCCGGCATCGGTCTCCTTGAAGATACCGTCCTGGTTGGGGCACAGCTCACAGCTGGGCGTCACTCCGTTCTTGCAGGCGTCGCAGAACCACGGCTCGGTGGAGTTCTCAGAGGCTGAGCTCATGATGGAGTCGCTTTCTCCGTCCACGCCGTAACAACCTGTAGACACAGAAAGGGAGAAAAGACGCTAAGATAATACAGGTCTCCTTTCCCGTCTTCGGACTGCAAGATGCAGAGTAACACCGCCATCAAACACCGAGAATTTGTAACTGTAGAGCAAAGCACTTGTTATTTCTTTAGGTGTGCCACAGGTTAATGAAGCCTGCAGCTTAGCAGCTACAGGAAGTTTTATACCAATGGAGGCTTCAGCCTCTGATACTTTAAAAGAAACAACAATTATTTGCAACAGAACTGTTCACTGACTTTTCCTCGTGGCTCTAATTGTTCTTTACAACACTGCCTGTTCTTGATAACAAAGACTTTCCCGTTCTTCCCAACCCAAACTGTTCTTCAAAATACAGACTGTTCACTGATGGTTTTTTGTGACATTAACTGTCACACCGACTGGAACCGACTGTTCTTTAATACACAGGCTTTCTTCCCAACCCAAACTGTTCTTTACAATACAGACATTTTACTGATGGTTCTTTGTGACACCGACTGTTCTTTAATACACGCCATTTTCTTCTTCACAACACCCAACTGTTAAAAAAACAACTGCTTTTCATAACTCTTGTCGGTTCAATGACACCAACCATTACTTATAAAACTGACTGTTCCAACAACACCAACTGTTACTCCTGAAAGTGACTGTTCCCTTATGAAACCAACTGTTTTTTACCGGTATATAACTGACTGTTCCTAACTATACTACCGTAACTGTTTCTTCTGAAATTGGTTGTTCCTAACAACACCAACTGTTACCCATATAACTGACTGTTCCTAACAACACAAACTGTAATTCCAGACACACACTGTTTACTTGCTGACTGTTCTTATTAATAGAAACTCTTCTTGATGGCACAAACTACTCTTTACAACACCAGCTCGTTCTCAAAACATTGTCTGTTCTGTCTTAATCACACTGACAGTTTCTCACAGCAGTAAATTGTTTTGTTTTTTTAACAACACCGACTCATTGCTTCAGAAGATGAAAGAAGAGGAAACTGTTCATTCTGGTCCACATTGTTGTAAGTTTGGGGCTGCAATCATCAGTTTTATTACATTATTGCAATTTCAGAGTTCCTCTGTACTACAGCCACATTGTGCTCAGAAAAACAAAGAAGCACAGAGAAAAACAGAACAACCCAGAGCCTCACTTGTTAGGTACCAAGCCAGAAGAAGCAGAGGAACACATTGATGTTGTCCTCTTCATTTTCTGGGGTTGCCTAACAATTACTTGGCGGATGTGGTTTCTATGGCAGCTATTACACCAGGCAGACATGCTCCTCACCCCCAATGAGGGAAGCAATCAGTGCTGTTCCTTCGACCGGGGGGGGGGTTGGGGAGGGCAACACTCCAGCTCCTGATTCAGTCCAGTAGCCCACAGGCTCTCTGAGCAAACACTCACAAATCAAAAGCTTAGAGCTGAACAGCAACCATAGCCACTGCCATGGCACAAAGGACGCCATCAGTCCAAACAAAGGTCAAAGCAGGTCTGACCCTCAGTGGAGGGAGGGGTGCAGGAACCAGTGCTCCTCACAGCTCCTGCAGGTCACAGATCTACCGGTACTCACTGGAACACTGAAGCTACAGCATGAGGAACAGCTCAGCCTCAAATCCAAGAGCTCCCTTTGAACCCAGAAACCAGGCTGGGGCCGCTGAGCTGATGCCTAATATGAGCTAAGCTCCCGAAAAACTGATGACCACAGGAGAGCCTCAGAGCTCCCAGAAAGATTATCCTTAACTGAAAGCACAAGCTCGGAAAGTAAGGGAGGTTCTGCCTGCATGCAGGTTTTTCACAGGACGTCTGAGCAGACAGATGTGAATCTGATGGGACCTTCTGAGGGTCAGCTCATCCAAGGAGCTGCTCTTAGAACCAAATGAGAGAATGTAGTACAATATGTTCATGTGGCTTTGAATTAGCTGTAAGAAATTAGATCTACCGTGAAAAGGCGATTATAATGCTTGTAATATGAGTAAACGTGAGGAGAAAAACAAGTTCAAGGAGGTCCTCCATTAAGGAGAAGTGAAAGACAGGAGGAGCTCAAACACATTTTAGCAAAGACATGAATAGAAGACAAGAATCTGATGATCTGAGTTCCGTGAAGATGCAGCGTCCTGCTCGCTGCCTCTGTTTGAAGTCCCTCCTCCTTTCATGTAAGACAGGGCGGAAGGGTCCAGAGAGAAAAGCACATGAAAATCATGGTCCCGCTCATCCCCAACCTCACAATCCCGAAGGAATTTTTAGAATTTGACTTAAAGTGGAAGACTCCACATGCAGATGTCACTATTAAAATAAGCATCTTTAATCTCTCATTTCTCCCTTCATCTACCTGAATCACATCTAAAATGATGAGATGTGTTAGTCCAGAATCAAACTGTAGCCAAGCAGTCTCCAGAGTCTGGCTGCAGCGGCTCTGGCTGCAGGGGAGAAGCATATGGGGGGGAGCGGCTCAAGATAAGAGACAGGCACCAATCTGCATATTCATTGATCCATGCAGCGCAGGAAAAAAGGGAAGCTTTATATCTGAGTCAGTTTGCACACAGAGGGTCGCTGTCTGAATGTAGAAGTACAATAACTGCGGAGTTCAGGAGTTTTGTGGAAACTTTCATCGCTGTCTGCAGGGATCCATCCTCAAACACAAACTATGCTACAAAACATTTAGTGTTCTTTACTCAGTACCGGTATCCACGAGTTTCTTGCATGTACCCCATGACAAAATGCATAAGGTTCATCTTCTGCTCTGAATCTGCTTCAGGCATGAGGAGTCCCCAATGTCCATAAGACTAGTTTGAGAGAAAAAAGGCAATTGCACCAACAGATTAAACCCACCTCACCTCAAACAAGGCCAAACAGAGGACCTGGTTTGTTCTGTTGCAGCTGAGAGTGATGACACACGGTCTGCCTCAGAGATGATGCTAACAAAACGAGAGGAGTCTCCGAATTAAAGTAGAATTTCCATCAAACGTAGATAAGTGTAGAGGACTTGAGCTTACTGCAGGAACAGAGCTAGATCTACAGGAAAATGAGCAGCATTTCTGTCCTTGGAGACAGATAAGAGCTGGCCGCGAGCGCCACCACTGCCTTTTCCACATCCCCAAACCTCAACTGCTCCCAGAGTGCCGGGCTAACCGCCTTCAGTGTTTCTGATGGAGATTAAACGTGTCTCAGAGGAAGAAAATATCAGGCTGCCTAACGAAGGCGATAACTGTTAGACCTGCTCTGAGTATCAGCATGCCTGTGGACAGCGAAGATTAAAGTGTTCCTACTCTGCCCCACATGTGCATCATAAAAGAGCAGCTCCCAGCCCTGACATAATCCAGCAGGCCTCCATCTTTGAGGTGACTGAAGCCTGAGCCACTCCAGTTGATCACAGTGACAGTGAAGGGGTGTAAGGTGGTGTCAGGGAAGAGGGAGTGGGGGGATACATTTACAAGTCAAAACCATGAAGCCAAAGCCCTCAAAGAGGCACATTTACAGAAGAACTTAAACATGGATCTAAAAAAAATCATTGGAAACAAGAATTTCCTGGCGTTTGTGAGGGTTTCCATGAAGGTCAGGTTCACAGCATGGTCTCTGCACAGAGCCAGGGACTATACTGATGATGAAATGTGTCTTTGTCCTTCATACAAGATACCGGTATTCTATGAAATAGAATCCTATTTCTCTGCTTTCAACATCACAGCTCCACACGTGAACAATGAAGCGACGGAGCACGGGGATGCCAGGCGCCAATGACAATGAAGTTACCAAAACCAGTAACAAAGTTTCTTCCTTTTAGGGCTGTAACGAGTATCTGAATACTCAAATATTTGTTCCAAAAAAATCTGAGTACGACTATTTGTGTTGTCCCAAGGTTGCTGATTTGCGATCTTTATAAATATGGCAGAGTGTAGTAAAAATACAATTTAGGCAATGCAAGGCACACCTTGAAATACTGCTTTGAATGTAAACAATTTGATCAAAAAATGTAATATAAATGGATTTAAGAACACTACAGGAATACTACAAAGATCTCGTGGTCAAAACTGTTGCAGAATCAGAACACCTCTCTAAAATGTTCATCTGAAGTGTAGTAATTTCAGATGAACAAAAGTCTGTTTGAAAAACAAGAATGTTGGAAACACTGTTGCCAATTTGGTGACAGTCTTTTTTTTATTTAGGTGTTGCTGTCTTCATTTACTATCTTCTTGTCATCTATCAACTGTAACTGTAGTCAGGAAAACTTTGAGGATGGAATAACAGTGGAAATGATTTTAAAATTTGTTATAAACTGTTCCAAAGCAACAGTGATGTTATTTTCTGTTTACTGCTGAAGTTAACCAGGAATTTGACAATAAAACCTTTGAGGGCAACACTGTTTAAAATGAGAAATAGCATTTCTTTCTAAATCTGTGTTTATATGTTTTGTTGATCTCCTGTTCTGAGATCTATACCGTACTACCTGTTTTCCAGCTGTCTTTGCTCCTCCCACTGTTGAGTCAGGTGATTCAAGGTTTTGACTGACTGAACATGCCCGATTGGGGTAATTTAGCAGCAGGTATCACATGGATGTTGGGGGGAAAAGCAGGAAAGTAGATTTTAAGGACATAGGTGAAAACTAGTTTACTCTGATGATCTAGTAAAAATATACATAACCCAGGATCCTCTGTGCACGGAGAACAAGAATTGTGCACAGTTGTGATGACTGCCATAACAGCTTCTTTTAGCTAAGTTGTGTTCATATCGAGTTAGTGCATTTAAACAACGTTCCTGCAGAGTCAATAGAGTGTTTATGATGGTCTTGCAATACTCCTGCAGAGTTCATCAAGTGTTCCTGGTGTGTCTTCAGTGTTCTTGAGCTGTTACCATGGCGTCACAGCATTTTTACATTGCTGCAACATTTCGGCAGGCTTTAAGGAACACCAGGCTCTGAATGCGAGGGAGCTCCTACCAAACAGCACAGAACAAACTAACAAATCTGCTCCAACTGTCAGGCCCAATGATTCAGTCCCAGCCAGGAGAACATGGATTATGACAATTACTCAAATGAAAATATACTTTGTTCCTAACACTACAAAAATGTATACAATACAGATGAAACCCAAACAAACGAGATATGATTCTCGTTTTAGTAGACCTATTTGTTTTTAAATCTCAGACTAACCAGAGTCCCACAGCCATTCAAGAAAAAAAGATTTGTGTATACAGTGCATTTCTACATTGTGTTGCTCTAAAGGTTCCCTTTTCCAGAGCCGCCGCCCAGCTTTACCTTCATGCACGGTCACTCCACAGTTGTCACACTGGATGATCTCATCTGCGTCCTCGCTGTTGTCTCCCAGGCAAACGCAGCAGATGAGGATGTGCTGAGTGTTCCACGTCTGAGAGCGGTCCAGCAAAGCATCCTGGGAACACAAGCACAGTGAAAGTCAGCTGGCAAAGCAATTCGCCTGTCTCCACAGATTCTGGACGGGCAGAGTCCAAAGATGCCAAGACCATAACTGCGGAATTGTTCCAATGTCTGTCGTCAGAAGTTCCCTGC
The DNA here is from genome assembly GCA_037389245.1 of Oryzias sinensis. Lineage (NCBI taxonomy): Eukaryota > Metazoa > Chordata > Actinopteri > Beloniformes > Adrianichthyidae > Oryzias > Oryzias sinensis. Next base: position 49,468,644 of record CM074488.1, read on the forward strand.
TCACTGCAGGCCGTGTGTTCTGCTGACAAAGCCTCACACACATGGACACTAGCCTGCTCACCGACAGCGGTTACAGTAAAGGCCAAACACAATGGTGTAAAATCTAAATGATAGACCTGCATCCATAAAAACCCACGCAGAAGGGAGGTTAAGTGCACAAGAATGTAATGTCTTCAAAAAGAATCAGGCTGTTTCAGAATCAGGCTGCTCAGCCTGAATGCAATAACACATGCGAGGCGACTTTTAAAGGGCTTATACCATGCAAAATCCCACATTCACATGTTTCTGGGAATCCCCCAAAAACCTGTTTTCTAAGCACCAGCCCCTCCCAACTCAAAAAAATGTGCGGGTTCTCACATTGTGACGTAGACCAGTGAGAACAGCCCCTTCTAGGACGAGTCTGCACTGCCAGCACCGCCCCCAGAGTAACACACACACACCCACGTTCTCCACGGAGCAAGCAGTGATTGGCAACTTGCTTTCATTTTAAATGCACAATACCGTATATCTTCCAATTAGTCCCGTCTCCAATTGTCCCTGGGTCTAACGGGTGTTTGATACTTTAGACCAGGGGTCCCCAAATCCAGGCCTCGAGGCCCGGTGTCCTACATGTTTTCCAACCAACCTGCCACTGAAGCTCCTAATTGGCTAAACACATGATCTAGGTAATCAGCAGCAAATAAGGCAGGTTTTCTGGAAAACCAGCAGGACCCCGGCCCTGGAGGCCTGGATTTGGGGATCCCTGCTTTAGACGCTGGTCTGTAATACTGATCGGGATCTATGAAGACGACCCCCCACCGCAAAGAACATTCTGGTGAGGAATCTGTGCAACATTGCAGGATTGGTAAATATTTTGAGAAGCTTTGCACTTTTTTTCTTTATATTCCGGAGCAATTTTCATATGTTTTGTTTCCTTTTTTTATAATGCTTTTATTTGTTTTTGTTTTTTGCTCCTGCGACATAGGCTAGGTTCACACTGCAGGCTGAAACGACCCAATTCCGAATTTTTTTGCCCCTAAGCGGCCCAATTCTAATCTTTTCATGACAGTCTGAATGACACAGTTCCGATCTTTTCAATTGCGACCCAGGCCCCGTGGATTTGCCGTCCTGATTCCATATTGTAGCCGTTTTTTTCAATTGCGACCGCCGTCTGACCGGCCAGGCGACTTGATTCCGAACCGTACGTCATCGACACGCAACAAACGTAATCATCTTGCGTTGAAGTAGGCGGGAACGAGAACGTAAACATCAACCATGGTGGACGATGCTGCTGAGACCAGTCAGTGGAAGGGAAGGGAGGTCACTGATTGGATTAATATTTGGGGTGATCGCTCTTTTCAGGCCAAACTCCAGGGCTCTTATCGCAACTGAGCGGTTTTTGAAAAAATTTCCAGATAAATGGCAGAGCGTGGTGTTGAACCTTTCCCGCGATAACTTTTCTTTCTTTCTCCCCTTTCCGACCGTGCTCAGAAGCGCGGGGGACCCGAGGCGATCATCCTCCTCCTCCCTGTTCTGTTTCTTAGATTCTCCAGAACGGGTTAATAAAGAGTCCATAGCATTTATTCTGGGGGAAACCTTCTTCTATTACCGTCCTCCTTCCTCCGTAACACACAACATGAATGCGCGCCCACACTGCCGCCCCCCCATTCTCTCCCGCTGCACGCGCTCTTTTCCTGTCCCACAAACGCGCGATCGTTGGCCCAATACATTCCACAACAGTGGTTACAGACGATCCCGGCTCCAATGCCTTCTTAAAAATGGGAAGATTGTTATTGTGCTGGTTCCTTTGTGAAGATAGATTTGTTAATGAAAAAAGGGCTCCGCTGTTGACAACACTGTTGTTGACAACCATGTTAACCTAAGCTACTTCCGCAAACGAGTGACGTCATTCGACGTTGAGTACTCTTCTGCGCATGCGGGTCAACTCTGGGTCGTTTCACGGTCACAGTGTAGATCACAAAAGTTCGGTTTTACTTGGAAATGTGAACGGTCTATCAAACAATTTCGGATTTTTAAAAAAAATCGGAATTGAGCATTAAGCCCTGCAGTGTGAACGTAGCCATATACTCTGGAAAATACGCTAAACAGGCGTTTTCTGTAATTCATAACTTGGTACTTTACTATTGACTTTAATGTTTCAACATGGCAAAGGTAAACCTGAACTTCTCAAAGTTTTGGGCGGAGCTACACAAACCTCGTTGCCCTTTCCTTGGGACATACTGTCGTTGGTTAGCTCTTCATCAAACGCGCTGCTGCTCTTCACTTTCTTCTTGGGTTTCTTTGCGTCTTTGTCGCTATCACTGCTGCTGTTGTTGTCGTCGCCGTCTTCTTTGTCATCGTCATCGTCGTCATCGTCCTCGTCTTCATCATCGTCATTGTCATCGTCGTCGTCGGTGGCACTGCCCCCCTCCTCCTCCTCCTCCGTGCCCCCCTTCTGAGCAGCTGCTTTGCTCCTCCTCTTCTCTGCCGTAGGCCTCCAGTCGTTATCATCCTCGCTGTCGTAGTCGTCCATCTCGTTCAGCTCCTCCATGGTGGTGAAGTCCAGCAGGGGCCGGTTTCTGCGGAAATTCCATTTCTTGGGCTCAACCAGAGACTCGTCTGCGTTTGCATTAGCTCCGCCTCCAGAGGGTGGGGAGGCAGCCAGTTCGACAGGAGGCTCCAGCTCAGAGGTCTTCTTGCTCTTTCGTTTACCTTTGCTGGGGGCAGCAGAGGGGGAGTCACGACTGTCGGAAGGGAGCTGCTCTTTGATCTTCCCCTCATCCTCATTTGAGGGGTCCTCAGCAGGCAGGCTCTTTGCCTCCTCATCCATCCCATTGTCTGCACACGTCGCATCGTCAGAGTCACTGTCTGAACCGTCTGCGCTCACTTTGGACCCCTCTTCATCGCTGCCATTCCCTGTGCCGTCCGAGCCTGACAGAGGAAAAGAACTGAAGTTATTCGGATTCTCTGCAGAAAGACACAATTCACAGAGGCAGGTTAGAATCCCCAGGGACTAAATAACCAAAAACAACTTTCAATCATGGTTGATAAAGTAAAAAAAGAAAAATCAAGTAAGGATTTGTGTTCTTATTTGACATAAATGAGAACATAAAAAAATTATCATGAGAAATTAGTTTGTTTGATACAATAATTGTTATAACAACTTTATTTTCACTTGAAATTTTATTGCATTTGTAAGGAACTTCAATTGTCTTTAAGCAGCAGCACTGATAAAAAAAAAAAAAAAAAGTTTTTTTTTCCCCTAACAGACAAAGATGATGTAAGACAATACAAAATAAACAGCATCTGTTGTCATTTTTCAAAAATCCTTATTAACAAGCAAAAGGAAATTCTTTCTCCATTACATTTTTTCAAGAGACAGCTGTCGGGAACAGGACACAATACAATAAAATGAAAATGTGGTTCACATTAGCCTTCCAACCAAAAGCCTAAATCAAAACTGCCCTTGAAGGCCGTGTCACACAGCCACTACGTACATTTTGCTTTTTTTCCACGTGTGAAATGTTGTNCAGATGTAGACACCTAATGGATGCTCTCTGGTTGGAGATAAATGAGGCATCAACAAACTGAAGTATACAGAACAGAGGACATTTTTCCCCTCCAACTTTCTGTTATGGGTTTCTTAAGTTCCACGCATGCAGTAAACCAGCAGTAATCATAGGTGTACTGTTGTTTTTCTTTACTGATTCAATTTACTGAAGACTGAACTCACCTGAAGCATCTCCCACTTCAAAGTCGCTGTCGTCTGAGCTGTCATAATCCAAGGCATCTAAGAGCGAAGCGGCGAGCGGCTTCACCTGCCGCCTCTTCAAGCTGCGGTCCACTGCCGAAAGAGAGCGCAACACATACACAAAGGTGTCAGATGAGACACGACAAAAGCAAATAAACATGACTGTAGTTAGTGAATCAGGAAAATTTGTGGGGGGAAAAAGACGGCAAACAGAAAAGTGAGACAGTTTAAAGGTTGAACCTAGAACAAATGAAAAAGTTGGCAGAGTAAGCGCAAATATGATGACAAATGTGAGGAAAAATATATAAAACTGCAAATTTAGACCCATGTTTGGCCTCTACTATTAATATCTCTGTTTTAAAAAAGGTGCACTAGTTTTCTTCTAATTTACATTAAAACGACACTGATGGAATTGTAAATTACATTGAGGGGTCCTTAGGTCACAGCACTGGTTAAATTCTGTATTTATTATAGATCCACTCCAAGGAAAATTGTGTTTTTGGTGTTTGTAACACATTCTTGTGACATTTTTCTCATGATGGAGGACATATATAAAGAAAATGTAGCTAAAAAACTGCCCTTCTGAGTATTTCTGTATTAAAATCATTGTGAATAAAGAGCGGATACAATTGGCCCACTGGAACCTATTACAACAAACCACAAGCTCCCTGCTCCGCTCCATTCTGATGAATCCACTTGCAGAAAAATAGATCGATGTACGTTTCTGTTTTCCTTGTTTGAGCTGACATCTGGCTCAAAGTGTACTGCTGGATAGCTCCGATATTGCTTGGTATTTTTGTTGGAACGCTTCTGTTAAGTTGAGGATGTGAGAGGCTGTAAGCTAGAGGGAGAGAGTGTAAACAGATGGATGATGGGAAATGGAGGTAGGCTCACTTCACGCAACAGTCCCGCCAACAACTCAGAGGTGAACTTACAATGAATTACTGCCCTGGTGAAGAAGCTATGTCCTAGAAAAACGACAGGGCTTTTTGGATTTTGGCTAAAAATGGCATTATTACAATAAAAAAGAACACTGGGAAAACGTTTACAACAGAAAAAAATATGATCTGAGTCAGAGTTGAAGGACTTTTCTTGGCTTACTTGCTTTATTTTGCTTCTCTTCTTATGTATACACACACAAATACATGTTTGCCTCAAAGTTGGACTTGTGGTTCATTCACAGGGTCTTTAATGGCTTCATGAGGTGGCTGCTTTCTGGTACAATTATAAAGCTGTCTCTCACCCTCAGCCTTTCTTCAGACATCAAACAACTGACGTGAGCCGTTGGTCTTTCCTAAAAGACAAGCTTTTCAAGTCGTTCTTCCTTTTTAACGTAAGCTGTGTCAGCACAATAGCCAACCACAGAGCCCCAAATTGGTCTGCTCTACCTGACTGTTACTTAGGGAAGACACCGCAGTTAATCCTCCTGATCAGACACGGTTCGACGACTGGACCCATGATGTTCAGTAACAAAAAGAAAACCCCGGGGTTTACCTCTGATAACGTCTCCAGTCCCCGCGTTAAAGCCCCTTTCCTCTGCGCTGCTTGTTAAACAAAAGACCAGCGACTGTCCCGACTGGGACCAGTATGGTCACAAACGTAAAATACTCCTACCTTCTTGACACTCAGAGGCCCCCGTACCGAGCATGGGGCTAACCATAGTTAGCTTACGACAAAAGCACGATTCGCATTAACTAAGCGGGTCTTTGAGGGTGCTAAATGAGACTTCGACATAGCAGCAACGTTATAGAGTAAACACCGAGCTCGACAGAGAACAAACCACACCGCAAAGAGCCAGAGAAAGACGAACAAATCGGTGATGCTAGCTGCAACGTTAGCGCGTTAGCCTAGCCTTCAGCAGTGTTGAACAGCGGTGCAAATGTTAGCCGGGGTTAGTGTCACTTCCAAGTGCTGTTAATGCCAACTCATTAAATAAAATAACATTAAACAAAATTCAAACCTAAACAAAAAAAAAAAAAAACACCCACTTTAGACTTCGCAGGAAAGGCTCGAGTCTCCCCGCTACTTCATGTTATGGTGTGGACAATGGAAAGCACGGCAGTGACGTCACGCCGCGTTTGGATGTTGTTGCCACAGGGACCAAAAGCAAGGATGTGATGTCAAAGAGGAGGACGTTCCAAAATACTTTCTTGATATCAAATTAAAATTTTAAATTGAAGTTAGTCATTCATTTACACTGGTGTAGGAGATTAAAGTTGTGTGCAGGAAGGATCTCCTGCAGCTTCAGCGCGTCACATCTGGCGATGCAACAACAGCTTTCTTCACGATTTGGGTTAAACCTAGTTTTTTTGGTCACGGTTTCAATTCAGTTTGATGTGTGATTTGTTTATTACAATACATATATTTATTTCTAATTGGCTATGAGGCAAGACATAATAAATCTTTTTTTTAAATGTATCAAAATATACCGGTACATTTGACACTTCAAACTTAAACCTAATTGTATGCAGTAGGCACACAACAATACACCTTCGCATGATTCGGTTCAATGGTATAACCAATGATCAGGTTTTCAGCCAAGAATTGTGGCATCTCTGGAGGAAACTTTTGCTGATGTCACAGTGTTATAAATAGAATGCTCAAAGTTTGCTATAAACAGTTTTTTATTTTTATGATAATTTTTGGACATTGCTGTTCAAACTAAAATAAAATCCTCTCTTTATATATTTCTTTGCCTTGAGGATGCAGAAACACCAATGGACAGTTATTTTGTCCCCACAACTTGTTCAAGGTAGTTTATTGAAAAATATTTGTTTTACTTACCATACTGTAAAAGCTTTAGGACTTGATGTTTTTGAATTGCAAAATGAGACTTGTGACCATCCCTGGATGACACTCGCCATAATTGACTTTTAGAAAATGTGGAACATTTCGCTGTGAACTACGAAGGACTAAAGCTTCCTCAAAAACAGTGTAGTGCAAGTTCAAAACTGTAAAACATGACTTACTACTTGGTTACTTGGTAAAAGTAATCCCTTACCCTACACATTGCAAAGACTCATAGTCTTAAGGGAGTAAAAAGGCCACAATCACACGCCAATGCACATTTACAGCTATAGTAGGGATAATTAAGTGTAACCCATTTAGATTTAATTCAATTCAATATAAATCAATTAAATTCAGCTTTATTTGTGTAGCGCTTTTCATGCTACAGAGCGTGTCAAAGTGCTTCCCATAAACTAAAAGTAAATCTGATCAAAGTGATGGGGTCAGTTCCATTTAAACTTTTGTAGACTAATAAAAGAACCTTAAAATCGATCCTAAAGCTGACTGGAAGCCAATGCAAAGATTTCAAAATCTGAGTAATGTGCTCCTTCTTACTGGTTCTTGTTAAATGGCGTGCAGCCAATTGATAGTATTTTTTTCTTAATACCAGAAAGAAAAAGTACAGGTGGAAAAAAAAACAAAATATGCAAGTCAACACATCAGGAAAATCTACAATGAGAGAGCCCATTAAAATGTAGATAGAAGAAGAAGAAAAAAAAAACTCCCAAACACAAAATTTAACTACATTGACTTAAGCAGAGATGTCACTAATTGCTTTCAAAGTCCCTTTAAATTGTTGTGTTGGATTTCACAGTGTCAATGGCATTTTCTGACTTTAACCTCAACCTCTTTTCTGCTGTGACCTTCAGTGATTCCATGGTAAGACCCACAACTGAACCAGCCCTCTTCATCAACATATTAATTCAGTTTTTATCTCCAACAGATAAGCTTTCACCCGCAGCAAAGCACCGCATGAAAAATAAAACCAGTCGAGATGTCTTGATAAAAAACAGCTCATGTCAAATGAGCTGAATTTCCAAGAAAGAAGAGTCTTGACAGAATTTTTTTTTTTTAAACATCAGCTTTTATCCTAATTCCAGTTCGTTCTAAAGTACATCCAGATAGTTGTGTTGCTCAGCAGTTTCATCATGTTCTTCATGGGTGGATGGCTATCAGGATGAGCTTTTTTTTTTGGTCCATCAAAAATGTATCCATTTTGCCAACATTCACTTTAAGAAGTTTGACACACCAGATGGTAGAGGACTGATGCTCCCCTGAAGTTCAAATCCTCTTCATAGACTGGCTCCTGAAAAGTGATCATATCACTAAAAAAAAAAAAAAGAGTCAGAGGTATTTGTTTAGGACCATAGGAAGTGAGAGAACTGTATATTGTGGCAGTCCAGTTTTTGTAAAAAAAAAAAATGGAGGTTGTACCAGAAGATCCAAAATCTAAGTAAGATATGTACAATTGAAATGAAAAATACTTTGTCTACTGCCTTAAATATGTTAAAAACCAACACATGGGCGGGCAAGGCAGGAACTGAACCTACGATCTTCCAATTAGAGGTTTAAACTTCAGCTCCTTCTCATCCGCATTGTCTGTATCTTTGCTCTTTGATTTCTGACAGAAGGGTCTTGTTTTCATCCCTTGACTTTTTTCTTTTTGGCAAATACACGTGAGAGGAAAAATGAACAGAAACAGATTGATCTTGATGTGCAAAAATCTAAGAATTCTGATGGAAATTATTCCATCTGATATCCTGATCGACGGCTCTGCTGAGCACAGGAACCCTTTGGGGATGTCAGAGGAGCCATCGCAGTCATCACCACAATCAGCATCTTCATCTTCCACCTCTTGCCCTCTGCTGTGAACATCACAGACCAACAGCAGAGCCTCTCTTCACAAGAAAATCATCTGCAGCAAAGTTTTTTGGATTTGCTTCAGTGTGTTTTGGGAGTAAACAAAGCGACTTCACAATCAGGAGAAACACGTTTTTGCCCTTTTATTACTGAAATTTGTTATTTTGGTTCACCGACATGGAAACAGAACAAATGGAGAGTTTAAAAATGCAAAAACAAAAAAGAAAAACAAGAAAGGAAATTACATTTGAAAACCTATTGTGGAGGAAAGGGAGTAGAAAAACAAAAATTAGTTGAGGAAATCAGCATGGGAGGCCCAGAAGAAGATGCAGTTAAAAAAAAAGAAAATTTTACAAGAAAATGACAATCAGAATATAAATGAAGCTGAAATCAGGACGGACAGAGTGTAGTAAGTCATTTGTAAGGGAGGATCACAGCATCGATTCTCTTTCGCTTAAAAGTCTAAACTAAAAACCTTTGGGTCAAAAGTCTGTTTTGACGTCAATTAAGCTCATCTCCACTTGTTTTGAATATTGTTAACCCTCCTGTTATGTTCATTTGTGAGGAACAGAGATGATGTTTCTGGGTCAATTTGACCCGGGGCATGTTTTATTAATTACAAAATGTCTGAAATTCAAAAAATCCTAACAAACAGTGTGAATATATCATTACTAACTCCATTACTAATTATTCTATCAAAAATGGTGTTCCTTAACTCTAACAGGTAGTGGTTCAATTATTAGATAATTCACTCGTTTTTCTTAAAAATATATATGTTCAAACTTTTTTCAAATTTTTCACCACTGTATTACTTTTGAAAGACTACCATGTAAAATACAATAGTTTTACATAACATTGAAACATAATCTTGAAATTTCGTTTTACCTGCATGCACTGTTAACCAGAAAAAAACAAAATCATAATACAACAGACAAGCAATCGCAGTATGAACTTGTGTGTGTGTCTGTACATCTACTGGATCCTGTCTCCGGCTCGACTTGCGCCGGCCGTCCCCCAGACTCCAACTGGATGAAGCTCGTCAGCTGGACTTTAAATATGTAGTTGTAGATTTAGATAAATTAATTCTTCTCTATGGGTTCTGGTAAATTGCCTGTCCGTCCTGGGGGAGGATCCCTCCTTCATGTGGTCTCCAATGAGGTTTCTTTGTTTTTTCCAGAATCTTTTTTTTTTTTTAAGAGTTTTTCCTTACCCCGAAGTAAGGGTCTAAGGGAAGGGATGACCATTTAGTTTAGTCTGTTTAGTTAGTTCAATTTAGTATTTTCCTATTGAATTCTATGTATTTATGATCTTTTTGATTTTATGCTTGACTTTTTCAATTACCAATACGAAGCCCATCGAGACGACTGTTGTTGTGAATTTGAGCTATACAAATTAAATTGAATTAGATTGAATGAATTGACATGGTCACATGAGTCACTGCCATCCTAGTGGGCCCTGGCACTGTCTTTATTATGTTTTCTGCAGACAGGTTTCCCATACGCATATTTGGGGATGAAGGCCAATGTATTTCATTATTCTTTGATATGAATGTCTTGCTTGGAGGAACATGAATGACAATTCCCTCATCTGGTTCATGATCAGAAGATAGTCTTTTTCTGATCATGATTAGTGATGACTTCCAGAGCCTCCTGGACTGTCATTGTTCTGCTTCTGCTGCTCATTTTGTAAAGGTCTGTCTGTGTAATGTTGGAAAGACTCCCATGCAGAGAATCTTTTATATGTTTTCCCCTTCCCCTGTTGAGTGTCCACTGTATGTAGGTTGAGTTTTCACACGAGAACATAAATGGTTCCTGTCAAAAGTCATAATACCTATGCACCTGTGTGTGTGTGTGTATCTACGTGTGTTTGTCTATGTGTGTTTGGGGTGAAATATGTCTCACAGCTGCAAATAAAGGAATACTACTACTAACAAGACATCATTGTACCTCAAGTTTGACTGCTGGGTCAAATTGACCCGAACACGATCTATGTGATACAAACATGCAGGGGGTGGTTGCATATATGTGAGATGTACCAAATTCATAGTATATGTTGATTACACTAATTGAGGCAAGCAGAAGAAGTTTCATACTGAAAAAATGCTTTTAACTATTTTTCCTAGATGTTCAAACTTCAAAACGGGTCAATTTGACCCGCAACATAACAGGAGGGTTAAGTTTTTGTTCTTTTTTCTACCGGTTTATAGGAGCCAATTAGATGTCATTTGATAAATGCAACTCTTGAATTTTTTGTTGCTTAACATTGTCTTGGAAACGTTTACTAAAGAACTTTAGGTTTTGAATTTATATCTTTTGCTTATTGATGAACACAGTGTGTAGGTGTGTAAATTTGTTTGTGCGATGTGATTGGATGCAGATGTTTTAAAGCGTTCAGCGTGGCGTAATCATGAAGACACCTTGCGCCTAAGAGCAACACAGTCTTATAATCTGTTACGTATGTTTTGCTATCCTCTAACCGTCTAAATTACAATGCAAATTGTGGTGGAAACATAATACATGAATATTTAAAAAGAACCAAAGAAGCAAATTGTTTCCTCTGTGGCGCAAAAGTGCTGTGTGCGGAGGCAGAGGGGTTCGCTCCTACATGGTTCTTGGTGAGTGCAAAGTTAGATCAAAAACTCGATTATTTTCCCGTACGAAGGACAGATCCAAGCAAGGCTTTTAAAGAAAATACTTTAAAATGCTTCATTTATTGATCTATTCATCTTCTAATCCAGTGTTTTTCAACCTTTTTTGAGCCACAGCACACTTTAACCTCGACAAAAATCCCGCGACGCACCAGCATCCAAAAAAAAAGAGCAGAAATTCATGGTCTGTGTTGATCGACAGCCCCCCCGCAATCTCACATGGATTTTTGTGATAACTATGGCAGAAAAAGCAGGAAGTTGCGGCTGTTTTTTCTAAGAGATGAAATAAAAGTTAAATTAGAAAATTTAGAAACTGTTTGTATGTTGTGGTTTCAAGACGTTTCACAAGGACGACTCATTGTGCGCTGTCCCTTTAAGCCAATGCATCATGGGAGATGTAGTGTGAAAACTGCAGAAAAAAGGGCAGATAGACTCACGTCTCTGAGCTTCATTGTTTTGTTCACTTGTTCCACGGTCTGACAACGGATTCTGTGGAAAGCTACCACTAAAGACGAGCTTTAGCTGGAATTTTTGTTGGAACTGAGAGACTTTATGAGCAGAATCAGAACAAGGAAGTGAAGACTTTAACCACTTCTGATTGGTCAGACTGATGACATGTGATTAAGCCCCCCAAGAATGATTGGTGGAGACAGTTAAAGGGGCGGGACTTTCCACAAGCGCTCCGTCACGTGATCCAATAAGAGAGGGGGAGAGTGCATGTGAGTGTGTGGAGCGCATACACGCGCGGTCAGTCGCCGTTTTGGAGTTGAGGAAAAAGTAATAAAGAAAGTTCCTCTTGAAGAACTGATACTAGTTCTTTTGTTTAACCCGCTCTGGAGGATCTGAGGGTTCGTATGTGAAGGTGAACCCTCAGGTGAACCCTCAGATCAAGATCAGCCTTACTGTCTTATTCTGTTCTGCATTAAGCGGCTTGTCTTTAGCTGTAGATGTCTGCGCATGAAAGGCAGAAGGGAGGGGGTGTGGGACAGTTCAGGTATTCAGAGCGACTCGCCGCCTGCAGGTTGTACACTTTGGATGAAATGCACAACTGATGCTACCACAGTCTATAATAAGTGGGGTGGCCACTGGGGTGGCGCCACTGCTTCTAATCTGTTTTATTTCTTTTGGGGTCATGGGGATGCCAGAGCCCATCCCGGCCATTCGTGGGCGAAGGCAGGGAACATCAGCCTATCGCAGGGCCACAATCACACTGTCAGAAGTCAGAACTTTGTCTCTCCCTCTGGTCACCAGCGGGAACCATCTCCTGAGTTCTAACCACACTTCCTAGATGCTGCACACCTGACTCTCTATCACTTAATCAACCACAGCAAACTTAAGCACCCCCCTGAGCTGAGCTCATTGTGAAGTATTGTTTGTGCCACTCTGCCTTCCTTATCAAGCGGTGTATTTTGACCTAATCTTTAGTCTTCTGACTGCCCCGACCTTTGCCTGGATTTTGACAACCCTGTCTCTCCTCTGATGATTTCATGCCTGTCATTGACCCCTGGCTGCCTTACCCTGATTTAGCTTTGTGAACTTTTAACTGAGCTTATAAACCTGCTGCATTTGGATCCATCCGTCTGGCTGTTAGAGTAACCAATTAACCTATGAAGCATGTTTTTGGACGGTGGGAGGAAGCCGGAGTCCCCTTAACGCATAAAATGATAACTCATATAATACTTTTTTTTCAACACTTGAAAGAAAGTTTCAGATTAAATTTGCTTTTTTTTTTAATTACTGTACACATTCTACAAATATGCTTTGTTCCCATTCGGGGTTACAGAGTTGGTGGAGCAAACCCAGCTACCAAAAAGGGAAGGTGGAGTACACCTTGGACAGTCTGCCAGTCTGTCGCAAGGTCCACAAACACCCACATTCAGGTCTAATGGATAATTTAAAGTCATCAATGAACCTATCAAAAAATGTTTTTTGGACAGTTGGATGAAGCTGGAGTGCCTGGAGAAAACCCACACTTGCATGTGGAGAACATGGAAAGTCCACACAGAAAGGTCCCAGCTGGGATTTGAACCAGGGTCTTCTTAGTGAGGCAAGAGTGCTCACCATCGTCCAGCCTCAATAGATTATACGAGTGTAAATACAAATAAAGTGTTGTTGTTGTTTTTTTTTAATCTTAATTACTTTACCCAAATGTGTGACTGAGGCAGCACTGCAGTCATGCCATTTAGCAGCTTCAGCCTATTACTGAAGAATGAAGGAGTCACAGGAACCACATCTTCATCTCCTGGATGAGCTTTGCTGAGTTCTAGTTTCATATAACAGAACAAACCAAACCCTAAACAAACAATATCTTTGTGTCTCATCACTGCAGTTTTTCAGTTCAACATATTATCATAGCATTGATTAGAACAGATTAAATCCGGCTTTAAGCCAAAAAATAGAATGGAGGGTGTTTGCTGATCAAGTTACTGGAGTAACTGGAGTGTCGTTTTTTGCACAGGTGGGTGCTCTTTGGTTCAGAACTGCAGCAGGTGGAGCTTCTCTCAGATCAGTCAGTTCGATGAGCCAAGGGACAGAAGCAATTCCACTGAGAGCAGAGGAACACAAACTCTACGGAAGGATAACATGACAGGGACGAGGGGGAGCAAGGGAGGTTGTTTATAACTCTTTAAGGAAAATGCAGAAAAGTGTCCGAGTGATGCACGGCCTCTTCCTGCAGCTCAGGAGTTTGCATTTAAATGGAGGCATTCGTTCATTCAGATGTGTAAATCATATACGGGATCTGCATTCATCCTTCACAGAGAGATGGGTGGGGGTATAACCCTCCACCATACACAGTCTGGAGACATCTTTATGGAATCAAGTCTGCTCGCACTGGAGTTTCTTCTAAGGCGTGCAGAGGAAACATCCCTTTCACCTTCTTCCTCAATAAATCTAACAATTCTGTTTGAAGAGCAGGTAAACATTTTTCCTTGAGGCGACTACATGATAAACAGACAGGTCTGTTATCTTCTACATGGAGGTGAACTGTAATACAGATGTGAGGACAACTGTATAAATGATGTTCTGTACTGTTCAGTGTGACAAAGCTGAAGGAATCTGGAGAAAGAGCTCTGCTGCCTCTCAACAGACTGGTGAAGTAGATGAAATGGACAGTCCATGATGGAGAGAAGTTTGTCCAGAGTCCTATCCCTTGATGATTTAAACTTCTCCATATCGCTGTCAATGACTGGTCCAGCTTTATGGATGAGCCTGTTGATGGGTAAGATGTTCCTTATGGTGCAGCTGTTCCATCAGCAACCGCAGATTGATAAAACACCAGCATTCTGCTGAATATGGAAATTGGCGTATACTTATAAAGCACTTTGAAGGCCCAAAGTGCTGTACAGTCACAGTACCATTCACCCATGCATTTCCACATTGACAAGGAGCTCAGTTGAAGCAGATGATATACGTCCAGTCCGCCACCAGATGCTGCTGTGCTGTGTAGTTTCAAAGACCCAAATGGTTGTTTCATTTAAATGAACCCAGTGAAAGCTTCATGGGGCTTCTACTCCCATCCTTAGTTTTTGGCTGCAAAAACTAACCGATGAGCAAGTCTTTTTGGATGTGGAGTTTTCATAAACCCAATGCAAGGGTGGAGGTTTTTAAATGTGGTTGTGTCAAGGTTTTCAGGCGTCCTGATGTGGCCATGGCCACAGCAACAGTAACAAATGGGAGAAGGAAGCAGCAGGTAGGAAGTGGACCCACTGACCCGGAACTTATATGCACATAGGCCCTTCCACAATAAGGGTGTGGGCCAGGGGTTCACACTTAGGCAGACTGGATGGGGTTACGTTTTGCTCATCTTAGTTTGCATCCAATTCAACATATAAATGTGCAGAACAGGAAATATGTCAAAAGATGTATTCACTTTTGCTGTCCTGGGTTGCCATGTGATTTCAGTGGCAGGTTTTTTTTTTTGCTGACAAAAAAAACAATAAAACCCCAGAAACTTTTCTCCTTGGTCTATGTAACCTCAGTGCAAAAAAGGACAGGACTGCCATGTGAAAGCTGGGTCAGTGAGGTTCACCTGCATGAAAATATTTAAATTGTTTATTTTGGGGGGTTTGTCTGGAGACTTTCATGGGTGTGAGCAGTGAATTTGTAACAAAATAGAATTGCATTACCGATACCACCATGAGGACAAGTCATGATGGTGGAATGTCAAAGGTCAAAGTCAGAGGAAGGTCTGGTTCAAAACTCTCCTCTCTTTTACAAAATAAAGCATTTTTTTTGGTGAGAAGTAAATGTATTCATTCTCCAGAATGAGCTTGAGGAGGATGAGCTTTCAGCTTCTGACACAAAGAGTGATGCTCACACATACACACCCACACACACACACACACACACACACATCCTCATTCATCCACGCACAAATAAACTGAAGGTTAATAGCTGTCTTGGAAACATCTGTTAACCCTGACACCAGGGCTGCAAATGCTCCTCTTAGCTCCAGGATGGGCTTTGGCTCTGCCAGCCTGAATATTAGACTGTCTCTGTGATTCTCAAAGAGTACTTTAGGGGAGATTTCCTCAAAAAAATAAATGAACTAAAATGCAAATGGCATGTATCTGACAATTTCCAATTCCCTTTGAAAGGTGCAACTATCTATAAAAGTTCTTCTCAACCTCTCAGACACAGCCTTGGTTTCTCTGATGGATTGGCTGTCATCGTCGAACAGAGCAGCTCTTCTTTCACATTTCAGACGTGGCTGAGCTTCTGACTATAAACTGCAAACTGTAATTTTTCTCCCTTATCACTACACCGCTGCTCCTGGCGTCCGTGTGTACAACAAACAAATAGAGCAACACTGAGTAATCTCGCCCTTGGGAGGATTTAGCTTTGGTCAAGCTGCATAATGCACCAAGTCAGTTATTAAAGAATACTCATTACCTCATCAGAAATGCTAATTAACTCCATATTCATGCTCCCTAAAGATATGTTGGCATGATTGTAGATGTGAGCACATTTACTTGGGCAAAAGGAAACCCATTAAATATAGACAAAAAGGATATTCTGCTGCAGAAATCAAAAGTCATGTTTAGATCATTTGGACTCATTCAATGATGAATTGAAGACACACACACTCTAACTTTTAACATCATGAGAAATTTGATATACTGATATGTAATTTGGTTCAAAAGAGAAGCATTAGTGGTATTTCTTAAAAAAAATTTTTTGTGTTTTAATCCAGACTGAAAAAATATATTTTTATTTGGGCAAAAAATGTTATGCCCACGTTTCTTTTTTGTTTTTAAAAAGGATCATTTGAATGCATGTTTTTCTCGGCTTGACTGTAATTTAGGTGTTTTCAACGCCAATGACTTCAGATGGTCACCCCTATTGAGTTTGGTTTCTTCCTAATCTTTCAGTAAGTGAGTTTTCCTCCTCACTCTTTTCTTTTGCCTTCTCAAAATGGGGATTACAAGAAAAACCCTTAGATGTAAACTGCTGGTCATTTAGTAAACAATTAAGATAATTAAGCCTCATTGGAATTATCTGGACTGGGTTGGATTATAGCTATTAGAGTTAAAAAAGGCTCCTTCTGATGTTTTTATTTTCTGTGTTGTTCTTGTTCTTTGATGCTTCAGAGAAGAAAAAAGACATGAATTAAATTTTTACGTCAAGAATTCATTTGTTTTTATTATCTGTGAAGCACTTTAAAATATCTTGTGTATGAGTTGAGGTATTTCCATAAATCAGCCTTGATTAAAACAGGGAGAGTTGATTCTGTGTCAGATAGTTAGCTCATAAGCTTTTATTTTGATATTAACCCATTTTGTACTCTGTGTGAGAACCTGAACATCTTATCAGGGCTGGTCTTGTCCACAGTAGTCATTTTTAACCCTCATTCTTTTTTGGCTATTTTGTGCTTTGGGGTAATTTGACAAACAACCATAAAAAGAGATGCAAAAATCAGTCAGTTTTTACCTTAAATTAAAAAAGTCCAGATATATTTTTAGTGAGTAGTTACAGGATTAGTTAGTTTGTAATCCTTTATCTTGGAAGGCAGATTTAAGTACATGGAGTCTACTCATGTCAAGAACAACAGGATGATGGGACTTTGTTTGGGAAAGCAGGATGCTGCGGAGAAAATGCTGCTGCCTTCTCAGTGTGGCTGTGTGAGTGGGTGTGTGGTCGTCTTCCCGTGTGTGCGGGTTCTACGCACGCATGTGTCCGACCCAGTGGACATTGTCTTGGTGGTAAATCTGGTTCTGCCAGCAGGCCTGCATGCACGCAGAGGCTTATCAGCTCCAACCAGAGCTGCCCTCGCTCCTGAGCACCTCGTCGCCTGAGAGGAAAATAAATTGCACCCATGCAGTTAATAAGAATAAGAAATACATTGTGACAAAGTCTCAGAGCCATTACAAGTTCCACATGAAAGTGAGTGTGTGCGTGCTGTTTGTGTGCACGCTGAGACACGTCTGTCTCAGGCGGCAGCTGGAGCTGCTTCTCATGATGAACAGCTGAGGTGGCTCCTGCCCTCCAACGTAAAGCCAAACCACTATTTATGTCTCGTTGCTGCATCCACAGTGTCATGGGCGCGTGTTGAAATCCTCACAACACCGTGACAATGTCTGTGGAAGGTAATTACACGTTGAATGTTGCTTTGGGTCTTTCAGGCCCTGCAGGGGAAAATCCATCTGTTGCACCTGGAGATTGTGCAGAAGTCACGTATCCCGAAGCCCTCAAACGCAACCATTTACATGGAGGTGAAAGCAGGCGTGGCAGGGTGAAGATCTGGAGAAAAAGAAGCTGCAGCAATACTGCAGGCGATGTGTTTGTTCTGAAGAACAGGAAGGTGAATGTCTGCTTTTATTCGGTGAAAAACATAAACATCATGGTCTGTCAAAAACATGCCGGTGTTTCTGGAGAGCAAGCTGCATTTTGATCATGTTAAAAAAAGATTAAAAAAAAAAAAGCTAAAGCACAAGACACAATGCTAAATTACTCTTTTACATGTTAGGATTCACTTGTGTCAGTTTGGCACAAATGTCTCTGTCATCTGTTATTAATTCTTGCTTTAGTTTTTGGGAAGAGGCGGTGGTTTCTGATGTCTATACTTTGTCATTTGCTTCCTAAAACTGGTTTCTTTTCATTTCCTGTGGGCCACCTTCATGCCCTGAATGTTCCCATCTTTTACTCGCTGACAGCCCGTGTCCCCTCATAAGGACAGTTGTGACTAAGGCATAGCATGAAGAGAGACCAAGAGAACCTTTCCGGCTCTTGAATGTTAAAGATGACCTGCCTTTCGGTAAAACAGCAATGTTACACTCATTGGTTTATGTTTCTGCAGTACAATGGCCTTTGCTGATTATAGGTCAGGTTTGGACTCCAATCTTTGCCACATCATGGAAAACGTGGATTATGTTGAGCAAATAGTTTGGGTTTATGTGTTTTGAAGAGCTCTACAGAGGCGCCGGCAAGCATGTCGTCGTTTCTGGGCTAACCAGGTCCTTCAGAGCCTCTTCCATTGCACTTCACTCCTGCATTGAGAGCTGCGCCTGGTTACTGCCGTTTCAAATGTTACTTTTGTCTGTCTGTGGCCCAGTTTGAGCACTAACCAGAGAGGGGTAAAATAACAATAAAACTGGGGGGTCTTTTTATCATTGTCTTGATGAAAATAAAATAAACAACATAAGCCCATGGAGCTAAAGCGATCGTGGCAGCTATTACGGCACCTGCTTTCCGTCTGCCAGGCAGCCAACCGCCCGCGGGCCAGCATAGCAAGCATCGCTGCTCAGCGTCCGACTGTCGGTCCCTGGGCAGCGGCGCTGGCTTGATGATCTTCTTCTGTTCACTTGGTACGCTTGCTGGAGACTGTACCAGTAACTGTTGGGCTAAGGCAGAATACACCCTGGACAGATCGCCTTTGACAGAGCCCATGGAGCGAATGCTGCTACCCAGGTTCCGGCCGGACCGCCGGTGCCGTCCTAGCGTGCTCGATTGCTGGTAACCTACCAAATTCAGTGGGAGGGGGCTTCTTACAAGACTCCACTCACTCAATGATAAAGGGTGTTGTTGGCTGAATGTGTCACAGCTGCAGGGTGTGAATCATGATCCCGCTTTGGCGTGGGCATGTGGCCTGTTCAGCTTCTGCAGGCAAACCCATCTACTCTGCTTCTGCTGTTTGCTTCCGTTTCCTTCGCCCATGACGCCTCATGGTGAGTTGAAACATCTTTAAATGATCCGTGTCGTTTTCTTCTTGTTTTTGTCACAAATGCCTTTAACTGCATCCCACAGACGCACACAGAACAGACGTTACAGTTGCCTAATTGAGCTGTAATGTAATGATGCTCTTTAAGTTCATTTATTGAATCCTTGCACAATAGTTGTTGGTTCAGGAAATTCAATACAGGCGCGTCTCCCTCAATAACTCTTCATTGAGTGCTGTGATTGCTCTTTTATGAAGGCGAGGAGCATTTTTCATATCAGTGTCAGTCATTCTCTGCTCAAACGGCCTCTCTCTTGGCGAGCACAAATGGCAGGAACACATATTTCCTGCTGCCTGACATGACATATTTGTGCTGCACACCTTCAGACCACTCGAATGTACAATGCAACGGTGTCAGAGTGCACTCTGGCTATGTTCATATTCATTTCCTCCTGATTATGTCTTTCCTGTGTCTGATTACCCCCAGACAGGCTGTGTGCCTGCTCATTTCAGAGTACATCATAAACAATTTACACGTCATTAGTTTTGTTTTGATCATATTTGTTTGACGAAATGTCTTCCTGCGTGGTAAGTGCTGGGGTTATTTACCCCATTTAGAGGCCCAAAGAAAGTCATGCAGAGTCTGTGATGATGCATTGGGTGATTAATTGTCATGGCTCTTCTACAACTTTAAATGAAACTACATGAGAAACTAAGACACGCGTGCACAAGATGCGCACGGATTGGTGCATGCGCTGCTTTCCGTTCACGTGCCATCACATGCTTATGCTCGGACTTCACTCTTTCTTTGCTCTGCCATCCAACTGAATATCCTCTGGAGAGAATCCGCTTTGGTTAGGAGGTGGGGTTGGTGGTCTGATTCATTAGTTTACCTTAGTCACAAGTGTCCTTGAGCAAGACTCCGAAGACAACAAAATTTGTTGTCTTTTGTATTGTAGGACTTTGTTTATCAAACGCTTGCAAATGGTTTTAAAATTTATGAGAAAAATCAAATCCCTCGCATTAAGAAGGGTATGGTATCTTAGTGTCATTAATTCAGCTGATGTCTAGGTTTGGTTTCGGGAAGATGCCTCATTCCAATACCCTAAAAAGATTGCAAAAATATTGAATAAATGAATAAGTGTTTATCAGTATTTTTTGAGCCAAGATAAACTTTAAAAAAAAGAGAAACTTTTTCCTTGATGAAAACCACACGGCACACCACCAACCAAGAATCAAAGAAACACAGATGGTCATACTTTAATTTCACTTTACTACCTTCTTTGAAGGCACAAAGTGCCTTACAGTCACAGTCCCATTCACCCACACACACACACATCCACACATTGATGGCAGCTTCACTGCCCAAAACTAGTGTCAAACTACAACCACCAGGAGCAAAGTAGGTTTCAGTGTCTTGCCCAAAGATACCTCAACACATAGACTGGCAAGACGTGAACCAAACCTGCGATCTTCTAACCACTCTACACCTGTACCATGGCCGGCCCAAAAACAACACAAGTGTTTTATGGTCTTTCATACCTGGACCTATTTAGTAAACACAGAGCTGATATCCTGGCAATGGCAAATATTTACTTTGGACAGTTTGGGTGAAATTCAATAAGATCCCTGCGGCTGCACAGTGGTGCAGTGGTTAGCGCAAGAAGATCCTCGGTTCAAGTCCCGGCTGGGGAGCCGAAACAGAACAGAGATGGGGGACCGTTCTGTGTGGAGTTTTTATGTTCCCCCCACGCGTGGGTTTTCTCTGGACTCCGGCTTCCTCCCACCGTCTTACTGCTATAAGAAGCCAGGGGCGAAGAGGGATTGATTGCTCATAAACAGGTTCCCACTGGGAGTTGTGCACCAACAGCCGGGGGTTGCAGAAACGTCCCCCCCCCAGGCACTGCTGTAAGTCCCGATCCGACTATAAGTTTGATCCCACCTCTGACTTTCTGACCATCAGAAAATATTCCAGAGTGAAAATAAGTTAACCAACAAACCTTCCTGTGTGTATGTGTCATACAAAAACAGCGGTAGATAGATTCCTTCTTTGGTGGCAGCTCCGGTGCATTAATTGAGGCTGATGTTCGGGCAGCTCTGTCTCGATAAAACCTACAGCACGCTCCGATTTGCAGATTATCACTTTTTCTTAAACAGTCTTCTCAAAAACTCAGAGTTCTTCGAACACTTCTGCGACTGTTGAGGATCATAAAAACAATTTAACCGGCATGCTGCGATTGATTTATGATGGGCCAAGTGTGGACGCGGTTCCTCCTTGTCCTGAGCTCCTGCTGCCAAACCATGAAGCTTTCTGCTGAAACAAGCAGAGCTGCAACTCCTCAAGGGGTGTGTGTGTGTGTGGGGGGGCGGACAACCTTCACTGCACTGCGCCAGGATCATCCATAACCATGGGCCCACAGCACTGATAACCGCCCACCCCGCCATGGAGGAGGAGGGGACACTTTGGGAAACATGCTTTGCTGTTGGTGCAGGGTAATACATTCACTTGATCACAACTGCAGCTTTGACTTCCACCCTGGTCTGGGACTTGGGATGGTAGTCAACCAGTGCCACGCCTGGAAAAAAAAGTAATGCAATTACTCCACCGCAGCCTTCCTTAGGCGGTTCATTCATTCTGATTTACCACTGCTTCTCAGGCCTCCCCTCTCATTAGCAGTGATTAATCACACGTTTGTGTCGCGGCCTCCAGGCTTTCTCTACGGCCCGGAGCTGGAGCGACCCGCAACACCATCAGAGATTTCTGCAGTTTCGCCAAGAAGTGGAGTCATTCTGCGGTTTCTTGGAAGAGACTTCTGAGGGGGAGTGATTCAAGCTGAAAAAGAGAAGCTAAGTTAGAGAGCAAGTAAGACAGAGGATGGAATAAACATGCCTTGCCACTCTGCTGATAAGTGGCAGGCCAGATCCAGAAAAAAGATAATCCAGGCTTTCCAGCAGCAGCCACCCCCACCTCCCCCTCCCATTCTCATGTCCTTCCAGGGGTCTCTTCCAAATGGAAGGGACGGGGTAGGAGGGAGGAAGCAAAGGGAGGGGGCACAGAAGAGGAAGTTATCACCAAATTGCCATATCTCCAAAGCTGTCCCTGCACGCCTTAGATTTGCCCTCTTTAATCTGACACACACAGCCTCATGCCTTCTAAAACCCTGCAAGGCGCCGTGACGCTCCGCATCCCGGCTGGAAGAACATGGAGCCAAGAGAGAGGGAGGCAGACAGATACACAGTGGCAGGAGAAGACAAGATAGCACATGTGAGGAGAAGAGAGCGTTTTATTTGTTCTTTGGAGCAAACATGCAGCCGCTTTCATAAAGGGAGCTAAATCACGGAGGTTAATTGAAAAATGAGATAAACAAAGGCTGCGGAAAGTGAGGGAAAGATTGTGGCTGGCAGCGCTTGCGGGCCACCGCAGAACCTTCAGACTGTGCAGCTCTGATAAAAAAGCAGTTAATTGTCTTGCAATTTCTTCCACTTAATTTCAATCCAATCAGGAAAAGAGCGAGGAACCGTCTTCTTTCCTTTCAATCCTCTACTGTACCTCTGCAGAAAATAATGTTAATGGGGGGAAATTTGTGAAGACGGGCTTTAATTCTGCCGTTATTACAGGTTCAGCAGAGACGATGAAATGTCTCTGAATGGGAACATTGTGTCCAAAGCAATATTCTTTCGAGCTTTAACGTTTTCCGGCTTCAGATCTGTCCAAATGATGCTTCTTTGGTGACTCGTGTGATGGAGCGCATGAGCAGAGCCGTGTGTCGCGCTTCACTGAGAGCGCGAACAGAAATGTCAGTGCGCTCAAAGGTGAGGGACCACTGCTTGGGATCACAGCGGTGGCTCTTCTGCACGGATCACTCACTTCATGTTTCTAAATAACATCAGGACACCTGTTTAGGGCTGCACACCGACCACACATCTGACGTGAACTGTAGACGTGTTGACCGAAGGAGGTAAGTGTTTGGAAAGTTGTGACACAGCAGGTTGAAAAACTACAGAAACATGTTGGTAAATGTCTTTTTTCCCCCTTTTTTTTTAGTTTAGATCGCTATCTGGCCATACAGGGAGTATATTCAGAATGAAGAATGATCGACAGCCACTATAAAGCGCATTCCAAATTATTATGCAAATTATATTTTTGTATGATTTCTCTAAACTCTTTTTTTTCCTTTATAATTTTTCAAGTCACCAACCACTAGATTATATATAATGTTATTGAACAAACCTCAAAGAGAATAATATTCTTGTAAAACAGAAAACCTTAAAATGCATTGTTCCACGTAATTACTCACATTTTATAGATTCTAAAGATGTGTTGTAATGTTGGTCTGCTAAATAATGTGGACCGTCCTTCTTTAGTAGTTTTTGCTAAAATCTAACTCACCCGGCAAACTAACTATCACAGGTGTCTAAGAATGATGTCTGTTATCAAAAGGGCCCTGAGATACAAATCTCAATGAGTTTAATTCAAAACAATTGTATCTTTTTGAAAAAAGGCAATTCTCATAACAAATTGGATTGCACTGTATTTCCCAAGCAATTTCTGATATCTGCTAGGATGTCAATTGCATCTCATTTCTCAGTCACTTCCTGTCAGCAAACAAAAGAATAATATATGGTCCAAATACACTCACTGGCTACACAATCGCTTCCATACTTGGTGGCATAGATTCAACAAGGGACTGGAAACATTCCTCAGAGAGTTTGGTCCATATTGGTATGACAGCATCTACACTTGCAGCAGATTTGACAGCAGCATATCCACGGTGCCCAATCTCTCGTTCCACCACATCACAAAGGTGATCTAATTGGTTGAGATCTGGTCACTGTGGAGGCCATTTTTAGGACAGTGAACTCATTGTCAAGTTCTTGAAATCAGTCTGAGATGATTCCAGCTTTATGGCATATTGTGTTATGCTGCATATTAAGACCCAGGGCACTTTACAATTACAAGTACATCCATCTCTGCTAAACCCATATAGTAACAAACACAGACACACACTCAGACACACTAGTTTGTTTGGTGGTTGGTGTAGCAACACACCTCATTTAAAAAAACAAGTGTGGAAAATCTACTTTCATTTTGAGCTTTGTTTAGAAAGCAGACCTCCATGAAACGGCACATAAAATAAAAAGCCACACAGCTGCTAAAATAAAATACAAAATATCAAAAAAAAAATCCCTCCTTTGGGAATGGATAGAAGACCCACTGTTCCTGAAAGACAGACAAGGATAATTCGTAGGCGTTTTCTCTGTTGCCAAACTCCAGCGCGGCGGACATGGAAAGACAACTAAGTCTGCTGTGTGTGGCTGTCCCGCTTTATCACAGTCCAAGTATTTATGGTGCTGAATGTAGTCCTGAAAGATATGCAAGAAATAGAACCAGGAGGGAGTTCTTAAAACTGTCATGGATTTATTTTTTTAATGTTTAATGTCAGTTATATCAGGAAATGTATTTTAAAAACACAATAAGGAACAAGTCCTTAAAAACAACTTAAACCTGACAGGCTGTAACAGAAACACCAGTTTTGATTACTTACTTAACCAGTTTTGAATGTATCTCTGAAAGCAAGAACAAAAAGTGAAACCTCAGGTGTGTAGGTGAAACACAAGAACTGCAGCCGCTGGGAAGACAGCCTGATGAGCTGTGCAGGGCGGTGTGGGTGAACACATCACTGATTGCAAAGGAACAAAGGAGGCTTTTTTCCATGTAAGTGCACATAAAGGATGGGTTTTTAAAAGGAGTGAGTGCTGTTATTAAATCTGACATTCAAACACCGCAGGTTTGTTCTGCCGAGGTCAGCCCAGCTCTCCCCCAACATCGCTTTCCAAAGACTAAGTCGAGGCGTTTACTATCAAAACACCAAAACCTGGCAAATTTGAATAAAAAAAGAACATTTCAGATTTATGACTGACTTTTGAAGATTCGTAGCCATTGGAAGCTGACGGGTGATTACCATATGTTTTTGGCACATACAACCAATGGGGGGGGGGCTATACACATACATTAGGAGGTGTTCCATTAGTGGCCAAGCAGAAGGGCTGATTTATGCTTTCTCCTGGCATCACCTGACAGGGACATTAGTGTTACAAATGACGACAGGTGATGTTGTCAGTACCATCAGTCTCCAGATGATGCACTGCCAAAGTTGTGTGAAAGGAGCAACCGGCAAGGATTATGGGTAACATCCCAGTTTGGAGCTACAAACTACAGCATTTTTCTTCAACATATTTCAGGCGGAAGATTAGCTCGTCAGCATGAGAGGAAAACACTCCTGCCTTAAGATAAATGAGCCTTCAGTCACTGGGAATGACTTGAACGTGGCTCTCTTTCGTGCAGAACTCAATCAGACCGATAAAGAAGCTAATATAAGTACACCGCTCAGAAAAGACTGGTCACATCACAGCAGGAAATGTGACTTTTACATGGAATACTCTGGGTTTGCCATCAACAGGCTCTAAAATGACTGGCACCACACGGCTTTGTTATGTGGAAGATTACAGTGTTGAGGCTTTGTCGATATTTCCCAGAAAGAGATGAATCAGTGAGGCAACATGCATCATTAGTCACAAATCTCTTCGGTCCGTCTCAATCAATCTACAGCTGTTATGACCTGAGCGTTAAGCTGGTTCACTGCTACTCGTGGTTCAAATGTGCAAACTGCTGTGGAAAACAACAGAAATGATCATTTCAACAAACCAAACAATCTTTCAAGAATTATTTTCTGCATTAAAGGTGAGTACTGTTAATTGGCCCTATCCTATATATAAAGGAGTAGAATTAGATTTTTTATATGTGTCTGTGGAAACTGGACTTCTGTTGGTCGAATAAGGACAGGAGGAAGGCGATTTCAAAGGATGGATGCAGTGAACAAAGATATGAAGGTAGCTGGTATTAAAGTAGAGAATGCAGAAGACAGAGTTAGACGGAGGAAGCTTATTCGCTGTGGCGACCCCTTTAGGGAAAAGCCGAAAGGAAAAGAAGAAGTTAGAACTTTGAAAGTGTTGTTAAAGTGTGAAAATGTTTATGTCTGTCTGAGTAATTGTAAAAAATAAAGTTGACTGTTTTGCAGATTTTGTTTATTGTAGTTAAATTTTAGAACGTAACTCCCTCGATAAACGGGGGAACAGTGTACATTCAGCAGACACTTGAGATAGATACAGTGACTTAGACTTAAGGTAAAGAATTGATAGAAGCAAAGTCTACTTGTCCCATAGTAAGATGGAGAAGAAAAAAGTCGAGGTTGCAAAGAATACAGTTTAGTTCACTAAAAGCAACAAAACATCAAATTTTTGGCAATTTTGTGGAGCAAGACTACATTCTCCCCCTACATACATGTTCTTGAAAAGAGAAGCTGTCACAAGAACAGGCAGATGGCTGTATCAAAATGCAGCAGGTTTGTTAGCTTAGCTAAAAGTCCACAAAGCTAAGTCAGGGTCAAGCAGGCAGGAGTCGATAACAGGCATGAGATTATCTGAGGAGAGACAGCTTAGTCAGAGTCCAGGTGAGAGTCGGGACAGGCGGCAGGCAAATGGAGTCAGAAACAGGGTCAGGAGACAGAAGATCAGCCAAATATAACGCTTGGTAATGAAGGCGGAATGGCACAAAAAATACTTTGTTGCACAGAGTGAGGCTAAGTGCGGAGTTTAAGTGTACTGTGGTTGATGAGTGAACAAGAGTCAGGTGTGATTAGAACTCTGAAGATGGTTGGTGATGGTGACCAGAGCGGAGACAGATCTCTGACTTCTGACACTAACAGGTATATTTGGGGGCACGGGGGTTATCAGGATTTACCGTAGAAATGTCATGGAAAGATGGAATGTTTTTAATGTGGAAATGCAGAAGCATATCAGGCATAAAGTAATTTTCCCCTTTTCTAATTGTTACAGTGGTCTTTTTTTATTGTGGGAGTACAGTTCTAAATATAAGATAAGAAAAGATAAGATATTCCTTTATTAGTCCCACGATGGGGAAATTTCCTTATTGCGGCAGCAGTACAGGAACAGAGAGCAGTATATAAAAGAAAAAGACTATGGAGTAAGTATAAACAACTATATACACAATATACACACATACATTCCAAAATATTGCACAGAATGATCATATGATCGGTTATTGCACAGGGTAAGATAAGACAGAGTCGATGATGTTGTTTGACGTGGTTAACTGGGAGCAGCTAAGGTTGTAAAGTCTGATGGCAGAAGGTAAAAAACGACCTGCGGTGTCGCTCCTTCAGACACTTAGGATGTCTCAGTCTGATGCTGAAGGAGCTGCACAGTGAGGACACAGACTCATACATGGGGTGGGCTACCACCCTCCTCTCTCCCACCTCCTGCATTGAGTCCAAAGGCAGCCCCAGAACGGTGCTTCTTCACCAGCTTCTCCAGTCGCTTCCTGTCCGCTGCCGAGATGCCGCTGCACCAGCAGACCGCTCCATAAAAGATGGCTGATGCCACCACAGTCGTAAAAGATCTTTAAGAGTGATCCCTGCACTCCAAAAGACCTCAGTCTCCTCAGCAGATAAAGTCTGCTCTGTCCTTTTTTGTACAGTGCTTCTGTATTGTGTGACCAGTCCAGTTTATTGTTGAGGTGAACACCCAAGTACTTGTATGAATCCACTCTCTCAATGTCCCTTCCTTGGATGTTCAGGGGTGCTAATGTAGAGTGAGTGTGCCTGCGAAAGTCCACCACCAGCTCCTTGGTTTTCCCTGCATTAATCTGGAGGTAGTTCTGCTGGCACCAGTCCACAAAGTTCTGAATCAGCTCTCTATACTCTCTGTCATTGTCATCCGTGATTAGTCCGACAACGGCAGAGTCATCCGAGAACTTCTGCAGGTGACAAGATGCTGAGCTGGACATGAAGTCTGCGGTGTAGTCAGTGAACAGGAACGGAGCCAGAACTGTTCCCTGCGGTGCTCCTGTGTTACAGACGATCATATCTGACTCACAGTGGCGAGACCTCACATACTGCAGTCGGTTTGAGAGGTAGTCCAGCATCCATGCAGACAGATGCTGGTCCACGCCCATGTGCACCTGCAATAGGTTCAATTTGTGAAGTTTTTGAACATTTAAAAACTTGGATGCATTATGTACAAGAGATAAGGCCTGGAGGAGATTGATTGACAATGCTTAACAGCCAATCAAGTTGCAGAACATATTGCACTGTAAAAGATAACAATTAAAAGGAATGCAAAATTGTATCAAAAATTGTCCGCTTCCTTGTCCACCTATCAAATTTGTGTGCACTAAAACAGTAGTAGGCAGTAGTATACAGTATTTATGCCTCCTTTCGTCCTCCTTATGTCCATGATCTTCTCTCAGGTTCCTATGGTTATTGTGGGTGGGATGGCTGCTGGTGTGTACAAATTCCAATGAAATAGTTTCCTTACTTAAGCCTCGAGCCAGACTTTACAAGAATATATGTACATAATACACACTCACCGGCTATACACACCCATCCAAATGCTTTTTTAAAGCACATTTTTAATCAGCCAATAACATGGCAACAACTCAGTGCATTTAGGTGTAGACATGGTCAAGGCAATCTGCTGCAGTTCAAATCAAGAATCGGAATTGGGAAGAAAAGTGATTTTTGATGTCTGAAAGTGGCATAGTCACACAGCAGAAGACCACACTGGGTATACCACTCCTGTCAGCTCAAAAATAGGAAACTGAGGCTACAATTCAGACAAGCTTACCAAAAATGGACTGATGAATCTTCATTTCTGCCACAACATTCTGATGGTCGGGTCAGAATTTGACATCAACAACATGAAAGCTTGGATCCATCTTGCCTTGTATCACAGTTCAGGCAGATTGCTTTGTTGTAATGGTTTGGGGGATATTTGGGGGATATTTTCATGGCACACTTTGGGCCCCTTATAACCATTTGAGACAGCCTACTTGAGTATTGTTAATGACCATGTTCGTCCTTTTATGATCACAGTGTACCCATCTACTGATGGTTACTTCTAGCAAGATAAGGATGGAGCTAGAATCATCTCACTGGTTTCTTGAACATGACAATGAGTTCATTGGACTCAAATCGCCTCTACAGTCCCCAGATCTCAACCCAATAGATCACCTTTTGGATGTGGTGGAAAAGGAGATTCTCCTCATAGATGTGCAGTCAACAAATCTGTAGCAACTGCGTGATGCTATCATGCCAACATGGACCAAACTCTCTGATTGAGGAATATTTTCAGTACCTTGTTGAATCTTTTACCCAGACCGATCATCTATCTATCTATCTATCTATCTATCTATCTATCTATCTATCTATCTATCTATCTATCTACAAAGATAAACCTTTGACTTTGGGCATCAGAGACAAAAACAGGCAGAAAATGAGGAGGCCTTTGGGGAAGGATGGAGTGAGGGTTTATGGGAGGAGGGGTTGTTTGCAGAGAATGCTTGTGCGTGAAAAAGAGAGCGAGGGAAAGAAAAAGGGAGAAAGAAGAGAGGCAGGGAGAGAATCAAACGCTGGCTGAATTGGGCCCAAATATCCAAGGTTAATTTTGTGAGAAAGCTGCAGCGCCCAGATAAGACCAGCCCTGCAAATGAGTTCTGCCTGCCTGGATTACAGCTAAATTTATGCAGCTTTCCTTATCCTTTCACAAGCTCCTGTGAAGTGGCATAATTAACTTGCGCACATGAAATGTCCACATTTTCTGCAGAGTGGAAACATTTCTCATTTTACCGCTTTGATTTTTTGACTTGTTTTTTTCCCCCCATGAAGGCACTTAAAAACTGCTGTTTCCTCAAGTTTGGAGATTTTTCATTGTAATGCTACCAGATGGATTCTCTCAGTTCTTAATCATTCTAATTATTAAACCTTCACTGTGATTACATTCTGCAGAGCTGCAGTAAATAAACACACACCACTCCAATTACCCCCCCTGCACACATGCTGCCTGATAATCAGGTGCAACCACTGACTCATCATGAATGTGAGCCTGCACAGCACAGGTAAAGGTGCACACACGCCAGAGAGTCTGCCAAGCAAGGGAGCGGGAGTCTCGGCTAACTCATCCACACTCAGGGACACACTTCAATCTTCAAAGCTTGGCTTTGCAGTCCAGATGCAAATGTGGAAGCTGTACTGGAGGACACGGGGATACGCTCTGCTGTTCCAGAGGATTTTTTTTTTTTTACTTCCCATCATGCTTGTTATCAACCCGTCGCCCTGCAGACACACATAAGCTCAAACGGTGCGGTTCTAAGAACAGTTCACACAAGAGCAGAAAAAAACATGAAAAGCCACCTTCCATGACAGGGGAGATTCTAGATGAATCTTGCCGTTTGTTCTGCAGTCAATATTAACTTATCAATCAAGCCGACATAGCCCCTGTGTGCTAAGAGAACCTCTGAGGGGAAAAAAAACAGGTGAATGCCAACCAGTGAAGAGCAACATGGATGCCTACAGGAACATGGATAAATGACTGGTGAAAATAAGGGTTGTATTTGGCCCACAGGCCGGACTTTGGACATGCTCTTGTATGTACTTGATGTGCACATATAAAAAACATTTTTGAAACGGTCACCGCTACGCAAAAAGGTTGGCATTGTCATTTGCAAATTAAAGCAGACCCTTTGTCAGGTACAAACTAGTCCCAGGAAGAATGTAAAATGTATAGCAGTTAAGTATGCCTCCAAAAATTAAATACATAAACAAAAGTAAAACATATTAAAACACAATAAAACGCCAAGGGGGATGCTATAGACAGACTATGACATTGATACCGCACAGCTTTGTCTCACTCACATACAGGATTTGTTCTTTGGTTTTACTTGTAAATTAATTTCTCCCTGCAGAAAAAAAGAATCCCTGAGACTTTGGTGTAAAAGTCCTCCCTTATCCACTTAAATTTTATAAAATTTTATGAACTTTTTTGAAATTTTGAAGTTTGAAGCCCCTTTAGCTCTGCTATTGGTGGTCCATTCATTATTTATTACTTCACATTTGATAAAAAGTTGATTTTAGATACATTTTTCAACTAAGATACTATACCCCCCATTTTTGTTTTCAGTTACAGTGAAATATAAATTAACACGCTCGTATTAAACTCTATTAGCAACCACCAAAGCAGTGGCGCCACCAGGCAGTGGCGCCACCCCTTTCCGACACGTGGCCACCCCAGTGGCCACCCCACTAGCCACTATAAGCTGTGGTAGTATCAGTTGTGCGTTTCATCCCAAATGCACAGCCAGCAAGAGGGCAAGTCGCTCTGGTCACCTAAACCGGCCCACACCCCCTCCCCTCCCTGCTGCCTTTGAGTGCGCAGACATCTACAGAGGAGCCGCTCGACGCAGAGAGAATAAGACGCGTGGTTCACTTCCGCATTCGAACCCTCAGATCCTCCGGGCCGGTCAGACAAAAGAACCAGTCTCAGTCACTAAAGATGAACTTTCTTTATTACTTTTTCCTTAAGTCCAAAACGGCGACTGACCGCGCGTGTATGCGCTCCTCACACGCGCTCTCCCCCTCTCTTCCTGCATCGGGCGAGCACCGGTTTCAGCACGCACACACGCGTGCGCGCGAGAATGCACGCACGCAGACACAATCACACATCCCAAAATGCTACGTTTCTTTTCCTATTAAATATTTTCCGTGGGTCTTTAACTTTCTGTTTACTGTACTTTAGATCTGTATTGTTTGCAAATACTTGGTGCAAATACGCCACATCATCAGCGGTGGTGGATGTGCCATTACTTTTTATTAATAAGTAAAAAAAGGGTGTCCCTGTCACACGCGCCACTCATTTTCATGGCACTATTTAAAGTGTGGATGCCATGCTTTGAACAACTTTGTCAAATAAAAAAGCCCTTTAAACGCTGATTCTATTGATACCAATAGTTAGCGTCGAAAAAAATCCGAAGCATATGAATAATAGACATCTTTCGAAGGAATCAGAGATTTGAATTTGCCGCTAAGAGCGCAGGCTGGAAGTGACCTCGATATGACCTGTGACGTCACGAAAGGCGTTGACTTTCGCAGTTCCGCTTCGGACAGCATGTAAACAAAACAGGTAGTCTTCGTTTCTCTCGTGTTTAAATCTGTTAATCATCA
This sequence comes from Oryzias sinensis, assembly GCA_037389245.1. Classification (NCBI taxonomy): domain Eukaryota; kingdom Metazoa; phylum Chordata; class Actinopteri; order Beloniformes; family Adrianichthyidae; genus Oryzias; species Oryzias sinensis. Next base: position 49,500,899 of record CM074488.1, read on the forward strand.
ACATGCCAAGTCGTTGTGTGGCAGCTGGATGTAGCAATACATCTAGTGAAAGTGTATCTGTGTATAAAATTCCCAAAACAAGAAACGCTGCTGAAAAGGGGAAAGTTCAAGAAGGTGGACGGCGAAGGATTTTTCCCTCCAGATCTGCAGGAGAGAAGTCTGCGTTTTCGAAGGGACAAAAACCGGGACACAAATGAAGAATTTTGAACGGAGAGTTGGGAGGAGGATCTTGGCTTCTGAGTCGAGGAAAGGCGGGTGAGCTGGAAGCGAGCGAGCCGTTTTCTGGGTCGGAGAGGACGGCGCTGGAGTCGGGAGCGGAGGCTGCTAAGCTAGTGTGCATCACGATGGATCAGATTGAGGCGAAGTAGTCGTGTTTTCTGTTGTCCTTGGATCCAACTGGAGTATTTCAACGCACTCAATGTTTTGCAAGAGAAGCAACAGTTCTGCAACGTTTTTTTTTCTTTTGCTTTTGAGGTGCCGGTACCGTGAGTAAACTGAACTGTGTGTGTGTGTGAGCGCGCGCACGAGAAAAGGTTTCAAACTGGTCCAAACAGGTAAAACTGTTAATGTTCCACAGTTGTTAATGGTATACAGTGACTTTGTTAACTAAAGAGTAGTAATAACTGGGAAACTTTTATTTTGTGACATTTATTTTGTAAATTGGGTTGAAAACCAGTGTTTACCTTTGTTTAGATTAAGCCAAAAGGGGACATTTTGAGTATATTTTAGGGTAAGTGGAGTAATTTAATTTTATACATTTTTTAGACTTACTGGAGTCTAGCCGAATCTTTATTGCTGGCTATCGTCATCGGCATCACTAGACCTACTACTTTCTGCTATACTATATCCTCCTCACTTTCGCAAAAGGGTTCGAATCGATACGGTTGCAAAAGTGACTCATCATCATGATAATCTCCGCAACTTTCCTCTTCATCTTTCTGTTCATCTGATGATAAATCGCTAATAGAGACGGTAGCATCACTCTGTGCTTCGCTATCGGTGCTAGCCATGTTGTCTGCCTTTCGTTACGTCACAAACATGGCGGCGCGAAGTCGGCGGAATGCGTGAAGCCGGCGGCCGTCCTCGTTGTTTATATCGCGTTTTTCGGTATTTATTCTTTTTCGAAAAATATTAAATACAATCGCAACATGAAATAGAGACTATTTACTATATTTTGGCTTATTAAAATAGGCCATGTCACCCACACTTTAAGCACTGGTTGTTGTGTTACCGCAACATTTTGATGTGTTTTGTTTCCATAGAGTTACCTAAAGTCATTATTTGATGCTTGTGTCTGTCAATTTTCAGAGAATGAAGAGAAATTCAACATATATTCTTATTTTAAGAAGAAAAGTGCAGCAGAAGGAGTGAAAGAGATGGTAGGGGAGCAACAGAGGAGTAGTGAGGAGGAGGAAGATGAGACAGAGCAGCATGAATGACAGAAGATAATGAGGAAGACAAAGATGAGACGGCATCAGAGGAGGGATCATTGGTCAGAGAAACAAAGCAAAACTCAGCACAGGGGCTCCACCTGTTCCTGGACCAACTGGTGAAGATAGAATTATGTTACCCTAATAATAAAAATGTTTCATGATTATTAGTCCGAATAGAAATGTCAACAGATATAATTAATAATTACCATGGAAGGATATTTTTCTTATTATTTCAGAAGAACAGATTTCATTTTTTGTTTATATCTCTCAGTCAAGAGCCGAACACCCCAAGCAGACACACCTAAGCATGAAATATAAACAAAAAAAAAATATATATATCAGTAGCAGTATCTACTAATGGTATCTACTAGTATCTATTAGTTATTATACTAGTAGTATCTACTATAAGTTCATGTTCTACAAAATATCAGTAGGCACTTATCTTTCTGTTGGTTTTCTAAAGTTTGTTTTACCACGTTTGGTAGAATGAATTTTAAAAATATAGCTCATGGTTTTTGTGTGCCACCCCAAGATTTAATGTGGACCCCCACCGGCCACCCCCATGAAAAATTTCTGGAGGCGCCACTGCACCAAAGAACAAACAGAAGCTCACAGGAGCCCTCTTAAATGCAGCACAGCTACCGCCTGCCTCACTTTTTGTCTTTTCAGTGAATCTCTATGTCAGATTCTCACACTAAACACGTGATAGACAAACATAAAATGCATGATCTACTATAAGAAAAGTGGGATAATGGAATAAAAATGTCTACAATGTATAAAAGCGCTTTGACAAAGCATCACATTGGCAGAATACACTAAGTTAACAAAAGTTTGAAAGGGATTCCGCAATTTAAGTGAGCCAGAGCTTGGTGTTGCCTCACCTCAATGTCAACCCTGTAATAGAACAAGAAACATGAAAAATACAGAGATTTTGATAATAAAAAGGTTGATTTAAATCCTACAGAAATTATATCTAGAGCACAGACCGCAGGACAAATATTTATTTTATCTTTAGTATCCATCCAATGACTGGGAGTCTTGTGTACACATCCCTTTGAAAACTCTTGAGGGTCAACAGCAGAAACAGGCTTCAAAGCAAGAAAACGTCCAAAATCCAATCCAGAAGACTGAAAAAAACAGGATCAAGATCCGGAAATGAGTCACAGAAAGACTGGGCAGAAACAGAAATGAAAATAGAGCCTGAAGGAAGGAAACAATGAACTGACAAGAGAAATGCTGGAACATTTACAATGTTCTGCAATCCCAAAAGAAAAACAGCAGCTTGAGTGGAAACTATAGAAGACTAAGTATCAAACACACGGGCAGAGGCAGGAATCATGACACCACATTAGCATTTAGAACACGAGTGGGGAACTCCAGGCCTCAAGGGCCACTGTGTCTGCATGTGTTACAGACATCATTGCTCTACCCACAGCCGATTACCTGGATCATGTGTGTCCAGTCAATTAGAACATGACAAAACAATACATTTTCTTCCTTTTTGGCTATTTATTGCATATTTGATTGCAGCTTTTGGTCTGTAAATGAAGAAAAACTGTGGCTCGATTCTTTATTGCTGTCATATTGTTATAATTAGTGATTTGTTAGAGTTGAACTCAAATTAATTTAGCAGATTCACAAATGAGATCTGGTGGAAGATTTTACTCAAATGAACAGATAGCAGCAGCACCAATAAAGGAGCGGATTCATGCCCATAATTGTAACTTCTGACTACCAGAGAACGAGCATCCTCCGGCGTCACATCAGGAACCTGACAATCTGCCAGCAGCTTTCATCAAAAAGGCTCTCCTAATCTTTTTCATCGAAAATTACCAAACTTTTGTTGCAGCTCTTCCAATGACAAAAAAAAAAAAAAAAGAAAAAGAAAAAAAAAACGCCTGCAATTCCCAGAAGCCTGAATTACTTTTTATTCATATCTGATGTGGTGATGTGCGTGTGCACAAATGTTACAGCAGACTGAGAAGCACTTTGCAAACTCCCAATCACTTCCATTGTCATGACTTTCTGTGTAATCCAGCAATTTCAAAATCCGGATTATCTTATCTCCCTCCTGATTAACAGCAGCAAAATAAAGTCATATTTCATTTACATGATCCAGGCCGGAAATAATCAGCCCAACCCCCGACAGATCTAAAAATCTGGATTTGTCCTTGTTTTTCTCCATTGCCATCATGATCCAGCTTCATGTATGGCACAGAAGGTCCACATGTGAACATAGCAACTACTAAAATGAAGACTTTATTGTACTAAGTTAAAGCCTCTAAAGATTTGCATAAAAAAATTCAATAACTAAACTCAAAAACTCAAGTTCATAGTTTGTTTGGTTTTATTAAAGTGTCATGCACTCATGTGCCCAGCCCACATGGGCTTATATGAAACTGGAAGACAGAATACAGAAAATGGCCATCACAAAACTAAAATAACAATATACAATAATCCACCCAATCAGAGTCTAACAGAATACAAATTGTTCATTCTTATTGTCAACACCTTTGTCAAAAAAGTTGCCAAACAGAAAATTTCATATTCAAAAAGCCAACGTAAAGATTTATCTTTAGATAACCACAGCAAATCAGGACATCCCTTGTCTATTACTTCATATGAACAAAGTCTGTTTTTTTTCATTTAGTAAAACAGAAAAAAAAATCATCTTCCACCACTTGCAACTCACAGACCTCACAAAGTCTTTCCTCCTCTGGAAAACGGTTAAAGGACCCTACATCCACATGTAGGGGAAACTCTTGCTCTGAGTTGACACATAAGGATCTTTGTCCTCTTTTTAAATTGTACCCAACACATAGCTAAGTAGAGAAATTATCCTTAATTGGCAAATAAGTTCGTAATTTGAGTTTTTGAAGCAATTTCTTTTTCATAATAATCAACTAAAGTTTCTGTAACATTAACTATCTTACATTTTAAACTACTGGTATTAAAAAATGATTTTAAGTTTACAGAGGACAGAATTTTAAACACGTCTTTATACCAGAGATAAATATGAGCTCTATCCCAATCAAATATTGTTATGTGTAAGTCTCTCTTCAGGTAATGTCACCAGCTGGTTCCATAATCTAAGAACTACTGCTCTTTGTTTGATCACACAAAATTCCCACCCCATGTACCCTTCTATGGCAGCTTTAGTGGTGAACCTGTGTACACCCAGGAAGTATCTCATTGCTCTGTTTTGGACCTTATCACACTCAGGAGCGTCTTCATGACCCCAGACTCCTGCATCATAAAATAACACAGATCCCGGTTCTTGTTAAGTTCTGTATTGTAGAGGTTCGGCCCATTACGCCAACTTAGGGGTGTAATGATTCATTTTATCAACGATTCAACTTATTTTATAATTGTGGTTGCTGATACGGTTCATAGTTAATATTGGCTCATTTAAAATGAGCCAATATGATTCAAGCTGATTCACTGACCTAAGATCAATCCAGGACATCTTTAGTCAAAAATTCAACCAGTGAGACCCACAGATGAATACCTGGGTACTAAACAGGGCAGGTGAAGTTTTCCAGATTCCTTGTAGTTCTTGCAATATTGTCAAGTGTACATTAAATATGTTTACAAACAAACAAGTAGTAAGAATTAATGACAAATCCATTCAGATTTTGGTTTCATAAAATTCCGCCACTGTTGTTTTTCCACATCAAAATAATATGTATGGCCACATGTCTTTGCAAAATCCAAAGTGTTTCCACACATTGGACAGCAATGATGGCTAGATAATCTTTTGCTCCCATCACATGTGTGTTGTCCGTTGTGACGCACTTAGTTATTTTTACGTGATAGTAAAATAAACCTATTGTACCTCAATCTAAATACTATTTTCCAATATCAATATAATCAATTTATTTAATTTTGAAACAATTTTGTAATGGAAAAGGTCGATTCCTTTAACAACTTGCCTGGCTCAGGCAGATTGATCTAGTCGGATTGTAGGAATAAAAATCAATTTAACAATTAAGTTGATTAATCATTACACCCCCATACCAACCGGTTTTTGTCTGTCCTCATATTTCTGTTGTCTTGTTTTTTTTCCAAGTCAACACATATTCAGGTTAAAGATGGTAAAAGACGGGAATGGTGCGAAGAGGAAATGCAAGAGTTGTGAAGAATCCACCGATCAAAAGATGAAAAGCCATATCTCTCTCAAATTAAGTGCAAAACATCCAGGGGGAGGATAAACAATAAGGGTCCAGGACTAAAAGTAATGCTAAAACCATGACAGTTGAAAAATAGACAGAATAAACAAAGAACCAAAATCTGAATCGTGGGGAATGAACAAAAACTTTAGCTCAGTTCTCAGTAAGAACATGTCTCCTTTTTCTACTTCATCTGACCAGAAAATGGTTTGTATCTTGCAGAGACACACAGTCTCTTAAATATCTTTATCGGAAGACATAGCTGGTCACTGGAAACAAACCCCAAACCATGTTTGTCATACAATGGCCATGATTATGGCAGACCTTTTCACTGACAAACATCTTCATGTTTGTTAGTAGACTCAAAGGCACAAGCACCCCGTGTGATGAGCTTGACACTCGAGCGCAGAGGGATTACAGGGTTTGTCAACGTCCAGATTGGTGAATATTTGCCCATTATTCAAAGCATTTCTCCTGTCTGCGCTGCAATCAGGCTGCTGATTGCAGAACAAAGGATGTGTGTGATGCTGACACAATCAGACACTTCCCTTTCTTGACTTCAAAGTAAAATCAGACATGAGGTAACAATCAATGTATTCATACCAATAATGAGGCCAAATTAGCCTGAGGGTTCACGGGTACTTTGGTCCCCATCAGACCTGCGACCACACAGCAAAAAATCCTGTTTCTGCAGCAGCACAGGCCTCTAAAATTACAACGTTTGACATTAGAGGGTCACACCATTGATAGTTTCACACAGGCTCAAAAAAACAAGAACATGTTCCTCTGAACTGCAGTGACAGGCATTAGCAAATGAAAAAAACCCTCTTTGCCAACCTTGCAATGACAAAAAACAAGCTCACGTGCACCACAGAAGGACAGTTTTGCGTCGGTCCAGCCCCAAGTGCAGAAGCAAATGGGTGGATTTTGTACACATCATCTTCCTTACATTTGCATCAATCAACACCAAATATTTCCAAATATTTAATATTTGATTCTGTTAAGGGTGTGGGCAGGTGTCCTTTAGACAGGTAACCTTACAAGCAGGTCCCAGTAGTACAGGTAACTAGTGGAGGATAGAAGAGCTTCTTAAGCCTTTAACACCAGAGTTTTAGCTCCACTGTTGACATTCTTTTTTTCTTTTAACTTCTCCTGTCCAACAGCTGATCAAGCAGATTATTGTTATAATAAGGGATAATGGATCTTCAGGCAAACAGAGTTTATATTTGTATAAACCCCTTTTGTATTTGAAGCTAAGCTTTATTTATGATAGTTACGTTTGTATACCCTCCTTGTTGGACCGTATAGAAGGAAAGAAGTGAGAAACAAATAGAGTGGGATGTTAGAGACAGGAGACAAGGGGTTAGAATGCGATAGATGGGGGCGGCCAGTCGATGATACAAAGTGAAAACATTAGTGTCACTTTAGTTTTCCATAAGTTTAGTGAAAGTTTATTTGCATCAAACCATATCTTTAGATTTTCCGTCTCCTTCCTAACAATTTCTATAAGTTGCTGCAAATCATCACACTGCAATGTCTTGGAAACTTTAAATTAATCATTTATATACAAAATATATAATTTTGGTCCCAGAACCGACCCCCTAGGGACTCCAACAATGTCAAAACATCGGAAACAAGCAATTCCTGTTATGATAGTTTGTAGTTGGATCCAAGCACGGACACAAATACAGTGTATAGAAAAGTATTTGTTGTCCAAAAGGTTTCAGGCTGGATGGGGCAGGTTGGGTGGCTGTTATAGAGCAGATTCTGCAGGGGAACCAACAATCTGGCAGAGGCTGGAGGTCCATTGTGGTTTTAACAGCCAGGTGATGATTACTGAACCAGTAACAGGACAAACCAATTTGGAAGAAATGCTCCAAAATCCACAATTTAAAGCCAACTCTTGAGAAAGAATAGACTTTGGAGACATACACTCAATTGAAACATCACAGAGGATGCTTATTTGGTTCCCAAAGAAAGGAAAAACTTCCTTCTGAAGGGGATCAAAAAGACCAGGCAGAAGGACAAACCAATTTGGAAGAAATGCTCCAAATCCAGGATTTAAAGTCAACTCTGGAGAAAGAAGAGACTCTGAAGACAGAAACTCAATCGAAACATCTCAGAGAAGACTACTCTTGTTCCCAAAGAAAGAAATGTAACCCTTATGCTATCCTATGGGGTCAAGATGACCACTGACGTGTTCTCCCTACCATGACAAAGGCGGATAAAGGTGGAAAAATTTCATGTAATCCATGGACACCAGTGAAGATCACAAATCATTGGAGAAAAAAGGTTCAGCGCACTGTCTAGTGGGTCTAGATGACCTAACTTCTAATGTCAAAGTGCCTAGGATAGCACAAGGGTTAAGAAAGAAAAAAATTCTTTCTGAGTAGGAGCAAGAAGACCCAGCTGAGAAAAACATTTTTTTGGCAAGATTACTCCAGATGAGGCCAATTCTCACAAACGAAGGCACTCTTCACTCTGTAGGAACACAGACAGAAGAGCAAGAAGTTTTAAGTGAATCCTTACAGCGGGTCAGGAATGAACTGGAGAAGGCAAAATTGACTTAAAACAAATTCAGGCCAAACTGAGTGTGGCTAAAAAAATGGAGCAAACAGAATGCAATGCACAAAATAAGAGGATGGAATTCCAAGAAGAGCTCAGTGGCATGAAAGGAGACAAAAATATCTTTGAAATACAGAGGGAGGAAATTTTAGATGTCACAAAGGCCTGTTCAGCGGAGAAGGAAGAAAGATTCAGGAAAATGACTGAACTTGAGATCGAGAGGTTTGAATTAGAAATTAACAATGAACCTGTCCAAAGCTCAGATGTCAGTCAATCCCAGCAGCGGTAGCTTTTATGAGTAACTTGGATCATGTATTTATGATGCTGTAGGCTTAATGCTTAGTTTTTTTAGACGTTAGACAGATAGGTTTCTAAATTTTGGCTTAATAGTAGGTCAAAATGGGGTCCATGTGGGCATGGACATCTTGAAAACAAAGTGACACAAAATATATACATTTTTAAACTTGAGCTTAAAATTGAAACAATTTTTTGGTCTTTAGATTTTATTCATAATGAGGGCAGGGATATTATAAACAAAGTAGGGACACAAAATACATTTTTAAATTTTAGCTTAAATGTAGGACAAAAATGGGAGGTCTTGTGTTTCAGAAATGTAAACAGGAACAATGAAAACGATGTAGAAACACGTAAAAGAATTCAAATATAAAAAAAAAAATACATTTCTAAATGTGATCTTAAAAGAGGTCAAAATGGTAAGCCTTTTTTTTATTAAGAAAGCGAAAAGTTAACTTTCCGTTAGGATAGAAAAAAACACATGGGAGAACAAAATGAACATGCACAGCTCTATGACCTAATAAAAGCAAAACGTTTTCAAGTTAAGTGTTTAATTTTATCTTAAACTACCATCCTCTCCCAGTAATAGGTAAGTTTTTATATGTCTATGAATCTGCAGTGTACCTCCACCTGGAGGCCACAAACCACTCGTTTGAGGACACCGAAGTCCGAACTTTAGCCAGAGAGAAAGGATGGTTTGAGCGAGGAGTGAAAGAAGCCATCTTTGTCAAGAAAGATAACCTTCTCTTAATAAGAATGGTGGTCTCAGGTTTATTCTTCCATCCATCTACAGCAGTGTTCTGAAACCCAAACAAACCGAACCAGTTTCACCTGGGTCATTAACAGCTAAAAGAGATGACCAGGTTGGGGAGGGAGTCACTGGCTCCCCAAACCCCAGCTGAGGACAAAGGACTCCTAAAGACCGAAACCATGTAGTCTAAGTTGGCAATACCATCCAGTTTTAGGGTCTGACTCCTCTCCCACGAGCACATATAAACCAGCTCTTTTACCAGCTATTGCAGAATTGACAAAGCCTTTTGGATAAGAGGTAAAATGTCTTCAACAACCAAAACCAGGGGACAGCCCTTAAACCAAGTACTATGAAGGTCTTTTTTTTTTGGCTTTCACAATGATGACATCCGAACCCTTGTGCCATCCAAGGCACGTTAACGTGGGGAATGGGGTAATCTGGACCCCACAAGATAGAAAAAGGGTTAATGCATTTTCTTTAATCTCTTAAAACCCGAGCTAATATTTGAGCTAACCCTCTACATTGTTGTCACAGCAGAACTAAGTACTGTGGCAATATAACCTAAAATGCGATTTCCATGCATCTGAACACCAGGTCTTAAGAGGTTAAACTTTTTTCCTTTACCTTTTCTCATTTTGTGTAAAGGCTGGATTAGCTATAACTGGGTATGGAGAGTTTAGTCTGTCCGAACTCTATCTTTTGTCATGTGTGTAAGGGGATTTTCTCCAGGATATCCGGCTCCCCCAGACAAAAACATACCCAATGCAAAAAAATGTGGTTCATACACCAATTTCCTCTCACATTTATTTATTCGTTTCTCCATGGAGGCACAAGCCGTGTATGGAAAATCACCTCCAGCCACTGGAAAAGGTGACGGGTGATGAAGACTCCCCTTACCAAAAACACAGACCTGTGCATAAAACTGGACTGAGCAGGAGGTTATAATTTTAGTTTTCTCTCTCAATGTGTCTGCCCTAAGACTTGGAGGTTGTGGGTTCAAATTCACAAAGAGGTTGCACCAGAAAAGATAGACTCAGTGTATCCCTGCTTGACACTGAGTGGTGTGGTATGGTGCACTGGAGCTAAAGCTCTGGTGTGAAAGGGTAAAGGGGAGTGCAGGTTTGTCTTGCAGTTCCCTTGAGGCCCTTTGAGGCTTGAAAATGGAACAAAGCCATAAGACACTGAAGCGTACCACTCAGGGGATAGTTAAACACATTTGGTACACCTACATGAGCTACAATTAATGCAACTTTAAAAAATTTCAATTGCAGAAATGTCCAAGGGAAAAACTGTGAAGTTGTTGGTGAACAGCTAATAATGCTCATCAAGATCAGTAAGTGTGTGTGTGTGTGTGTGTGTGTGTGTATATATATATATATATATATATATATATAATATATATATGGCAGGGAAAGAATGCATGGAGAGCCAGAATTAAGTGGCTGGAATAATATACAGGAACATGTGTGCAGAATATGAACTGGAGGAGAAACCACCCGCTGAGGGTGAGAGGGGCGCATATTTTTTTTATATAAATATATAGAGAATCAGAATCAGAATCAGAATAGGTTTATTGCCAGGTTCAGTAGAGCGCACTTACAAACGAGGTGAATTTGTCTTGGTGTATGGTACAATAAAATAAGTTAAAAAATTAAATTAACACAACAAACACAATCATATACAGTTGAGCAAGGTGGGAGCATGAGGTGGGCTGGGATGGTCTGTAAGCAGCAGCTTATAGTCCTTTGGTAGGGGGGTCAGGCTGGGGGAGTTGGGGGGCACTGTTCAACAGGCTGACTGCAGTGGGAAGAAGTTACACTTGGGGGCGCGAGGTCCTGGTCCTGATGGATCGAGGCCTCTGCCAGAGGGGAAAGAGTTCATGTCCTGGGTGAGAGGGTGGTTAAGGGCCCTGGCTGCCCGCCTCCGGTCCTGAGATGTGCAGCTCCTGGAGAGACGGAGGTGGCAGCCGATCACCTTTTTCTGCTGAGTAGGATGACAGCTTGGCCTTGTTCCTGGTCAGGCCGCAGAGCTAACCACACTGGGTGATGGGAGGACGGAGGGTGGATTCAATACGGCAGTGTAGAAGTTTACCAGCATCTTTATAGGGAGGTGAAACTTCTTCAGCTGCCTCAGGAAGTACAATACTGTATATATATAAAGTAATTGTGTTGTGTTGTCACACGTGTTGCGGTGTTATCGTTGCCAGACCCTTTGGGCCACCGTGCGTTGCACGATATAACTTAATAGAATTTGAGAAAAGACGAGTAATTCAGCAAACATCAAATGATGCAAATGTTGATAAAGAGATCTGCAAGGCAGACAAAGCATCATTATCATATTTAGATTTGTAGGTGTTGTTTCTATCTGCTGATGGCATTAAAAAGGTACAGAATCTGCATGAGCAAACTGTAATTTCATTTTAAACAATGCCATGACATTTGGCGCACACTGCGTGAACACACTCTGCAGAGGCGGCCTATTTTGTGACCTCTGCCCTTTGTTTAGATGCTGCTGTTGTTTTGGAGGAGCAGAGGACTCCCCGTGGACTCCTCTATCTCGCCTACAAGCATTTCTTCCTAGCTGCCTCCAAATCTAGCAACAGCTTGTAGGTAATTGATCAGGCAAGTGAACTGTAAAATATTCATTTTCTACTTCAACAGGCAGATAAATCTCTGGGGAGGGTTTGGGGATGACACTGCTGGAAATATTGCTTATGCACCACGAGGTAGAAGCTTTAGCAGCATGATGGCGGGGGGCCGATAAGACGGGGAGCATCAGCGAGCTTGGGTGTCGCTGCCAGTGAAGGCCAGTCAAGCAATTCCCAGCTTGGCTTCAGCCCAGGAACCAAATCCCCCACTTCAGCCCTGGATTTTATGCTGCAGAGCCACGTCTGGCCGCCTGGATTCCTGTCCCGCTCTGCCTGACCTGTCTTGTGTTTTTTCAGCTTTAAAGCAAACACGGATTCTCACTGCTGTACTGAAAACAGCAGCCATCTGTTCAGGGATGAATGCATCACTGAGGCAGGGAGGGGAAGAGTTGCGACTCAAGCCAAGAAAAGGTCAAACTTAAAGGAGACGGCATCAACTTTGATTTTTCATTAGCTTTCAATGTCAGCCTGAAATGTCCTTTCATTGAGGTCAAGGCTCAGATGGAGGTCAGGGCCTATGACCCTTGGAGCAGGTGCACCTACATTGCTCCTGATTTGTTTTTTCACTCCAAGAAGCTTCCGTTTACCAGTTACAGATCCATCCATCATTGGATCTGCAGCCATTGTGACCTTCAGCTTCTCTCAATAAAGAACAGTAAAACTTATATTTCATTTGCATTAAAGCATGAATGAGTTCTATTTCTAACAGATTTAAAATAAACATATTTTTTAGTATAGAGTTTGAACTGTTTGCGAAAAAATACAAACTTCTTTTTGAAGAAAAATACACAATTGAATTTAAGTCTCTTTCTGAAGAATCATTGTCTTTTGCTTTTTGACAAAAACATAAAATTTTAATGGTTGAATCTATTTGTGTCAGGTTTCAATCAAATCCTGCTTTTCACTAAAAAGAAGCCTTTTTTTCAGCAATTTGACAAGGACATTTAAGTTTTCAATGTTTCCAGTTCAGGCTATTGTAATGTGTTTGGATTTTAGAGCAACAATCTTGTTGCTTTTGTACAATTGCCCTGAAGTGCAATTCATACCAAAAAAAACATTCAATGGAAGAAAAATGTTAAAGATCAAAATGACCATTAAAAAAGGCAAAAGACGGAGTTTAAAAACAACAACATTACATATGGATGCTGTGAGAGTGTCTTGGCTGACACGTCTCTGCAGCGTCGCATGGCAGTGGGGAACTGTACCACTGGATTGGCAGATCAGGATGGGGGTCCCCCATTTTAAGAAGGGGAATCGGATGTGTCTTAACCACTGGGGAATCACACCTCAACCTCCCCATGTATACCTGCCAGGGTACTGGAGAGGAGAGTCCATCCCATAGGCAAACCTCAGATCCAGGAACAACAGTGCGGTTTCCTTCCTGGTTGTGAAAACAGTGGACCAGCCTCATGCCTTGCCCCTCGTGGCCTGGCACTCCTCTGAAGGCCGCCCCGCCTCTGCGCCTGGAGGCACGATAGCATAAGCCAGACGTGCCCAAGCACCAATGTAGCTGACTCTTCAGCTCGCCATTTGTGTTCTGTGCACTTATTTGTGTTTCTTTCTTTTCGGTTCTTAAGGTACACTGTGAATGATTTCTACTTATACTCGCCATGTTTAAATGCTTCTTTTTACGGGCATGTGTTCTTTGATTATGGTTAACAGTGTCTACATCACGCTATGATCTCATGTGGGACAGAACCAGTTGCAGCTTATTGCCCCGACAATAGTTAATACGATTTTGTTGTATTGCTGCTTCCCTTTTCCCTCCCACACCCCGGGGTCGTAACAAGGGTGCTGGAGGGTTCATGGGGAGTTCGCTCATCCACTCCCGTGGTATCCTATGAAGGGTGCTCTGGGCTGGAATGAGGATAAGCACAGCTAAATCTGGAGGCCATGGTTTCTAACAGAGTAAGGTAGTTTTCCATCTCTCAGTGGGTGGAGTGTCCCTGCCCCAGGTGGAAGAGTTCCAATGTCTTGGGGTCTAGTTCACGAGTGAGGGAAGACAGGAGCGTGAGATTGACAGGGGGATCGGAGCAGCGTCCGTATGCGGTCGCTGCATCGGTCCGTTATGGTAAAGGGAGCTTGCCAGCCAAAAGCAAAGTAGTTGCATTTCTCATAGTATTTCGCTTTTAACATTTCATTTGCTGACTTTTTTTTCAGAAACGTTTAATTGTTACGTAGTTTTAGTTTTTTGGAATTGTGTTTTGGTTTCTGATATTTTGTTTTAATTTCTAATATGTACTGTCCATTCATCCATCCATCTTCCTCCGCTTATCCAGGACCGGGTCGCGGGTGGGGGCAGCGTCAAGCACACGTAGACTTCTCACCCCAGCCACTTCCTCCAGCTCCTCTGGGAACCCGAGACACGGCCAGCCGAGATTTAGTCTGGTCCAGCTTGTCCTGGGATCTCCCCGGGTCTCGCCCAGTGGACATGCCTGAACACCTCCCCAGGGGGCGCCAGGAGGCATCCGAACCAGATGCCCGAGCCACCTCAACTGGCTTCTCTCGATGTGGAGGAGCAGGGGCTCTACTCCTAACTCCTGTGGGCTACAGGCCGAGTCACCCTATCTCTAAAGGAGCGCCTGGCCACTCTACGGAGGAAGCTCGTTTCAGCCGCTTGTATTGGGGACCTTTTGGTCATGACTCAGAGCTCAGGACCATAGGTGAGTTTTGATTGAAGATTCATTTTTTAAAACCTTATTATGAGCAGGTTTATAGGACATTGCTGTTTGGAGGATGACAGCGAACTTTGGTTTTGAGTATTTTTAAATGCGTCTTCAGTGCCCGCAACTAATAAAAGTTTTATGATTAGGATGGAGCATATCCAGAATCGCTTGATGCCAAATAACTTTCGGTTGAAATGATGGACAAATGTCCTACATTACCTTCCTTTTCCACACATTACATTCTACATCTTAAAATTGTTTTAATGAAAGCCCTTTCAAGCATTCCCTAACTGGAGAGTTGAGCTTGAGTTCCTGTAATCCTCCAACAGGGCACTGCCTTTCTGAGCTGCTGAATAAAAGTTTCTGGTCCAGATACAAACATTTTTTTTAGCATTTGTTGACCCAAGACTCTGGAACCTCTTCACATGTGAATCAAGAGCATTTGTACATGTTCACAAACAATTTACAATACTTTTTTATATAAATGCAAAAATTACTTTTTAATTTCCCAGATTATAGAACATTTTTGTTAAATGCATTTTCACAATTTTTAAACTGGATGATGATAATCTGACAACCAAAAGAGAACCTAAATCAAAGTAAAAAAAGCTACCGGTAACTGCTTTTGTGTGGTTCTGGGGAGGGAATGGACCTTTCTCCTTTGTTTCTTTAATGTGTGTGGTTCCTACGATGAGTGTGTTTCTGTGCAGAGTTTGTGTCCTCCTCCTGCTGTCTGTAAAAAAGCTCCACAAGAAACAGAAGTTTTTACAGAAAAAGGAGGAGATGTGACTCTGGAGTGCAGCTGTGTTTTAAAGGCATTTCCGGAAATCAAAGAAAACGTGGAATAATTAATATTCACATCACAGGTGTTCAGAACTGGAGTTAATTGAATACCTTATCATTATTATGCAGATGCTTTTGTAACGGCATTTAATGAGTCTCTTGCAGATAAAAGCTCAGTTTGTGTCTGATTCCTTTCTTCTAGCTAAGCTTCACAAAAGCTCCTTTCAGTCTGCTGACTTTGGAAAAATAAAATCTCCAAATCAACAAAGGCATTTTGTAAATATCTCCTTCTGACTCCAGCCCCCACCTTCCTGCACACACAAACAACAACTTAAAGATGTTGGTAAGCTTCCAGAGAGCTGATTAAGCATGGGATCATGGGATTAGGTCCGAGCTCCTCTGTTCAATAATATAAAATATAATCTTGTCATTGTTTACTGCTGTGCAGTCCGAGCAGCAAATCCTGATTTGGACGAGCGCTCAACAGTGATCATCTGCAGTGGATTACACACAGACACGGGCAGCATTAAACTTCAGGGAGCAAATGCTGCACGCACATCAAAGCACTTCATCCTCCTCTTCATCACACTTGTCTTGAGATTACAGGCGAGAGGAGGATTTCCTCTATTTATTAACCCCCTTTCTGGTGAGACTGGACCAACAGGTTTCAGATCTTGCCTAAAGGAGCATTTGAAAAGATGAAATGGGGCCTTTATCTTCACATTAAAAGTTCATGCTCACACCCTTTTATTTTATTGTACAGGTGGTCTCAGGGAACAAGAACAGAAAGAAAGAAAAACATAGAAGGCTCTTTTTAATAACATTACAACTCGAAGGAAGAGAGAACAAAACAGTTTTATTGCCCCTTTTCTTCATCCATCTTTTTTCTACTGTACTATGAACAAAAATGTTTACTGAGGACCAAAATTAAAATGTGACATGAACAATGTCACATATTCACCATTGTTTACATTTTAATGCAAATTTAGTAATAGATTTCAAAAATGCCGCTTGTGGTTCATCTAGTTTTTTGAATTGGTAATAAAAACAATCATTTTAAATTTTTAGGGGATTGATAAATCTCTGTTGTCATAATTTTTCTTACATGAAGAAACGTGAAACCCTTAACGACAAATAATTGCTTCTGCTTTATTCAATTAAAAAATATATATATACACTTTAGCCACCCAGATTATATTCTCACTTGAAATGATACAGGACTTAGTAGAAACCCCAAGGGCCCCAAATTAAAAGTAATTCCTTCATCGCCTGCACCTTTGGGGGTTGACACGTACAGGTACTGCAGGTTTTTGGGTTGTCAGAGGGTTGTAGAGCAGTGTGGTCGCATATCAAAGCGTGCACCAGTATGTCTCGCAGTTCCCTTGTCCCATGCAACAACCACCTTAAGGACGCGGCGAAATCCTGAACGCCATTGTCATGGATGGGTTAGTGTCGAAGTATCTAAATGGATAATGCAAACTACATATGGGTGGTACTGGTCTTACGATCCCCTAACACCACACTCTACACATTAGTAAGGAGCGCACTGGCTCCTTACTGATCATGGACAAATGCTGCACACACGCCCGTGGGGGGTCCGTAGAATCACACTCTGTAATTTCTCATTTGTATGCTGGTGTCACACCAGGCTTGGAAATCATGCATTCAAGCGGCTATTTCCATTCAGTTATTTATGAACGTATGAACAACGCTTTCCGCGTTCAAAACACTTGTTTTCATGTGTCACTGCACTAGTTTTTTAGACTGTTTTCAGGCTCTACGTACCAAACACACTGCCACTGAATGCATGTTGATCAGGGACTCTGGTTTTGCAGTGATGTACGGGTAGCATCCTTTTCAAAACACGGAAGATCCAACCGTTTGAAAACTGATCATGGAGGAAAAATTATTGTGTTTTGTGCCTGGTCGGAATTATACGAGACTATACACAAATATATTGCAATAGAGCTGCGAAAGAAAATGCCTAGAGTAAGATTTGCACAGCTTACACATTTCGCACCAGGCCTCTTCTTCCAACTGTTAGTCCATGCTCTAGTGCTAGTTACAGAAAGTCCAGTATGAACACTGTCTGCTAAAAGTGTGTTCAAGAACAGGTGTCCCCCACATGGGTGCATGTGACTAAGGTATAAGTCCTCACCAGCATGTTTTTGACTATGCTAACCCGAGTTACTTTCAACAGTCTAAAACAAGCCAAACATTTGTGGTCCATATCAGATGAGGGGTATTAGTACAAGACTTGCACAGTGACTTCTGTGTGACTTCTACCTGCAAGGTCACGTCCAAATTAGGACCCAAAACCACAGAGCTTATGAAGACTGAATAAATAACTTAACTTCTGAAATGTGGCCCACCTTTTATTTCCCTCCGCCCCTTCAACTCCACATAAGTGTGCTGTACTCAATTTCCAGCTTCAGTGAGAATGAAGAAAGATAGGGGGAGAAAATTGGAAGTTTGGTTTAAAATGCAGACAGCCCTGGTGTTCTGCTTGACGGCCTGTTAAATCTCCCCACAACACACTCTGCATGGCAGAATAGGAGCTTTTAATAGAATTTCCCTCACCAAAGAGGTTAATTAGGCCACCCGCCCTAATACTAGCATCCTTAGAACCCAGCTACCCCACCTCTATCAACATAATCTTCCTAAGAGAGGATGGGGTGTCTAAAACAAAATAAAGCCTCATAAATTACTTTATAGGCTTTATTGATTGTAGAAACCCTTGTCTCATTTTACTTTTTGTGTTTAATTCAGAACACCTGCCACAATAAAGAGAGACCCTTGGCTTTTGCCCATAAATACAGCTTAGGAGAAAGAGGAGACAAAAACAATTGAAATCTCTGCACCGAATGTCAAGGATAACTGCTAACACAAAGCAGATTACCAGATCCCCTCAGTGACGGACATGAGCAACGCAATGACTGTTCTGGGATCAAAGGCATTTGTAAAGTCTTAAACACCCACTACGAGGAAAATTGATTGCGTTTTTGGTGTTTTCAACATGTTCTTGTGCCATTTTTTCTGATAATGGAAGACATATTTTAAAAATAAACCTAAACATTGAATTTCTTAGTTTTTCTTTACTTAAATGATTGTGAATCAGTGGAGGATGGGAAACTGCAGTGAATGGAGAAAACCCATGCATGCATGGGGAGAACAGGCAAATGCCATGCTGAAACCAAGACCAGAACCTTCTTGCTATAAGGCAAGAGTGTTATCCACTAGACCTGACCACTGTGCAGCCCACTAATGTTCCACTTTATTCATAATTAGCTAGGTTAGTCCAGTCATCAAAGAACAACAAAACTTGATGGTAATATTAAAACAATGAAAACAATTGCAATATTAATTATTAATACTTATTTACTTGGTTACACATTTTGTTAAGACAGAGATTCAAATAAGACAGTGCTTAACTCCAACAACACTCAAACCATCATAGCTCTCCACCCTCAGGCTGGCTGGCTGGGGGACACCGTCATCCATCACTGAGATAAAAATAAATGAACAACAGATGTATTCACAGCAATGCAATTTAAACATGAAGGCAATTGATGCAAACTTCAGATTTAAGTTGACACAAATTGATTTATGGCCTGTTTTAACTAAATGTGAGCTAATTGCCATTTTCTACAGTAGATACTTCATGGGGAGATTGGTTGCACCAAAAATTTTGCAACCTTACTGATAAGATTGTTCGTCAAGTTTGTGGTTTATTTCCTAACCAAGTAAATAATAAAATGATGGTGTTATTTGTGTTTTTAAGTTCTATTTAAATGACCATGGAAGAGCGAAACCTTGTCCTTGAGCTGTCTGCTGTGGAGGACATGGCAGATGCAAGAAAACAGGCGGCTTTCAGAAGTAATTCAGAGAATTTAGACTGAGATAAGTCAGTATCTGTCTTCAGCATGAGGCTTTTTGCTGGGACATGAAGGACTGTGTTTTTTGGTCTTGTATCAAGGTAACTTTATGTGCGAACAATATCAACGCCGTCAGAGCATAGATTCCCCTCTGCTGAGGACATTATCAGCCAGGAGCTGTCTTGTCTTTACCCTGAAAATGCAGAAATGTCCTTTTTTCTAAGTAACTCTTCAATTTTTGCAGTGGCTGTTCTCCAAGTAAGCTCTACATGTTCCTAAAATTCAACAGACTATGTTAAACTCATGTCAACAAGATGACACAATGAAAGGAGAAGGAGCTGCAAATCATCTGCAATCATTTCCTTACTAGCTTTTTTGTGTGCACGTACAAGCAAATTCAATGAACACACGTTCCAAGTTAAACCAGTTGAACTTTGACCAGAGACTTGAATTTGATAGTGACATAACTGTAGGCACGTGCGCTAGTATCGGGTAGCAACAGACCTGTGTTAACACCATAGCCTCAAAGTGCGTGACATGCCTGGTGTGAATGTAGCATGAGTGATCTAGTGCCCACCTGTGACATTGAACAGCTTTAAAACAGAAGTCTACTGCTTGTTAAATAAGCACATGAGTTTGGGAGCATCCTTTCACTATGTACCGTTATTTTCCTGTTTTGCTTTTTCTTTTTTAAATAAAGTTTTGCCTCAAAGTCAGAAGATATTTCCTCCCACACTGTTATCCAATATCCCACACTGTTTAAGTATTAGGCTACATGTCCTCTACTGTAACACTGTTCAACAAAAGAAGAGGAAAGGTTCTCAGTTAAGCTCTACAGATACAAGTTTCTAATATCTTGAATGAAAAGCGGTCAGTGTCACTGGCTGAACTGTGTTGTGTCAGCTGTTCACCTTTATCCACTTTCTCGTCACAACTGAAGTCTGATAGAACAGTTATGGTGACGGCTGACCAGGACCTTGTGTGAACATGACTGAACACAAGAACTGAACGGAAATAAATCTTGCAGAAAAAGAGACGAGAAAGGGGAAAAGTACAGCAACTGAAACACAGACAGATCTTTAAGCATAAGGAGAAACAGCAGAACATGCAACACGGGGAGCTGTTCAATGCTGTAGTGCACAGAAACCAATGTGCGTTTATATGTGTGTGCAGGTGTGTGCTTGGTGAGGTAAAACTCCTCAGACGGGGAGCATCTGCTGTCCTGCCTTGTATCTGTGCCCTCCCTACAGAGGATGTGAAAGTGCACGCAGCTCGCTCTGAATGTCTGAATCCATCCTGTCACTGTTCTCACTGATTGCTTCCTACATTTCATTATGCTAAACGCGGCTCTTTATGCGTGCAGTGGGGAGACCATGACTGGGGGTTGGGGAGGGGTTTAAGCAGCCAGCAGAAGCGTGGTGAGAGCGGGCGAGCTCAGCTGCCATGACAGGCATTTAAAGTCGGTGAAGCGGCAGACATCCACCGCCATCTTTTTCCTGTTCCAGCATTTCGTTGATGAAAATCCCAGGTTTATTTGTTTGAAAAACATACTTATCCAATATCAGAAAGACTCAATTGTATTTGATTTAGTGCTACACACAGGTAAACAATGCAAAAGCGGGTTTTAACATTCATGCAGTTGTTGGTAACCACAGTGCCAACACTGTGTCTACCACCAACTTTTAGAGTTAATTGTTTTTTCTCAAGTTGTACACAGATGTACGCATAAACAGCAACAAACAAGCGTGGACTTGTTCAAACCAATCACATAAAAACTTAACAATTGATTGTGTTTCAAATTTTGTCCCCTCTGATCATCAGTTCTCTGTTAACAAATGTTCCACAGCTGATTTATTTTATGTTGTCTGTGTGTCTTTTTTTCCTTTCATTGCTGTAGGCTCTACCTTACATATTTGTCTTAAAACACATGTTCTTGTATTTTTGTGCTTGTCTTCTTTTCCTCTCAGACTTCAAACAGTCACAGCAGATGATCGTCCCTACTGAGTCTGATTTTGCTGGATGTTTCTTCAGATTCATGCCATTATCTGTTGGTCACAGTTATTATACAATATAATTTTTGGAATTATCTGAACTGAATTAAGCGATAACAATCATGTTTAACCTGATTCATATCATATTTGATGCATACATTTCTCAAACTCTTATCTCATTAACATGATTAAAACTATCCTCATAAGTACTTGGTCCATTTTTTCTGCCCTGTAGTTCATAATCACTAGGGGTAGTAGAATGGCTTTTCTTGCTCATTTCAAAAGG
Source organism: Oryzias sinensis (assembly GCA_037389245.1). NCBI lineage: Eukaryota > Metazoa > Chordata > Actinopteri > Beloniformes > Adrianichthyidae > Oryzias > Oryzias sinensis. The sequence goes on from CM074488.1 coordinate 49,522,359, forward strand.
ATTGCATCCAAAAATCCCCAAAACAATTTTGGAAAGGTTTACTGAACACTCATGTCAATAGTTTTGCATCTTATACTAACATTGTTGTGACTAAAAACTTACTAAATCACCCAACATATGATAAATGGCACGATATCGCATGCCATTTATATTGGAGAAGCTTTTGTGGCTTAAACAATCTTTTAATTCCCCCAAAATTGAATTTTCTGTCAAGTCTTTAATGTAGTGGAATTTACAGGGTTATTAAGTTAGGTTATTTTTCTCTGCTATCATGTATCACCTTAAAATAAAGCCTCAGTTACTTTTTTTTTATGAACTGAACATAATTGAATCTGGGACACTTTTAAAATGCATGAATTAAAATTTGCTTGATATTTGATAATAGTAAGGCTCCATCCAACTTCTAAACCCTCTTGGTGCCGTTAGGGCTCACAGGGACGTTGGACCCTATCCAGCTACTCTTTAGGCGAAGGCAAGGTACACCCTGGACGGGTCACCAGTGTGTTGCAGGGTATCTCATCAGTAATTTTCCTAAAGATTACTTTGTTACTGCCAAATGTTCCTGTCTAGATTTGTTTTTGTTTTTAAGCAAGAAAAACAAAGACCAACAAATTTCCCATTTGTTTGCATGATTATAGGACTGGAACAAGTTATTTTTTACCTTCTTCGAGATGCCATTTTTGCAGTGTGAATAATTTGTTTTTACATTTAAGACAAAGAGACTGAGTCTGTTTCTTTAGTAAACCTTGAAAGGAAATTTGACCACAACCCATGAGTAAAACTCGACCCTGGTTCCTGTTCCTCCATTCAGGGAGAAAAGGATGCAAGATGTCAGGTATAGCACCTCTCCATCACATTGCATGTATGCTGTTTGATCCACATGTTGCAAAAGGGAAATGCTGGATTACATATTACTTCTTTGAGCCCTTCAAAGTCTGCTGCAGGTGAGGGGGGGGAAGGCACAAGCCCATCAAGAAGACCGAAAGCCTCTCTCTTACTATTTTTTTTACATTTTACATTTTGGCTGTGGTTGGTACTAAAATAATTAAACATCTGGGTAATTTTATTTTTACCTAATTTTATTTACATTTCTTTTGTTTGTAATGGTAATTTAGGCAGTGTTACATATAAAATCTGTGATGTGTAACTTGCAATATAATATAAGGTAAATGTTAGATTTTAGTTCTGGCAGATCTGCTTTTAATTTGAAAACATAAAAAAAGGGGGGGAGTGTTACAAGGGAGGGAATGAGTAAGTACCCAGGCGCAGAGAGGAGGAGGAGGCAGAAGGTTTCAGGGAAAACAGGGGATTTAATAACTAAACTAACTAAACTACCGCTGCATCAGGCAGGCAAACTCAAAAACTTGAAATACATAACAAATACACATGAACAGGGGAGACCTAATACTATGGAGCAGTTTTTTTTTTCTCATTGAACCACTTTTTCCTCTACAGATGAACACTGCTGTGGTTTCATATGTGTAACTGATTGTTCTTACATGTTCATAGTAGCATAGGGTCTCCAGATGGATGTTTCTTTTATCCCCTTTGACATGAAGGCCACAGCACAATATTAAAAGTCTTTGCCAAGCTTTTCAGAAATTCTGTTGTTAAAATGCTAAGAAAATAAAGGTAGTCTAATAAAAAAGTAACAATGATAAGGAAAAACTGCATGAAAGGTTTAAACAAATCATTTTTCAAAGCACAGTAAATAAAACATTTATCAGCATGCCTCATGATGAAATACGGAATAAGGATTTGTTTTTCCCTGCTTCTCACTGTCAGGTCAGCAGTAAAAAGATTCAATGCACAGACTGTCTTATCTCCCTGTATCCAATTTTCGTGTTCACTGACTGCCATGAGAAGCTTCATTCCAGGATGAATTACGTCTTTTCTATCAGTTTTTGATAAACAAATGGACCACTGCATCACACGGTTGAAAAGGTGAAACGTTCGGCGTTCAGCGGGACGAAATCGCAGGTTTAAAGCACTCACATCAGAGGCAGATTTCACTTTAAAAACTGCTGAAAATGTCACAAACCATTCTCACGCAGAAAACAAACCAAATCGGCTGTGGCATTAAACAGGTTTTGTCTTTTACTAGTTTCATCTCTGTTAAAATATGTTATCAAATAATCACAAGAAAGAAAGAGGCATGGCACAATGAAGAAACAGGAAAAAAAAGGAGAATAAGAAAGGGAATCTTCTTCTTCAGTTCAGTTAGTTTTATAAATGAGCAAAAACTTAAGTAGTTAGTGAGGGATTATACAGTTAATGGGGTGCAACCAGGGACTGTTTGGTTTGTTTTTGCTCTCGACACAGGCAAAATGGCAATAAAGAGTAAGCCTCTGGCTTCAAATTTAACCCTTTTGCACTGGGGCTTTAGGTCCTCTGTTGATATTATTTTGATTACCATAACTCTTCAACCATTTATGCAATTAATATTAACTCCAGCAGATTCTGAAACTTTATGCCTTAGACACAACTGCCCCTGAGGGTGGATAACGGCTGTCTATGGGTGTAAAATGGGCATACATGTTTGGGGCATGTGGCTGGCCTGCATTTTCACCATACTTGGTGAATCCATATGGTGAAAATGTTAGAAATGTGCACAACCTGTTTAGAAATGAACAACATTTGATGATCAAAGCATAGTTTATGTTAGTTTATGTGGTCATCCTACGGGCACTTTCGTATCACCTGCACACCCTGTGCGTGCACCATTGTGTATGAAGCCAGTACACACCATACTAATGACTAGATTGCTGTGTAAAGGGTGCCATGTGACAGAACCTCCCACACATTATCCCAACAACAATGGTACGTTCCATTTACATGAGGTGGATGGACAAGCCTCATGGAAACTCCAAGACACACCTGTGCTCCTCTAAAAATAAAGCCCCTCATCTCTACAAGCTTCTATGGGCCTGGGCAACCCAAAAACCTGCAGCACCTGTATAGAACTATGCTGATTCAGTTGATTCTGTCACTGAGAAAAGCGACTTTGCGCCGTTGTGCAACTCTTTATGTGAGTAATGTGTTGCATATTGATGCAAGGCTGATATGCAAAGCAGCAGGGAGTTACAAGTTGTGTGTTGTGAAGGTATTACCGGTGACATCTCCCGTGTTAGGGTTTAAAATCCTGAAAGTGACGCAATCTTTTTCTTTCTTTATATGTAGATGTTAATTTTGATTAGGGATGCACGATATGAGGAAAACTTGCGATATGCGATATTTGTGATCAAAATTGCAATGACGTGTAACTTGCGATAAATGAAAAAATAACAAAAACAACAAAAATATTTCCATTTCACTGCAAAAGTTTAATTTAAATAAGAGCCAAAATACCTTAAATTATTCTCTCGTCTAATTAGGAGGGCAACATCTAACATAAAAGCTCCAACTGATTGATAAACAACGTGAAAGGCTCCATCTGATTGGTCAAATGCATCAAGGGATTTATTCAATTCATTAAATAGTTCAAGTTGCCATAAGATTGTTTTAGCACATTTAAGGTTTACCATTTATTGTGATTTTCATTGACTTTTGCGATATGGATATTGCACATGCTTGAAATCGCGATAACGATAAATTTGCGATTAACTGTGCAGGCCTTATTTTGATTTGAAATGGTTTATTTCAAGCATTCAGAGCAAGAATAACGCACAAAACAGACCAATCAGCAGTTATACATTTGTACAGAGACGTATCAAACTTAGGATCATTAGACATTAAATCCAAGATTGCTTGAAAAGGAGTGGAAGGAAGCAAACTTATATAATTCCACCCCTGTTCTACCATATCCATTTTCATTTCATAATTTATCCTTATCCGGTTATAACCTTTATCAGACAGAATTAAGAATCCCAATGACTCACATGACAAAGATGAATTACTTAATTATTATGAAAAAATAGACATAACTCTCTTTTAGAATCATCATGGCACATGCAGATCAGTTATTGTCTATTGTCATTAGAAAAATCCTGACTGTGATTGAAAATAACACCATATCAGAGAAAATAGAAATAACACTGTTTCACAAATCTTAATAGCATATACAGATCAAGTACCAAAAATATGTGCAGATTATTTCTTACAGTTTCAAGACTTTTAATTGCTTTTGAACCTTGTTTTGTATCAAGTTTTTCCTGGGAGTGAGACCCTGTGCTTTAAGTGATTTAAATAAAAAAGAAAAAATGGGGGTTTGCCTGAGATGAATCCCACAAAACCTTGTAGAGATCGTTGGGCCTGCAGGCAGAGATGAGGCTGCTGTACTTTACAACCTCACTGTGAGAGGCAGTCGTTTATTTTCTATAAATGTCTTCAAACTGACATTGGGGATTTGAATCTTTAATGTTCTTTAGTCAGCCTCTAATCTCAGTCAGATACGTCTTAACTGGATACTCAATAAAATATGTATTTACAGAGCTGCATTTGATGTTTGGGTTTTATTTTGAGATGCTGTGAACCCACGGCTGTTTTTCTCAACCGTTTTACCCTCCACTCACAAACTCAAGCACCGTCACATTTTGGGAAATCTCCTTCTGCTGCCAAGGACAAAGGAGACTGGCTTCATGGAACTGCAGAGGGCTCAATTGTGGGACTCAGTAAGCTGGAACTGCGTGTAATTCAATGCCATTGCAGAGAAAAAGCCGGTTGGCGTGCCGAGGAACCGCTCAAAGTGTCAATCTGCGTGAGCTAAAGACTTCTCACGTTGGTCAACCAAACAGTGCTTGAAAACACCTGTTCCATGACCTTCTCGAGGTAAAGGCAACTGCCTCCATCAGGAGAAAATCTAAAAGTTTAACTGGAGTGAAGTACAATTTTTTTTAACTACATGTGGTAAAAAAGAAAAAAAAAGATATTGCAGATACGAAAAAGGACATTTCAACCATACAAAAATGGGTATTAAAAAATAAATAAATCTGCCCAAATATTAAAAAATAAACATAAAAATACATTTAGGAAAGACCAAAAGAAAAGTTTGAGCGGATTTAACCTTAACCCTTGTTGCAAAGGCAGCAATGTTCATTAGTCATTTAATCAAGCCGCTCCGTTGATTATGTAACATATGAAGCCAAATAGGCTGCAAATGTGATCTATATTTTACAAACCAACTATGATGAATTAGATTAAAAATATTACAACCACACACACGCGCACGCACGCACGCACACACACACACACACACAGGAGACATGATATAAAGCAGAAGAACAACTTATCGTTCCGTTTCCAAATCTCCCCGTTCCTGTGCACTTTAAGATGGTAAGTCCCAATGGTGAACCAAGAAGCAGTTGAAGAAACATGAAGTTTTTGACCGCGGTTGTATTAGTCAACTTAACCAATTACAAGAGATCTGAAAGACAGGACTTTGTCAACTTGATCATGTCGGTAGTAAGATGCAATGAATCAATGCGTATGTTTCTATTAAACCAGAACAGCTACATAAAGGTATATGGTATGAAATACAGAGCTATATAAATGTGCCTATTCAATAAAATGTGTAACATGGAGAGAAGAAGAAGATAAGAGCTTCGTACATTTTATCATTCCTTTACCTTCTGAGGTACTTTTCTTAAATTCCTCATTGTGCCTTTGAAAGGTCCGGTTCCACTGGAACAGGGGTATCAGCTGCAGATAAGGCTGGATTTCTGGAAAACCAGCAGAAGGCCTGGAGATTGACACCCCTGCACTATAATATTTTATTCCATCTCTAATTATTAGGTGCAAATCAGAGAGGGATAATGTGAGAGAGGGGTAAGATAGGGTGATGATGTTGTGACCCTGTTCTATTCTGAAAGGTTTATATTTTCATTACAGAAAGTTACTGCACCTCTCCAACTCATCTGATGTGACATCAGTCAGTGTGTCAAGATGTGAAGACAGCAGAACAATTTTTGTCTCATTACTATGATCACATTCCAGTCATGGCTTGAACATTTTTTCAGGTGCAACAGTGACCACTGCAGAAATTGTCATTTATACTGACTGAAGTGATTTGTCTCTTTCTACATTTAATAACAGCCAGGGAACTGCGACAACTTCATATTCACCCAGGGATAATTCATGTATTTTTTAATTTTAAACAGCTCATTTGAAGTCTTCTTTGACAAAATAACCTAGCTGGAATTTGTCGTTGTCTGCAGATATCATCCGGGACAGGAATCCAGAACACAAACAACTGTAATAGATAAAAGGGATTATTACAGAGATGGTTCAGTCCCTCTTATCTGCTGTCACTGATCCTCTCCAAAAGGCACTGAGCAGCTGAAAAAATACGAACAGTCCCAAATATTGTTGTCCGTTGAATTTAGACAGAGTTTTTAAGTCGATTTCTACGACTATAATAAACATCTCGGTGACAGAATGCAGGATGTGGACGGATGTAGGACTCTGAAAAGAATCCAGTGCTGAGGAAGGCAGATGGAGTCAGCAAACACAACATTTTGACAATCCAGTACACACTGAAACATAGAGCTTAGCGTCCCGCATTGTGTCCGCGCAGACAGAGCAAACTTGGGGCTCAGGCTGCATGCTGTTCCTGTGATTAGCCCTCCATCTGGCAGGGTGGGGGCTCGAAGCAGCCAGGGCATCACAGCCGGCTGCATGGATCTCAGAGCTGGTTTTTTTGTTTGGTCAGACAGTGTGCGCGCACACATGTGTGAGTGTGTTCACTGTCCACTGCTGAGCGGCTGCCTGGAGGATCAAGCTTCTGGCTGACTTCAGCTTTTGGACAGCTGAATACACTGACTGAGATGTCATGGCACCCTTGGCCGTCATCCTCAGGTTGGCTCTGTTTGTGATGTGTGTCTGTTTTTTTTGTTGTTTTTTTTTTTGTTTTTTTTGCTACATATAATTTCCATCACTTTGACTATTTTTTTTTAGATATACAAACTTCATAGATGTTCAACAACTTACACACCAAAGCACTCATGAAGTTATTTCAGGTCAACTTTAGAACAGCCTCTCTAAGTCCAATCCTATCAGCTACCCTACCAAAATGACAGGAAAAAAGCTTCACAGGCTGCAATAAACACAGCCACCACATACAAATGAATATTGAGATCCCAAGCAATATTTCAGTACGTCAACATACTGAGAAAATGGCACACACACACACACTTATGTGCTTCTTTAAACATCATTACTTCAATAGTTAACCCCTGAATCATTCCATGAGTCCCACTTAAGACTGGGTTTGGTTTTGTGTCTGGTGCCCTTCGTGTCCAAATCCACCGCATTCAACCAGACTTGATCAGTTGATCATCAACTTTCTCCTGTCAGCCGTCAATAGATCCTGAACCAGGACTTGATCCTATCCACGGACCAGATAGAGGTTCTGTTCAGCAAGTCTTACTACAAATACATTAGAATAAAGTAAATTATTTAAGATACTACGTTTTGCAGCTTCAATAAGCTCTGCACCAAAGCAAAACAAAAGTGGACATGTGTGAACATTTGGGGGGGGGGATCTTGGCACATACGGATGGGAGGTGTGTGTGTGTGTGTGTGTGTGTGTGTGTGTGTGTGTGTGTGTGTGTGTGCGTGTGTGTGTGTGTGTGTGTGTGTGTGTGTGTGTGTGTGTGTGTGTGTGTGTGTGTAGGGGGGTTGTTCATCATTTATAGGTGAGTGAATGACAGCATCAAGGCACAGATACTGATTTATTATGATACAAAGAGGAACACAATAGTGCAAAAATGTGTTAGATGTGTGAGACATGGTTCGTGAACATGTACATTAAATGTCTTCAAATACTGTGAGGCTTGTATCAAAAGGTGCACAGGAGACCACCTTTTTATATGTAAAAACAAATGTTTGCATTCTGATTAGCTTTTGTGTACTAAGAACATTTTCTATAGTTCAACATGTTTTTTCAAACTAGAAGAGGCAACTTTATCCCAAAACGCAAGGAAAACATGGACAGCCCTGCAAGTCCAATAAATGTCCTAATTTGTATTGTCAGGAGTAAAATAAACTGACATTTGCAGGACATGATTTCAGATCTTAGGTGAGGAAAACATGTTGGAAACTTGTTGTTTTAAAGAAGTGCTGAATCTGATTGTACCAAATAAGGCTGTCCTGAGGCAACGGTGGGTTGTTTTCCCAAACTTGACAGCTACGGAATTATTTCATGTCTAAAATATGTAATTGCTTGTTAAACCCTTTCAGAATTCTATAAATATGTTTTTTTCCCCACTCCTTTTGTTTTGGCTTTCAGCAGATTCCAGGCGTCATTTGAAAAAATCAAATCAAATAAAAAGACGCACTTAAATTTTTTGCTTGAATTTCCATAAACTAATTTGTATGTTTTCAGCTTCAGCGGCACTCTGTCTTCCTCACGGCCCTAAACTTTCTAGCAGAATCAATTAAAGTGTGGTCAGTGTGTAGCCTGTGGTGTCGCACAGCCAGCTGGAAAACCACACTTTCCACATTATCTCTTACAGCCACTTTGCCTCTAAATAAATTAAAATTAAAATTAGCACCCTGAGCTATGGGACGTGCATGGCAGAATGTGGGGGGGATGGTTGTATTTGCAAATCTACTGACTCATAATACTGCTGGAGTAACATAATTTACAGGCTCTAAAGTGTGTATGATATACCCGTCTTTCACCTCTAACATTTGCTAAAACATGTGAGATCTGGCCAGAGGCGGACTAAACCATTAGGCATAGGTAGGCATTATCCCGGGGCCCCCATCCTTCTAGCCCCCCCCCCCCCCCAACTTTCTTGAGGCCCCGAGTTGAACACTTATTACAAATGCATAATATAAAATGCAGAATAAACACCAGTTGAAGCAAACTTCGAGCAAACAGGGGAAGGTTGGTACTGACAATGGGCACAATTATCTGTAATTATCTGTTTTAAAGATGATTTGTTTAAGCATATTGGTTGTGCTCATTCATTATCATTGGCATTTGTGGTGAGAGTGTTAAAGTAAAATGCAATATGTTTTGTGTGCTTGCAGCGGAACATGTTTAAATAGAATGGAGATGATCAGTTCTTTATACCATCTTCCAAACTAACACTTTAAGTTTCACTGTTCCACTCCTCTGGCCTGTCCCTCCTTTCCATCGCCTCAGCCCAGAATACCTTTAAAGCATTTAAAAGTCTTAACAAATCTTAAAAAAATATATATATATATAAATATATATATCCATCACAAATTTGTAAATGTATTGCTGAATTCCTCAAAGCCCATCTCATTCCACATTCAACACCTCACACACTTCTTCTCTCCTTTTCTGGAAGAGGTGAGTGATTGTTGCCTCTTGAAGACAAGGAAACTAATTAGCCAAAATCCATCATCAGCTGTTTAGAGGTGTTCTCCTGCACCACTGTTTTTGCATCTCACTTGCCAATCAGCTGGTAAGTGGAATGTGGATCTGACACAGTGTGTGTGTGTGTGTGTGTGCTCGTGCATGTGTGTGTCAGAGTTTGGTGATGGCAGATTAGACCCATGAGTTTTTCTGATGTTCCTCTGCTGATTTCTTCTGTAAATTTTGTGCATTTATGTGAACTCAATGATGATAAAGTTCATTCAAAATAATACCATCTTTAGGACAGTTGCTAGATTATGAATGGAGACCGTCTAGTGGGGATATTTGGCCAGGGGAGACAGGACATCACCTCTCATCATCCTCACCAGCCAACGTCGGTTTTATACTAATAGTAAAATAATATGTCCACTAATCTGTGCCAAAAATGTAAGTTATATGTATGATTCTAATCAAAATCGCTGTATTTCGCATATTTCCTGTTCAGTTGCAGCATAGGCGACAAGGTGAGGTCTGTGCATGCTTGTGTATGAGTGTGCTGTGCTTTGTTAAGCACTTTAAAATACAATATTGAAAAAAAAGTAATACGAAATAAAGTTGATTTCATTTTTAATTTAAAGTCTTGTTCAGCCTATAAATCACTTCTGTCATAGGTTAATTTTCAGTTTTTATTACCATTAGAAATTGACAACCACTGTTGCAGGTAAAATACTTAAACTACAGCCCCAGACAAAAAACTTTGTTTAGAGTCCTTTGTTTCTCTAACTACAGACTTAAGTCAGGCGTTTTTTATAACTACTTCTGTTGCTTTTAAGCTTCATGAGCTTCAGCATATAAAATCAAAAAAGAGAAGTGCACAGAGCCTTGGATGGCAGGCAGGTTTCTAAGTTTACAAACTGCTCCTTATTTTGTTCATACATTTAAATATATTTCTGATTTTTGCTTTTCTTATAGAGTATTACAGAGCATTTTTCTACAATAATGCCCCCTTGTGGTGTGGAGGGATTACAGCAGTGTTATTTATGTAAACGTGAGTTTTAGCCAGATGGTGATATAATCTGTAAAATGATTACCTGACACAACAGAGCCATTTGTCAAAATAACTAAAACCTCACGCGAACAAAAAATAATCTTGACCTGTGTTACTTTCCCTTAAATATATAACTCCAGTGTTTTACACAAAAAGACCACATTTCTTTCTGCACATTTTCCTTTCCAAATACAGACATTTGATTTAAAAGTTGTGGGTAAATTTACTTCTCATTTTCAGCATCTTGCTGGCTTTAAAAAGGACCCCCGGAGTTCATGCAGAGAACCCTGACTAGAATAAACGTATACATATTTCAAAAATTGGAAAGAGACGGAAGTGTTGAGGTGGATTGATGTTGCTGTGGAAAGAAGAAGTTCTGGAGGATTCCAACACGAAGGCATACAAAATTCTACTTCAAAAGATACAATGTCAAATTGGAGCACAAAAATCAAAATGTGAGACCTTAAATGACTCCCAAAGATCAGCTCAATTTGTTTTTAGTTGGACTCGCATTAACAGATCCATTTAATGAAAAGCGCAAAACAAAGCTAAAGTGTGCAATCACCTACAGCTTCTCTTTTGGCTTGCTTATTTCCACAAACCCAGACCCATGTTTCCTAAAAAATAAAATTAAAATAAAACCCCATAGACATGATCGTTCTTAAACTTGGAAATCTGCAACTACTAACTCAACTCAATGTTGGGTGTATTATAATACTTGGTCATTTTTATATCCACATTTTATGATGATAATGATAAAAAAATGAACTTAAACATGTTACAAAATAATTATATAGTGTTGCAGCACAAAATACACACTTTTGTTTTCCACTTTTGGGGGAAAAAAGGAACCAGGTAAAATACAAAAACGTCTTATTAGTCATCACTTCTCACTCATCAGAAAATGGAAAAACAAGGCTGTGGGTCACAGAAATCTGGGCTTCCTTCCTTCCCCTCACTTTTTAATTTTTCCCTTGCTGCTTCAGGAGTTTTAGCAAATGAATGAGCTTTGGCGCTTGGTTTCTAATTTGCAGTTGAACCTCATCAGAATGTCGATGTTCTCATCCTGCAGACAGAGACGCTTCTGCACAGAAAATGTGTGGAACACACACTCCAGTATCTGCTCGGATTTGTTTTGATTGAAGAATGTATCACCAGTTTTAATGACATGTTTTTTCACATTTGAGTGTTTTGTCAGGCATATTATAAGGAAGTAAGGAACCTAGAGATTGTGCAAATGTACGTTAAAGTTCAACAGATTACAGAGTCCTGTCATATTGCAATGTCAAGAAAGGCCTATGATCTCGTTTTTTCTCTGTAAACTTTTAAATTCTGTGCAGAAAAATCAACTGAAAGACTCCAGGGCTGCTCCACCCTATTGGTATTTTGCTCTCACTCCTAATGAGAGGGAGAAGGACATTATAAGTAAAATCTGTGTAAACAGCATGTTTTAGATGTTTTGCTGAAATATTCATTCATTCAAAACTAAATGAACTTTTTGATTTTCTGATTGACAGATGTATTTGCATCTGTAAACTCAGTAGTTCAGTGACCTGAACCTAACCTTGAACAGTTTCTTTGTTTATGTTACAACAATTTTGTTTCCCCGTTTTACAAATGACAAAAAGTTTGGTTTTAATTTTAAAAGGAAAAAGCTTGCTGCAGAATGTGTAAATTTGATCCCTAGTGGTCGATTCTCAGCTCTTACTTTAGTCAGCTCCACCACCCACACCACGCCCAAGTGGTCTGTGGGGTACATAAGCTCCATCTTTCAGTTTACTACTGTGTTGGGCTTCCAGGGTCTTCCCGTCTGGCTGCTACATCTTCTAAAAGGTTCAGTGCAGAAGAACTTTTTGTAACCTTCCTAAAGGACGTTTCTTTTGCCAAGCGGGACAAGATAACTTTTATTTTGAGCTGTGCTTTTATTTTTACTCTTCACAAACAACTTTAACAGTTAACGCCAGTATAATGTTGGATTTACTCCTGAAAGACAGGCCTGTGCGAAACACCCTCCAGTGTCACTGCTCAGTTTGCTTTGACAATCAAAGCAGCACCCAGAAACAGTCGAATGCTTTCATTTCATCAATCCTGTGGCAGAGCTCCCACACTTCTCCTGAAACTCCCTTTCAACGTATGCAGCTCATAGTTACTCTGACCATAAATGGGCATGTCCCATAGTTAATATGCTGAATAAATTAAATGAAATTACATTGATTTTGACTACCATACATTCTGACATGTAAACTCCTGTTGTATTATCAGTTGAACCCCTGGTGATGTAATCTGCCTGAAATACTGCATACTAGTACTACAGAACATGCATACTGCAAAGCTCAGACAGTTTGGAACTCTGACGTGAAATTCTGAAACGTTGTCACGTTAAAAACCAGTCAACATTTTATAATTTAATTTTTTATTTAATTGAAAAGTTGCCAGAAACGTATAACTTTTATTTTGGACGATTATTTGTTTTCAGGGTAATTTTAGCTGAATTAATTTATTATCTTAATTCATATAGCACTTAACAATGCCATCAGTGCTTTGCCTTAGAAAGAGAAATAAAGACAAAATTGACAAAAAGTTAAGGAAATTAATAACAATAATTAAAAATAGGATAAATTTACAAAAGGCATTAAAATACACATAAGGCTGATAATAAGGTAAATAGAAAGAGTAAAATTAAATAAGATTCCACCAATTTATGAATATTAAAAGCTATTCTACGTGAAAATAAACATATTTCTATAAAACCCATCAGTAATGTACAGGAAGTACAGTGTTTCAGAAATACATCAACAGACTGAACTCTTTGGCATTAAATACTCCCTTATGCAAAAGTAAGTATGTAAGTAAAATTTATTTAAATAGTACCTTTCCCAGACATTATTCACAAAGTGCTTTAATATTCTCAGACTTCTATCTGACACAGAGGGGATTTTTTCCCCCACTGTAAGCGTCTGCACACTGTTGTAGAATGATCATCTGAATTTCAATATGAATTATGGATAACCGGTGGGTGGCGGTAGTATCGTGAGATGGTATTTATTACAAAACCCAAAGAATATTGCAATAAATTTTTCTTTTGTTGCTTTTATTTGCCGACCAATGTTGTGCAGCGCTCAGGGCTCTGGAGTTATTTTCATATTCATCACAAAACACATATTATCAAATGCAACAAAAGCTGCCACCACTTTTCATGAATGTATTTCTTTAAACAAGGAAAAGAAGGATATATGTTTAAATATGCAAAGCTGTCTGGGGTTCTTTGTTAAATTCCAAACCCAGTGAAATGCTGGGAAATGGAAATAATCTCCAAAAATTTTATAAATGAGAACAGACAGGCACCAAATGTGTTGTCTGTGGAGACTGGCTATTTTTTTTCTCCTGTAAGTTGTCCTCCTTATCCAGGAAGAGACTGCAAACAGCTCCTCTGCATCGCTCTCGCTTCTTAAACAATCAAATGTGATATCTGAGATCATCTATGATTGGAGGAGGCAAGCCTCCAATGCCGCTCAGTGGATGCTCTTTATGTGAGTTGACAGTTTCCACTTACCTGCTCCTTCTCTCATTTCTGCCTTCCTGCCCAAATATGAGCGCACATGCTCGATCAAAGACGGCACCACGGCAGATAGCTTCCCACCGCGCTCCCTTCTCTGCAGGATACATCTTTAAGAAAATCACAGAATTTAAAGGCCAACCTTTTACAATCCTTCTGTCTATAGTCAGGCCAAATGAAACCAACTAGAAGTCTCTTCTTGTTTGTTTGTTAGCAGAGGTAATTCAGCTCTGACCAGTTTCATCTCCGCATTTGAATTAAAATCTTTGGAACACACGGTCTGTGCAGATGAAGTCTTCAAACCAGAAAAAACTGCAAAATATTCAATTCTAAAGAGACAAAAGTAAACTTTTTTAAAGGTTTTTCTCCCATATATATGCTGATTTAAACATCAGCAGCGCTTTTCTGAGTTTGATAACTTCCTCTGTAAACCTAACCTGACAGATGAGAGTTTTACCTAAAGAAACTCTAAGTTCAGTTTGGACTCCCCTCATCTGCAGGATCTGTCACAACCATTGTTTCATTCATCAGAAAGCGATGACAGAAGGGATGTCACATGGACGAATAGGATGTTGAAGTAGAAGAACCGAAAATATAAGCAGATTAATAATATAAAAACTAGTGTATGGAGATAAAATGGTCTCAGTAGATTTGTGTGTTTAATGACTTGTTTTTAAAACACTCATCCTTTTTTTTTGTTTCCAAAACTTACCGCTTCCTCTCAGCCGCGCCAACCCTGACACTGCCTCCAGCACGGAGCTTCTCCCCAAGCTCTGGTCCTCAATCAGGTCTCTCCAAAGTGCGTCCATGCATCGACCTGATCAACTTTCTCTGCTTTAAAAAAAAAAAAAAAGAAGAGATAAGTGTCTTAGAAACGCGTATATTTTTCTTCTTTTCATATGTAAATATCTGGGCATAAGTGTTTAAGAAAGTGTGAAAAATGTAAATAATTTACTAGATATTATTCACAATTTTAGTTCAAAGAGGCTGATATGAAAATTCTGATGTCAACCAAGCGTTTAAATGCATCATCAAAAAAATAAATAAATAAATAAAAATAAATGCATCATCTACAAATCTGGAAATGTGAAAAAAGTCCCACAACCCCAGGTGCACTTGAAACTCTGATCTGTGCGTTCATGTGGTTTTGTCTGTGTGTATCAGCCAAATGGTGCATACTATTTAAAGATTTGTATGCGTAGTAGCAATTTTGAATTTTTCCTTAGTTTTAAGCTTCTGTGATTTCAATTTGTTTGTGCACAAATTGTATTTCATATTTGTAAGTTTCCAGTGTACATATTAATACACAATTGCAAGTACATAAAGTTCCACACAAACTATATTGTATGAGTTACAAATCAAGTACTACTCACACACACAAATCCAGTAACCCTATTTTTTCACCATACTGGTCTGGGTGTTGATCTAAGACATTTGATCTGCATTGGTTTGGATAAGAAAAGTGTTTTGCTCTGAGAGTCTTTGGATTAAAGTTCCTTGTATATACAAACCTCTGATTAGGTTGGATGTGATCATGTAAAACATCTCTTTTGATAAATACTTTTAGCACACAAACTTCTGTTTGGACTCAACAAATTTCCCTTTGCAGGGTTTCATAAAGTCAGTCTGCATAAATGCACACACATCTTTGCCACATTGTCTTTTGGTGATAATAAAGTGCTGATTCTTATATAAAGTACATTATTTTACTTTGTAATAAAGCTCTACAATAAGTCCTGATCAAATCCTGGTTCTGTGCTGAGTATGCATCTTCTCCCTCTGCATGCGTTGGTTTTCTCTGCACACTCCAGCTTCTTCCGACAGTCCAAAAACCTGCTTCATAGGTTAAATTGGGGATTCTAAATTGCCCCTGGTTGTGCATGTGAATGTGTGGCCCTGCAACAGACTGACAGGGTGTACCCCACCTTCACCCAAGAGTACCTGGGTTGGCTCTAGCAACCCCAAAAGCAATTGTGATTCAGCAAGTTGTGATAATAGATGAATGGATAGATTAAAAATAAAGTCCTCCACTTAACCAATCAATTTACCATCAATTCATCCCTGAACATGTTCTGATTTTGTATTTTAGTCGAGGAAAGTCTTATAGTCAGAAAGATTCTTGCATTTATTTAGGTTTCAGAAATAATCTCTCTTTCGTTTGTCTTCTACAAAAGTCTCCATCAGGTAATTTAAGGGAACAATGAGCTCAAAAGATTGAAATGCATTGTTGTTTCTAAACCCTGCATAAGTAAGGTTTGAATTTAATTTTGTTGGAATCGGTGGAGG
Organism: Oryzias sinensis; assembly: GCA_037389245.1. NCBI lineage: Eukaryota > Metazoa > Chordata > Actinopteri > Beloniformes > Adrianichthyidae > Oryzias > Oryzias sinensis. Next base: position 49,538,514 of record CM074488.1, read on the forward strand.
AAAGGTTTATGGTGTTATGAGTGACCAAAGAAAGATGTAGAAGACTGTAGTGAGGGCAGCCATACAGTTGGTTTAGAGACTGAGGATGAGACAGGAGTGTCAGAGCTGGAGGAAGCACAGTTGAAGATGCTGAGGTTCTCTTTGGGAGTGACTAGAATGGATAAGATTAGGAAATGAATCCTTCAGGGGAAGAGCTCATGTTAGATGTTGTGGAGATCAATGCAAGAAAGCAGATTGAGATGGTTTGGACGCGTCTAGAGGAGGAAGAGTGATTGTGTTGGTGAAAGGATTCTGAGGTTGTAGGTGTAGAGAAAGACCAAAGACATAGTTCATTGTTGTGGTCAAGGAGGACATGAGGATGGTTGGTGTTAGCGAGGAAGATGCAGAGGGTAGGATTAGATGGAGCCAGAGGATTTGTTCTGGCAAGCCTTAAAGGGAGAAACCAAAAGGTGAAGAAGGAAAATCTTGCATGAATAAAACTATCCTTTTTCTTGGTCACAGAATAACCACCCATCTAAATTTCAAAATGGTCTTGCCCATACCTGCTTTTAAAAGAACTATCTAAGAGACACATAAAATTAATCAGAAAGCAGAAGACCATGAATGTAGTTTACTCTTCCCCCGTTTTTCAATGTTTTACTTCCTCTCTTGATGTGGAGGTAGTTGTCTCTATTTCGGTCTTCATTTTCCAAACACTTTCAGTTCTTGAGTGCTTTCCTGCATTGCTTTACAGGTCCTCTCTTCTCCACATATTGGCTGGCATCCTCAACGAGGCAGGAAATTGAAATACAGAGACAGAATCAGCTGCAAAGCTAGCGAAGGGTGAGCTGCCAACCATAATTATCCCAAGTGCTATTCAAATGGTACCCCTCATCTCTATACACGTTTAAAAATACCCATGCTCTTTAATGTGCTCTCGCAGCTCCATCAGTGATGTTCCTATCCACTGGTCAAATTCAGACTCATGGCTGCAGCTTCCACATAATGTCTGTGTAATAGCCTTCACTTAGAGACAATGCATCCGTACGCGAGTTAATAAAATCTTTAAAATTCCCCAGAATGCTGGCAACAAAGCTGGAACACAATCTTAAATCCATGTTTAAGAAATCCCTGCAGTTTCTATTGGTTGTTGTAGGGATGTGGTTTTAAATGCAAAGTTTTAAAATGTAAAGTGGCGCTGGTCAGCTGGAGCTTATAGTCTTTGCAAAATGTATGTGTCCAGTTCGTCTTTTTTGAAACAAAAAAAAAATAGTCAATTCTTCCATCTCTGTCATCAGCAGGCTGCATATATTAAAAGCCTGGTTTACACTGATTTGTCTGCGGCGTGTCTCAGTTGCATTAATACACACACCCAAAGCAAAAATCGTATGTTCAATAATCAATCACACTTTTTTTATCGGCTCTGTCGTGTCTATGTCTGATGTTTGTCCCTCCACAACACAAGCGTTGAGGAGTTCTAGGTCGCTGATGGGTTGATTTGGCACCAGGAAGCATGAGAAGCAAGAAAATGATCCGAGTTTTAAAATAAAAACTTCTGTTTTACATTCAAATTAAAAACAAACTAAAACATTTTTGATTTTGGAAGTGCAATCTCGCTGATTGTCAAAATGTAGGACTATGATGGTAGGCATAAAGTCCTTACTTTATTTTCTCCAGTTGTAACACAAATTTGTAATTTCCAATACAAATTGATTAGGAAAATGGAAATCCATTGACAAAGCTTTGGGTACAGACTGGACTTTTATTTATTTTTTTCAAATCTTAGTTTTAAAAGAACAACAACATATGTTACAATTACGGCGGGGAAAATAAGTATTGAACACGTCAACATTTCTCTCAAAAATCATATTTCTAATTGAGCTATTGACACGGAATTTTCACCAGATGTCGGCATAAACCCAAGTAATGCACACATAGAAAGAAATCCAAACATTTATGTCCATAAATGAAGTTATGTGTAATAAAGTGAAATGGCACAGGGAATAAGTATTGAACACTTGAAGAAAAGGATGGGTAAAAAGGTCTGGCAAGCCAAGAAAGCAGCTGGAGTTTGACAGTATTCAGAAGGTTAACCTGCCCCCTATCAGTGCAAAGTAATATCAGCTGGTATAGTCCTGATTGATGCCTTTTAAAAAGGTTTCTCACCAGCAAGGTGTTAGACAAGAAGCATTGCATGATGGGTAAAAGCAAAGAGCTNNTCACCAGCAAGGTGTTAGACAAGAAGCATTGCATGATGGGTAAAAGCAAAGAGCTTATTGTTGCAAAACACACTGAAGGCATTGGTTACAGGCGCATTTCAAACTTCTTAAAGTTCCAGTGAGTACCATTCGGGACATCATCCGGAAGTGGAAAGAACACGTCATTACCTTAAACCTGCCAAGGCCAGGTGTTCACAAGATTTCAGACAGAGGACTCAGAACAATCATCAGAAGGGTTCTCTAACAGCCCAGGACCACTCGTGGAGAGCTTCAGAAAGACCTGGAATCAGCAGGTACCGTTGTTTCAAAGAAAACAATAAGTAATGCACTCAACCGCCATGGCCTCCATGCACGCACACCACGCAAGACTCCATTTTTGAAGAAGAAGCATGTTGAAGTTCGTTTGGAGTTTGCGATACAACATTTGGATAAACCCATGACATTCTGGGAGAAGATACTCTGGTCAGATGAGACCAAAATTGAACTCTTCGGATGTCATAAGACACAACACGTTTGGAGGAAAAATGGCACCGCACATCACCCCCAAAACACCATACCAACAGTCAAGTTTGGAGGTGGGAGCATCATGGCGTGGGGCTGTTTTTCAGCATGTGGTACTGGTAGACTTCATATCATTGAAGGAATAATGACTGGAGAAAAGTATCAAGACATTCTTGATCAGAATCTGCTGTCATCTGCCAGGCTGCTGAAGATGAAAAGAGGGTGGATCTTTCAGCAAGACAACGATCCCAAGCACACAACCAAGGTAATACTCAACTGGTTGAAGAAAAAGAAAATAAAGCTGCTGGAATGGCCCAGTCAATCACCAGACTTGAATCCAATTGAAAATCTTTGGAAAGAACTGAAGATCCGGGTTCACAGAAGAGACCCCCGGAACCTTGAAGATTTGAAGGCAGTTTGTGTGGATGAATGGGCCAAAATCACACCTGAGCAATGTATTCGACTGGTTGTAATCACCAACAAAGGTTTTTGCACTAAGTGTTAAATAAATTTCAGTAAGCGTGTTCAATACTTATTCCCTGTGCCATTTCACTTTATTACACATAACTTCATTTAGGGACATAAATGTTTGGATTTCTTTCTGTGTGCATTACTTGGGTTGATGTCGACATCTGGTGAAAATTTCGTGTCAATAGCTAGATTAGAAATGTGTTTTTTGAGAGAAATGTTGACGTGTTCAATACTTATTTCCCCGCTGTAAGTGTCTCACCATCACGTATGTCTTTTTGCAACAGAGTTATATAAAAAAGTAATGCAGCATAATAAAACTTGATTTTGGTTTGTTTTTCTTAGAATAAGGCTATTCTTTGCCTGCCTCCCTAAAATGACCTTGTTTTGACCATGGATGTTTGTTCTCAGGAATTTCTGTATCTTTGGTGAATGAAAGCTTGTTTTTCTGTGATAAACCAAAAAGAGCAAAATCAGCAGCAGAGCAGTCACTGGGGTTTTTGTCCCGGCATCTTCTAGAGCAACATTTTTCTCTCTGATTATCAATATCTCCACAAAGGTTGTTCTAGCATATGGAAAACCGTGGAGCCATTTTCAAAGAAAAAGAAAGGCAGCTCTATTAGAATAGCAACTTTCACGTACAAAAGTAATTCAGTCAAAACATACAAACAAAATTCTAATGTGTGACCACAAAATAGTTTAATTTTATTAACGAAATACTAATTTGTGACCATGAAATATGTAAATTGTGTGAACAAAATTCAAATTTAGAACCACCAGGGGCTTGTGAACCACAAGTAAACAGATGTAGTTTGAGTCCAATACCATTAGTGTGTATGATTTGGGCCAGAGTGAGTGTGCATTAATTGAAATACCCAATACATAACCTCAAGGCAAACACACAAAATTGTGACTAAGTCAGACTTCTGATCACCAATGGACACATGATTCCTTCCCTTTAGATAAGATCAGACCAAACTCTGGACTGTTCCTGAAATCTTGGCCACTTTTCTGTCTTGTTAATAGGATTTCTTAGCCCACCATATCCAAAATATGAGGTCAGAAGCAGCACTTGATCTGTCTGATTTGTTGATATTTGACAGAAGTGTGGAGAAAAGAGGTATACGAGTCAAAAATTGAAGCTCGAGTGAACGTAGGTGTGGGTTGGAGTTGGTATGGGACTGAAATGAGATGATCCTGTCCAAAACCACACCCAGACTTTGACCTGGGGACAAGAGAGGGTAGGAGCAGCAATGGAAGAGAGGGTGTACCCTTAACATTACAATAGGATTTATGAGAGAGTGTTGAAGTGTAGATAAGAGAAAGTTGACATTGAATGAAAGTAGAAAAATGACCAATGTTTATGTAATTTTACCACATTTTCTTGAATGCAGCCTATGACAAAGTTGTGTAAGGACTTCCCCTGAGCACAGGGATGAAAACGAATCTATTCCACGTGAAAAAGCTTATATTTACTTTTGAACTGTTTTTTAAGAATATGATAACTTCAGAGAAGCTGCCGATTCAAAGTCAGTCTTGTTTAAGTTTGTTACTTTGGATCTTGGAAAGTTTCGCTGAAGTGCTGTTCAGAGGCATTGGAGATCAAACAGCTCAAGCAAGACTCCAAAGTCTTACAGGGGTGTGAATTGTTCAAGGGAGGGTGGCTGATTAAAAATGATAAAACTGTCAATGTACGAGTTTAAGCTGAAGACACTGGGATCTTCCGATTGGAGGTCAACCACTCTACCTCTACACCACGCCTGCAAAATAAATGCAAATGACCACTGCAGTGTATAAGCATAAATCTAAAAAAACAACTTAAGATAATGTTATGGTGTAGCACAAATACATTAAGTCAGTCTGAACCAGTCTCAGGGTTCTTCTCCAGCTGCTCCAAGTTGATGTCCATGTCCCCACACTCATGTCTCCAGACCTGAAACATGGCTAGACATTTTTCTATTCTTGGAAGTTGTCCAAATGGTTTGCATTCATGGCCATTAAAAGCGGTCAACCCTCACAAAGCAGTTGACAGATCTGGAGACTAAGAAGATTTGTGCCACTGGTCGCTTTCTGCGTTGTGCTGGTTAATTATTTGGCGTGACACAGTGTTGATTCTTGGAGAGAAGCCTACCTTTATTTCTGGGAACAAACAAACAGAAACCAACACACTGTATGATCCTCCCCACTTCAGTTTCCAACAGTAGCCTTTGGAATATAAAGGGGGGTCAACAGAAGAAGAAGAAGGAAGGATGGGGCTATGACTTGGAGTGTAATGCAGCAGTTTGTTAGAGATCCCTCATGTATGGTAACACTTGAACAGATTTTGTGCAATTATGATATTTTAATTATTACATTATGAAATAAAATAAATGTTCTCCTGGTTACATATGAACTACAAATATGAGCACACACCAAGCTAATTGACCTCTGTTAGCCACCAGTTTTTGTCCACCTGATACTCTACACATCAAATGTTTGGACTGGGAATAATTCCACATGTCTGTTTCTGTAATGGTGTAGCACATTCTGGATAGGTACACTGCAGCTCACAGGTGGAGTAGTGATCTTTCAACTGAGTGGTTGGAGATTTTATTTCAGGCTATCACAGTCACATGTCAAAATCTTGGGCAAGACACTGAACCTTTAGTTGCCGTCAGTGGGTTTGGTTGAGTGACATAACCACTCTCCTCCCAGTGAGAACAATTATGTGAGTAAAGGGAGGGGTGGACGATAACAAAGTAACAGTGGTTTGAGTGTCAGTGGGCGGAAAGGCACTGCTCAAGTACAGACCAGTTCAGTGGCCTAAGGGCAGAGTGTCTACCCTTAAGCTACGTTCACACCACCCTCTGCAAAGGGCGCTCAAGTGACCTCTTTCACTGAAAATTCTGTATAAATTCGTATTTTTGGCTTCCATGTTCAAAACTCCTGGTTCACTCGTAGCTAAATGCATTTTTAAGACTTTTTTCGGACTCTACTTACAAAATGCATAGCCATTGAACGCGCGTTGATAGTAAAACCTGAATGAACTTTGACCAATTAGGGATGGAATTATATGAAACCAAGTCTTTTAAATATAGGTTTAGAGCTTGCACCACTTTGACATTTCGCACTCCAACTGTAGATGGCGGACATGCGCTAGTAAACAGTGAAAAAAGAAAAAGAAGAAGCCCTCCCTACTTGTCCAGCGTGAACACCATGGCCTAAACACGTCACATGCCCAGTGTTAATGTAGCATAAGACTGGGAGACTGGGAATTCAAATCTACAGGGAGGTCAGACCAAAGACTCTACAAAGGGACCAGATGCCTCCTTGCTTGACACTCAGTATTAGGGATCTGATTACAGTGGGAGTGACCACTCAGGGAATCCAACTGCAACCAAAGGTTCCACAACTGTGTGTAACAATTAAAAGATTAATAGCTTCCTATTACCATTTCAAATGTATCTGCGCTTAAATCAAACTGTCTTTCTGCACCTTCTGCTTCTGTTGTAAACATTGCTACTCAAGCACAGTCAGTTCAATTGTAAAGCTGATGAAAAATGATTAAATAATAAAAAAGAACAAACTGTGTTTGTGTTGGTCAGCGGAGGCAGGCCTTTCCATCTTCTGCTTGAGTAAGGAGCCAAGCCATGCTGTTCTGAAATGTGACATTTTGCTTCATTTACTCCATGAGATACCTTTATTAAATTAAAATCAAAAGGGCAACTTTCACAGCTCCTTGAAATGAAGAAATGCCTTTTTTTTTCCAAACTATGAGCAGAAAACAAACAATTACATTCTTGACTGACTTTATTTACTCCATGATTGAGCATGGCAGCCAGGACGAAGCAGCAGATTAATTAAGTAGCGCCTGAAAACCTTTATTCTCTGAGCATTGTCAGATTGATGGATGGCTGATTAAAGTCAATGAGATGGCTATTTGTACACAAAAGAATACCACAACACAAAATTAAGATTGGAGCATCTTAGATAAGACAAAGTGAGAACAAAATGGGCCTGAAAAATAAGCATAAAAGCAAAAGTCCATGTTTTAGAGAGGATTTTTTAAATTTTATCTTGTTGACCAACAGATATTTGTGGAAGTAACCCCCCCAGTGCATCAGGGAGAAAAGCAGGTAATGGAAAAAAAAGAGCAGGCTGAAAGCTCATCCCACCAAAGAAGCAGCTGGTCAATTCACCTGCCTCGTGCATCTTCTGATTAGGCTTCTCATTAGGGGTCTATACAGCCCAGGCTGCAAAAATACCAGCAAATTAATTAAAATGATAGGAATGAGGAGACAGTGGGCTGCAAATGACAGGATGGGACAGGGCCCGCTGTAATCATTGTTCTGATCAGAGCACTATTGTCTGTGCATGAATGTGCACGTTGAAGAGACCAGTGCCTGCCTCTTCTGTGTTTATCTAGATTCCTGGGCGGCAGATTGTTTCCAGTGTGCCGCTGTTGATAGAGCATTCAGCTTTCATTTACCACAAATAGGCTCAAAGGCTTCATTTAGCTGGCTGAGCAAAACAGACATGGAGGCAGATGGAGCATGCAGAGAGGCCACCGGGCGGCTCTGACGCTTTTATCACAGTTTTTTTAGATCCCGATCACCACATTCTGACTGTGTTCATATCTCTCAGTGGCGTTTCCTTCTTTTTTTTCATATAGTCTGACTTATTAAGTTTTTTAAAAAAGGGCCTAAATTTCCATGCAACATATGGGTTGGACTTGCTATTTAATTTGTGACTGATTTGCTAAGACTGACGGCATTTGGCAGTTTTGTTAGCCTTTATTATAAGGTTCTTGCTGAGCTTTTGAGTGAGGTGCTAAAAAAGCCATTGGAACAAACTTTGGGCAGCTGCTGATTCTTTATCTGACACTGACCCTTGCAGGAGTGATCAAATATGGTTTACAGGCCTCCCAATGACAGCTACCACATAACACAGCAACCTCAAGAAGAAGAGCACAGAAGAGCAGTGGACTGAAAAAAAACTTCTAAGGTGAACATGTGACATTGAAATTTGCAATTGTTTCTTTATTGTGCAACTGAATTTGAATTTCTGTAAATTGAAAAATGTGCAATACAGTTTATAAAAAAAATGTGACATTGAAATAAAGAGGAAAATGTAAAGACAAAAGAAACTTTAATTGCTGTCAGTGGTTACACATCAGCCCAGAAATCCTCCAGAAGCTCCAAGATTACAATGTGTGATATGCAATGTCTCAATAATCTTTGCCTCCAGCATTGGAAGCATTTACATGAACAAAAAAGACATCTTCTCTCTGTAGCCTTATAAATCAGCTTCTTCTACTTGTAACGGTTTTCCAAAACCCTTCAGAGTTGTTTGGTTTATAGTCCTCCAAAAACACACTTCATTTTTCCGGAAAATTACATTTTAGATTTTTCTGAATTCATTTTGGTCATCCAGCCTCCTTTCAGTATTATCAACAAAAATGTCAAAGAGCAGATGCAAATTTCTAAAGCTTGCAAAGGTGATTATTAACTATTTTAATTTATTTATGTTGTCTTTCATTACCCACTGTTTAAGAGTCACTTTTGTCCTACAGAGTTAACATTACCAAAAATTAGTTGTGGAACGTTGACTGTTTTTGGATTTGTTTCTTTGTTTTTTTGCAGAACAGGGTACTTGTGGGAAACCACAAAGTTGGAGGTCAAAGACTGCATGTCAAAAGAAGTAAAACAATAAACTACAGCAGTATCTGTCTTCATCCAAAAGGAGTAATTCTAAAATGGTCTCTGTCTTCATCATCTCAAATGCAACCAGAGTTGCAACTTCTGATGGCAACAGGGTTTTTGACCCTGTTTTTGAGTATCAAACTTTTCTCCTTTAGACTTCTTCCAGGTTTTGTCCATCCATTATTTCCACATGCCTAGTCTAACTTCTCTCCAGTTACCCTATGACCTTTAAGTTTTTTAGAAGTGTCCAATGACATGTTAATGGCTGCAGAATTTAACCAGTACTATGTACTGGTGATACTGGACCTAGATCTTTTTTAATCTGCTTGTGGTATATCAGGGTCAATATTAAATTAGATCATGTGTTATCTATCAGGCAGAACTTTCATTTGGAACAAAGATGATTGACTTGTGATGTTCCTTGAGGCTCAATCTCTGATTAATAATAAAGTAGTCAAATAATCTACTATTTGGAGTAATTTGGACTTTACTTGACATTAAAGATTTTGAAAGGTTTAAAACTAATTGGATTTCAACCTTTATACATAATTTCTTTAAATGGATTTTCAATTTGCTTTGCACCATTTTATTGCGCCTAAAGATGACCTCAGTTATTAGTTGGGACTTTATTGCTTCAATTCTGTCAAATAGACATTTCTGCATTCATTAACTGTCTTTGTTATAGTTTCACTCCAGTGTTTGTATCAAATATTCTGACATTGTGCAGAAAAACTAAATCAAATTTTTTCTTTCATGTGAAAATATTTGTAATCCTTTAAATCCTCTGAGCCACTGAACATTTTTTTAAGGTTAAAGTACATGTTGGATTTTGCCTCTTTTGATCTCAAGAAAGGGGTTCCTTACCTGTCTGTGGCTTTTCTTATTTTTTTTTTTTTTGGGGGGGGGGGGGGGTTTGAGGCTGGTAGTAAAACCTCAATCTGTTTCATTACAGGGTAGATTATATTTTTTTGGTATTACTGCTGCCTGTCTTTCCTCAGCACACAGAGAACCCAGAGTGGACGTTTTGACGAGAAAACCAACTAATTGCAAAACCTGATCTGACTTCAATACAATCACTTTAACTCCAACAAAATTTAAAATGCTTGGAAAAATACATATTCATGTCCTGCAAGAAGATGAGCCACCTATTAATTTAATTAATATTATTATTATTTTTTAAATTCCAGTGTTAATTGCTGCACTCAGATACCCTGATAAGAAGATGATAACAAATGATCGAAGAAACACAACAGAAACACAAAGCAGGGAGAAGGTGAAGGAACATTTAGAGAGCTGGAGGTTCAATCTAGAAGAAATGAAAGCCAGCCACGTAAAGACACAAAATTGTTGTGCAAGAGACAGGAACTCAAGAAGGTTAGCGCAGGGGCTCTAGAGTGCGATGAATTTGGTTGCACGTGTGACTAAATTTTTTAATGGTGCGCCTTAAAAAAAATGTCATGGTTGCACCGCTGCACTCAGTCGTTCTGTGTTGGGGAAAAAAACAAAATCATTGCCGCCACTCTAAGTCACATTCCTGTGTTTGTGTGTGTGCATCCGCACAACTCAAATAAAAATTATTGATTTTGAGAATGTGCATCTGAGCAGTTCACGTGCACGGATCATGTGCACACGCTCCTGGTGCTGGTAGCAGTTGGAGTGACTGATAAAGTCTGTGAAAAGTCTTTAACATCGGAGATTTAGCTCCAGTGTTTACATTCTTTCGTCTACCGTAACTTTTCAATGGTTAACGCTTTTGACGTAATTCCAGCGGAATTTTGAAGTGGAGAAAAGCAGCTTTACATTACATGCAGCACAGTATAGTTGTGAAGTGCTTGAGTAATCAACGTTTATCAGCGGATACTGCTGATAAAGCGGCTTTTTTTAACCTAAGATGAAAGGTTAAGCACAACGGTGTAACCAGTGTAAAGATGTAGTCTAGAGTCCTGGGTTAGAGGTAGTAGAGGTGATAAAGGTGGAGGACCTTAGATACTTAGGGTCAACAGTCTAGAGCAGGCGTGTCAGAATGGAAGGCTTGAGGGCCAGTGTCCAACATGTTTTCCAATCAACCTGCCATGGAAATTCCTTATTGGATAAACACAGCTGATCCAGGTACTCAGCAAGGCAGGATTTCTGGAAAACCAGCAGGAGGCCGAGCCTCGAGGCCTGGAGTTTACACCCCTGGTCTAGATCAATGTCGAGTTTTCAGAAAAGTGGTGTGTACAAGCATATTAGATCTGGTGCGAGAAGGTTTTAGGTGGTATGATTGGAAAATGACTGTCAGCAAGAAGGAAAGGACAGATATAGAGGACCGTGGAGAGAGGAGCAATTTTGTTAGTTTAGCAACAGTCATTCTGGGAAATAGACAGGAGAGAGAGCCGGAGGGAGATGAAGATGTTGAGGTTCTCTTTGGGTCACTCCCAAAGAGAACCTCAACGAGGATGGATAGTCAGGGATGAAAACAAAGGAACAGATGTCAGATATTTTGTTTTGGAGATAAACCTGGGGTGAGGGTTAACCTCTTTGGAGAAAGGGACTGGACAGTGTGCCAGGCTGCTTGGAACACCCTAGTAATAAGAGAGCTGAATCTGGTGGTCATGAGGCTCAAAGGAGGCCTCAGCATGCCTGTTGAGACTGCTGCCCCCACCGGTCTAACCCCAGATAAGCGTTGGATAATGGATGGATGGATTGGAAGATGCATTTTCTATTTATATGATGTAATTATACTGGTGATGAATGTGCAAAAATAGTTACATGCGTTTGTTACCAGTCGGTGTTCTTAGGGTTGGCTTAAAAGAGGTGTGCTGCACATCTGCACAAGTGTCTGAGTGAGAGTGTATCAGCTGATATGGTGAAATGGTTTTAAATGGGACAGATGGGTAGAAACTCAGGAAAAGTTCCCCAATACTGGCAAGACTCGTTCTGGCTTTTTATAGATAAGGCCAAGTAAATCGTCCTTGGTGGTTTGGGAGAGCAGAGAAAAAGATGAAGACAGAGGCGAGCAAACACCAGGCCATTTCCAGTCTGTTTGAACAGTCAGTTAAAGACCCAAAGCTGCAAATGACTTTTTCAATCAAGGGAGAAAGGAAAAACTCAAAAGAAACAAAACAAAAAAAGGAGTGGGTGGCCTACTCAGCTTCCTCAACATTCTCTTTACAACACAGCACCTCTGAAGACACGGAATGGTCCAATATAGGAGTGATAGGGAGGTGGTGGTGACGTCATGGTGGTGACAAAAAGTAGTTCAGTTTTCTTGCACTGAGATGGACAGATACTCTGATTATGAGCTAGCTTTTGCTAAAACTAATGGAACTGAATGCATGTTGACACCACAGTTTGACCAATGTTATGCTACTAAATGGCTGAGAACGTAAATCGCTCAGAAGTGGTGTGCAATGAGGTTAGGGAATGAATATGTTTTAATCATGAGAAGAAAATTAAAACTTTTTGTGTTATGAAAAACAGGTGAGACATTTGGCAGATGCACGTATCAAAGGTAGCTTAAAGGTTGCTTAAAACTAGACCAACTTGAGGTTATCTTGCCTAAGGACAGCTAAGGTCAACAGTTGTTAACCCAGCCATTCCGAAAAATCAACCTTTTGTGGTCATACAGCATGGGAGACATTTCATCAAGTACTTAATAACAATACGCAGAACAGCATTAAGGAAAATATTGTCAGGAAAACACAAAATTAGGTTTGATCATAAAGCACCAGGAAAATGTCCAAAACTAAAATAAATGTTCTTGCAGACACTTAAATTTTAAATATTAGAAAATCTTAAAACAAAAGAAAGAACACTGAATTACTAAATACATATTTATACATATTAAGTGAATATCAACAGCATATTAAGTTAGTATCCCACCAATGTAAGAAACCTGTGTTTATTTTTTCCATAAAATTTTCATCTTAGTGCTGTGGGATGTAAATCAACGTGGCTCCATCACATCCAGAAGAAGGTATTCTGCAGAAGCATTCATCTTCAACCCAATAAATTTAGCATACCAATTAACCACTAATACTTTAAGTGTGGTGTATCCCTTTTTAACCCATTGAGATGATTTCAGATGTCATGTGAGACTATTCACTGATCAACTTAGCTGCCCATGGTGGAATACCACCTTTCAGGAAGTTATGAGTCCGGATGTATAACAGAAGATGAAGATGGAAAAATGGCGTAAACCTTTAGCAGGATCACACAACCGACGACCAGCGATCCCATTCTTTCTACTGCTTTTTTCAGTGCTTCAAACACTCCCTCTAGAGGCCAGAACTGTAAACACTGTCACAGCTGACATCTCTCTGAGCCTTGTACATCTCAGGATAGGGGTGATGCAGATGCTGTGCTGCTTTACTTTTTTTTAAAAAAAACAGAACAAAAAAAGCTTCAGCCGGATTACAAATCTGATGTTAGAATCACTCAGAACAGTTTAAAGGATCCTGGGCCGAGCTTGGAACCTTCCTGCTGCAGCCACGCTTCTCTCTTTTGGAGAACTGGAGGTGTTAATTTCATGGGTTAGGTCTTAAATTGAGCTCTGCAATTTTTTTCTGAGAAGATTAGAGTGTCTCGCTGTCCTCAGGTGAGGCGCCCCACTCCTCCCTCTGACACATCATACAGTGATTAATTCCTCTGCTGCTTGACCCTCGCCAACCCCATCATCACTTGCGCCAATACAGCTTTTAAGAGCCCAGCCTGTTTCTGGGCAGAACCGGGGCAAACCAGGCCGGACTGTAGGGCAGGATCATCCCTCAGAAACAACGCGGCGCCTGTGATGTGGGTTTAACCTTCGGCGTGTTTGTAGCCGCTCCACTCCCCAAGGATTATCTTCATCCTCAGGCCAAAACGCATTTCGTTCCTGACGTCTGCAGAGTCTGACCTTGGGCTGTGTTCAGAGAACAAATATCTTCAAAAACAGAGTTTTGATGCTTCGTTCAGGATGTTTACGTAACCATAGATCAGATGAAGGAGATGGTTCACCCTAAAGAGCATCTAAAGGAGCAATCAATACCCCCAACACCTGAAACAAAAACAGCTCTGGTTCTAAGATGTAGCTCAGATAAAGCATAAACTTTCACAGGAAGTTTTTAAATGCAAACAAGCAGGAATCCTTTTGCATGCCTTTTGCCTGGCTATAAGTCCTAATTAAATGTTCTCATTGAAACTTAATTTCAGAAAGGTAGAGAACTGCTCTTTCTGCTTTGTAATTGAGTCAGAAACGAGAAGCCGCTTTACTGACTCAGCCTGCCTTTAAAGAATAATGGTGTCATTTGCTTGGTGTCCATTAAGAAGGCACACAGTTTTATTAATTCCTTAACTTGGTTCCTTGAATTTTCCTAATTAATTCCATTTTGTTTTCCCTGCTAAGGAAGCTTTTCAGATTAATGAAGTGGAACAAAAATGTTGTTGGAGATGCTGATGTGCTGCATCAACACAGGGTGAAATTTCTGTCATTAGAAAGAAATGCCTGATGACTGTAGATTTTCTCTGTTCTGTGCACTGAAGTCTCTGGCTTGCCTCTGGAATTGATTAAACCCACAAAAAAGTCCAATTAAGGCTGAAAATAAAAAGCCATTTATGATATAAAGTTGGTTGTTGTGGCACATAACCCCCAAGGTGCAAAGTATAGACATTACATAAGAAGTACGTTACACTTTTCTCACTTTTTACGTAATATTTCAAAGATTAAAAAACAATCCTGATAACAATTTTTTTGAAAATGAGTGTAGCAGAAATGAGGAGATACAAAATTGTATACCTTTGATGCTTAAACCTATTAACAATTCTAAATATGCTAAATGAACATTTTCTTTATTTTAGAACAAATGCATCATTATTTTAGATTAATCCAGCTAAGGCTCCAGGAACCTCGATGTTTTGCCTGTTTGTAAAACTTTTTTTCCTTTTTTTTCATTTTAAACCCAAATGCTGGCTCATATTCTTGGAAGCTGCTACAGCAATGCCAAGGCTGCTCACGTTTTAATGTCTCATGTGGAATCCATTCAGGACAGCAAAGCTTTTCTTTTGTCTTAGCTTCTCATCAGCTATTCTTTTCAACAACCCATATTCTATTAGGTATTTGAGGTATCCTAGTGGTTTTCTTGTATTCAGTAGTTTTAAAAATATGAAATTTATCTGTTTGTGTGCTACTCTTTTTTTTTTTTTTTAACAAAACCAACCTATTTCCTTCATTTTGGGGGGGGGGGGGTGATTTTCCTTGTCGGCACCTTTCCCTGTTACCTATTCCCAAAAGATTATTAACTGTTGGTCTACAATTTGATTTAAAATATTTGATGCATTTTTCTTCTTTTGGAAATGCAAACAAACACATATTTTCAGCATGAAAAACATGAATAAAAATGTCTACAGTGGACCTTCTTGTTTATTACATTAGATATATAAAACATGGACAGCTTATTCAGGCCATTTTAAAATTTATCAGCATTTGTTTTTGTTATAACGCAGGTTGAAAAAAAATGATAAGGAGCCTAAAAGGAGCCTGAAGAAGGACAAAATCTAAAACATGCATAAGATAAAAGACTGACAACTGAAAGAATGAATTCAAACATTTTAAGGGATAATCCACTCAAACAGGTGATATTGTTATCATTGACTGTTTGCTTATTGTTGCATCATGTGAGGATTTAATTCTTACTAGTAAATTGCAGATGCTTTAACTCTCAGAGGCATTTGTCTTTTGCAGAGCATGTTGTGTCAAAGCCACGAGTCAGCTACATTGCCTACAACCAAAAAGAAATCCAATCAAATGGAGAAGGAACATAAGATTAACCCTTTGGTGTTTTTCTATTTATTTCTCATATTATTATTATTGTTATCATATATTTTTGCTGTCAAATTGATTTTGTAAAATCTGTTCGACCATCCAACTTTTTGATGCAAAAAACGACAATTTGTCCTAATTATCTTTGCAAAACCTGGTTGATTTCCTTGCCGGAAAAAGCTTGTAAAAGAAAGAAAAATCTCACTTTTGAGAGAAATTTAGCTTATTTATGTTTTTTTTTCAGCTTCAAGGGAAGCAATCCATTTGTTTTTCAAGCAAAGCAGCAGAAAATGAAACATCAACAATCAGTTGTATGAAAATAATATTTGAATATGTGAATTAAAATTTTGTTTCTTTTACTTTTTTTGCTTCCTTCCCATTATCACTATAACCTCCATTTAGTCTTCTAATTCTGCCGTTTTTCCTTTATCAAGTCAGTCCCCCTTGTCTCTGGTCTTCCTATTAAAGGCAAAAATTCAGCCACATTTTAGGAAAATCCTTGTGCAGTGTCATGATGCAGGCTGCAACATGAAGGTTTAGACAACCAAACCTTATCCAAAAACCCATTCTGATTTTTAGATTCTGAAACTCAATATTTCCCCAAAACACCCCAAGAACTTTCAGACTCCTGGTGGTCAACACAACATTTGTAAGAGGGTGTTTTTCCCCCTTAAGCCCCAAACTTACAGGCTGTATACATTTCACCTAATTAACCACGGCAGACGACGCCTTTACATAAGCCATCAAACACTCACCAAAAGCATCGTTCTGACTAGACAGAAAAAAACAAACAATAACTACCAAATTAACTAAAGAAACTGCACACATCTCAATGGGTAACCTATTTAGGAGAGGCTTAATTGCTAAACTATACAGCTGACCCAAAATGTAATATCAGTACTGTAATCTACATTAGAAATGGTCTAGGAAGACTAACCACCTTCATCAGACACTGAGTTCCAGTTCACAGCAGTTTCATTCAGGAGTCCAAAATCATACCAGAACTAAAGGGACCAAAAACTGAAAACAAATAATCATAGTCAACTCTATTAAGCCAGAGATCGTACACCCAAATAATCAGCATTAGTAAATATATCTGGAGGGAAGCACCCTTTAGGGCTACCGGCACCCTAAAGTCAAAGGCCTAAGACAGCTACCAAAATTCAAAAAACCTCCACAGCTCATTTTCCAGCCGGTCATCTGGCATCTATATAGTCAGGACTTGAAGCTGGGCGTGTGCAACGAAAAAGGTCTCTGAAAACCACACCCTTCTCAATGAATTTGTGGACAAATTCTTTGAAATACATGCCATAAGCCTAATTAATCTGTGGAGGAAAATAAAGATTGCTATGTCCCACCCGCTTCCCAGCTGCCAACAAAATCTCCTCATCCTGAATGTGGCGCCAAGAGGAACCAGGAATGCACACCTCCCTGCAAAATAAATAAATATAAAACAGGCTCTCTGCTCTCACTTACATCCCAATAATTCAGACCTAAACCATTCTTTGCACCAGAAAGAAAAAAAAAGAAAAGTTCCACCCGAGAACTTGTGATGGTAAAGATGGTTGTTGTCCACCTTTAAGCATAGTTCTTCAGGGTTTGCCACAATCAATCATCTTTCACTGATTCTCACAGGTGGTTTGGCAGAGATTGATTCAACCCTGTTTGTTATCCGGGTTGGGGACCAGCACAGGGAGATCCAGACTTGGGCCCGCTTGTGGTTATCTAATTAGGCAGCAGTTCAAAGGGTCTTGCCCAAGAACCCACACTGGATTAAGCTCATTGCACCCCATGGGAAACACACTCTGGTTTTACATGTGCCAGTTCTACATGCAGCCAATTGAGCCAAGATGGTAGACAGGAAAAAAAAAATAAGGCTTTCCCAAATGATTGAATGGCATACTGCAGAAACCTATACTGAAATATGACCTGCAGGAAAAAACTGGACCATGAAAACTAGAAACTGAGAAGTGAAAAAAAAAACCCTGTTGTACAGATTCTGGTGATGAAAGATTTTATTAGAAAACCCAGTACTTTCAATGCTGCATGTATGGTCTCCTGTTTTGCTTTTGTTATTCTGCTTGATGCTCAATTTAAAGTCTGTTCAGCAAAATTTGTTTTTTTTTCTTCATCTGCACGAAAAAATAAAACGGGGAAAAAAACTTTTTCTGGAAAGACTTTTCTGATGCTAACGATGCTGTGCAGAGGAGCATGAAACGTTTCTGCCTAGAGAGCCAGGGCATCAATGGCAATTACTGCGAGTGGTGTCTGAGACAAAGGGGCTAATGAGTTTTTTATATACATGCAGGTGAGTAAGAGCTGAGTTGCCGAAGCCCTTAATGAACCCATGACAGCCTAATTAGACACAATTTACTGTAGTGGGATTCCAATCAGAGGCACTGAAATGCTGCCTCATATGCATCTTTACGTGAACGACTCTTTTTAAATGAGACACTTTGATGGAAAACGGCTCCTTTTTCCTGTCACGTTTTCCTTCTCCATCTGTGCACGGACACTTGCTTTGCCAAGTGGTTACAGCAAAAATATAGGCTGAAAACAGCATGTTAAAGCAATTTTTTTGATTGTGTTTGGAAGTGACATTGAAATGACATTGAACAAGCGGCTGAATCGCAAGTGTGGATGAGCTGGGCTGGTTTCCTCCTCAGCGGCTGAAGCTTTTATCCTACATGATGGGAAACAAGTAAAAAGCTGACTGAACTCTGGGAGTTTAAAAAACATCCTAAATCCCTCATGGAACCTGCTGGTTTTTTTTTTAATCAAATTTAAATATTAAGATGGTTTGTATCAGATACATCTCATGACTGACACCTCAGCTCCCTTTAATGAGTAACAAAAAAAATAATATGAGGGAATCTGTGCCGCAATAAACACAGATAAGGACTGTTAGCAACCCAATGCATGCGGAGCAGAACGTTTGATCCACAAATGAAACTCCTCAGTGTGATGAATGGCTCTGAAGCACAAGCAAAACAATTTCAGTCCAGCAGAATTTCATTTGAACAAAAAAAAAAAAAAATCTGGGTCATTTGAAGTCTGATTTGTACTCCTGCTGCTTTATTGTTTTTTTTATAATCCAGGTTTTCCACAATTGACCGGAACTTCACAGAGTTGAATTTCATCACAGGGATTACAGGCAGCTATTACCATTCAATCCATTTATGTTTGACCAGTGGACAATGTTAAACTTCAATTGAGCTTAAGCAGTTTCACTTTAATTTAAATGAGAAAAAACTAATAAAAATAAGGCCCGAGTTCTTTTAAATGCTTCTTTACATGGGGCTTAAGGTTTAAACGTTTCTAAAAAAAAAAATGTAATAATGTGAGCAGAGGTTTACGTCTGTAAGGCAGTTGTGACTAAACTAGCGCATAAGCAGCAACTGCCTTTACTAGTGGATACTGGCTGTCTGAAAGTGAAAAATGGGCATAACGGTAAAGGACATGCAACTTACCCACAGGAAATAGCAAGGTTCTAGATCACTTGATTAGCCTGTGGAGCGAAAATATTCATTCACATTTTTTCTATGAGCATGACACACTAAACACAATAACACTAAGCACAATACACACTAAATACAATAAGTATTAAATTTCTTAAACTGTATTAATAATTGCTCAAAAGGAAGTGGAAGAAAGGAAATGTATCTAATCCCACCCTTATGGTGACTCATACTGACATGAATCTTAGGCCAAATCCAAATTCTTCCCCTTGCCCTCCAGCTTCTCACTATTCCTCCAGTGGTAGGGGCATTTGGAGGGAAAGGGATGTCAGAAATAGGTCTTTGAATGGGAAACCATTCAAAGCAGCAGAGGGCTCTGTATCCTTCCCCCGCAAGGGTAATCCGTGTGGAGCTGTGCCGTAGAGAAGAAATGTATTTCTTCACGTGGGTGGGCTCTAAAGCACAGATGTTTACACGTACCTTATTAGACTTATTGTACTAATAAATGTCTTGCTAACACCCTAAAAATTCCATTATAATGCTTGTCAATGCGTTAACAAAGCTTGTTAAGGAATCTTAATATAAAGTGTTACCAATGTAAGTAATGACTTTCTGTTTTAGCTAGACTTTTTAAAGTCATAAAACGTATCTTAAGCATTTTCCGTGCACTGGTGGCTACTCGCTAATGTGTATGAACGGCGACTATTGATGACGTCATCGAGTGGGAGTGACGTCTACTCTTCGTCTGGAGGGCCAAATGTAGGGGTGGGTAGAAGTCACAGTGGAAGAATCTGGGTTTGGCCTTTCAGTCAGGATTTTAGGATATCAATAAAGTCCTTTTTATGAACATATTGCAACCAAACATGCACAAAAATCAAAACCTTTATCAAAAGCTGTGTTACTTAGACATAACAAACTCAAGATAAACTTGCTGTATCAAACAACCACTCCTGTGTAACATGAAGTGGTTGGTAGTGGTGGAATTCCACAAGAAAATTGGTTTGTTGATTTTTGTTTAACTCTAAGCTCTTCGCACATTATCTACATCCTTTGCTTCTTCGGGTAGGACTAAACCTGCTTTTTAGGCTCCATGACCAAGATACTTGCATCATCCTATTAGTGCGACTGTTACATTCCTTGACTGTCTTGAGTTAAGTGAAAAGGATTTGTTCACAAAATGAGCAGTTACCGTAATTGCAGGCTCCATGAATAATTTGCTCTGTCCTTTCATCTCCATTTTAAGCAGTGTCAGACTGATTTATAATTGTATTCCCCGGCGTAGCATAAGATGACACATTTTAGCCAGATTCCATAAACTTTCTCTAACGTTCTCCACAAACTGCTGCCAAAAGGTTTACAGTAACATCCACCAATGCGCAAACACATTCACACACTGATGGCAGCTCTGCTACCATGCATGGTGCAAACCTGTAGCGACCAGGAGCAAGGTGGGAGTCGAACCTGGAATCCTCTGATCAGAGGGTCATTGCTCTTTCTCTGCACAACCACTGATCCTGTTGAATGAAGCTGGCAATTTGGTAAATTTGTTGATTGACTTCCACTGATAACTAGCATTCGTGTCGCTAATTTAACCTTAGCGGGGGCTTCTTTGTACGTGGAACTTGTACTTCTGTCATTTAATTTGTTTAATTTAAAAAACATAATGGAAGTTACATAATGGTTGCTTTATATAGGTGGTGTGCTGCCCCAGAGTCTTGGTACATGACATGTCCACCACACATGTGGAAACTAATGTAGGTTTAGAAACTTAATACATTAAATGCAATGTATGCGTGAATATATAGATACAATTTCTCAATTCTGTATCCATCTCAGGTTTAGGATCTGTGGATTAAATACGAACAAAATCAACAAGTAAAATCAGGAGCTTGAGTCCATGTATTCTCATTTGGCCAAATTAGACAAAAATTAGACAAGATAAGCAATTAATCCTAATTTAGGTTTCTTTCCATGCTGACTGATTCTGGAAATCTACATCAAATTGTTTTTGAACTTAGGCCATGTCTCCTCCCGCCTGCTTGAAGGGCACAGGGAAAGGTGGTTGCTGTAACTGTGGCTGTGATGTCAGACTTGTAATGTAATTACTAACCCATCTGTCTTCTATTGTATGACAAGCGCAAAATGTCCAATTATGGTTTGGTTAAAATGTAATTAGTTCAGCTCAATTTGCTGTCCTCCAGCGTGCTGATGTGCCTGATGACAGAGTGATGCTGGATTTAGGTTTAAGAAGCGGACAGTTTTCTCTAAGTGGTGGTTCTTCTTATTTATTGATTGATTGATTTATTGAGAAATTTTAGGGACATTTTTATTATTTCAAATCTGTTCTGCTTTTGTTGAAAATAGGATGAAATCAGTGCACCCAACTCTGTTTTATTGCTCTACTTATTTAATTGATGTTGGCATTATTATGTGTTCCTCATCTTTTAACGTTTGACAATTAAAGCACTTTTGCCCATTCAGTAGGTAATGCTAATGCACATGCTCGGATTCATCTTGTACACCAGTAGCTCACTTGTGTCAGTGTAAAAATGTGAGGCCTTTTTTTTTTTAATCAGGATTGCAGCTCCTATTTGTGTGCTCAGCTGTTAGACAGGACAAGTAAAAAACAAAAAAATCAGGATTACAAGGTTTACATCCTGAGTGGACGGTTGCAAACAATGACCAAACCACCGTGCTTTCTAGTGGAAATTGAGATCTAGCAAAAAAGGGTAGGATGCATCCCAATTTCATTTTTTTTTTTTTTTTTTGCAAAGGAGGGATTCTTAATTAGTGCAATGATCTCAAAGGAACAAAGTAATCTGTTTTGTTAAGGCTATTTCATTCATATATTTTCAGAATCTGCTGACTCCTTTTAAGGGTCAAGGGGTTTCCGGAGCTAACCCAGCTACTGCTGGGCAAAGGCGGGGCATATCCCAAAGCGTTCACCAGTCTATTATTTACATATAAAGGACAGATGTTCCTGCAGACAAAATATGGTAAAAAAAAAAAAAACAGAACCAGAGGAATGCTGTGTTTGTTTTTATTTTTTGCCTTTAATTCAACAAATGCCAAAGCAGTACAGCACCAAAGTCCAAAAGAACAATTCCACACTCCTGTTTTCAGCTGATTGTCTTTTAATTTAATTGGTCTTAACATAGACAGCACACTGGACCAGAGACACAGCACTGATGCTGTCCTCAAGAAAGGACACAACAAATTGTACTTCTCAGGAATGCTTATGTTGTTCAGTGTTTGCAGCAGTGCGTTCAATATTCTCTATAGGTCTGTGGTGGGGGGTGTAATAACATCAGCAGTCAGCTGTTGGGGCAGTGACATCAGAGCAAGTGACTGAAAAAGGTTGAATATACCGATAGCGAAGGCTGGTTCTGTTCAGGGCGCTGCTCAGGAGCCTGTATTGTTGAGCTGGTTGCTCAATGAAGAATGCATTAGAATATGAAAATCAGTTTGAAAACTATGAGCATCTTTAAAATGCAGTACCTCAGCTTTAATGAATCTTCAGATACCCTGGAAAGCGAAAGCAGCAGGAAGGATCTCCTGCTCATAGCTGTAACCAACTACAATGACGAACGAATCCTAGAAACTGAGAGACTACAGTTTAATTAACCTCAGAGACCGACCAATTACTGTTCCACTAATTTCTCTTGAATAACACAAATCACGGATTTGATCAAAAACTCTTCAGTTTAATCTGAATCCTGCCGGTTATTGTGATTTCTCCTGTGTGAGGAGGACTGTTTCCTTTGAGACACATCAAAAGAACATGATTTATTACAACTGAACTGTCAAAGAGACTAAACCATCAACAATTATCTTTTTTGTCTATCTTTGTGTCATCTCAAGGTCTGATTTTTTTTAAGATCCTCAAAAAAGAGCCAAATATTACTGGTGATCAACCAGGAGTGATTATACAGTGAATAGGAGGCACAAACAACTCGATTAAAATCAGGATTAAGCGTGTGCTTTGATCTGCACACGTCAGATCAATGCAATGGAGAGCAGAGAATGAGCACAGGGACTAGGGAAGCTTCTCAAGCAAACGAAACAGACTGTATCCCTTAAATAAGGTCTGACCTCCATTGTGCACAGCATGCTAGCTCTGTTTCCTCTAAGTATAATGCAGAGCCGCTGGTCAGCTTACATCTGAGCTGATAATAAACAATAATTTCCATTCAAGATAATTCAACGATGGGATATGGGCAGGGGTGAAGGCTGTGAAAGTCACTGCCCTTGAGGTCAACAACCAGAGCCTGGAAAGGAAAGCAGGGGAGATGGAGGAGTGGAAAGGAAACATTTGAGGTAAAAATGTAACATAATTACTGTAAACTTCAACAACCATGACAGATTCCATTTCTACCCTCTTTTTTGCTTTCCACAGTGTGTACATCCTGTTTTGAAACAATGACTGCAGCTTCATCTGGGTTAAGTTGTGCTAGTTTGTCATTTAGTTGTGCAAAATGTAAATGTCCAACCTCCAGATTGTACCCCGCCCTCTCCCCAGTGGCCAGGATATAGGCTCGCAAATGATTAAAAGGATGGATGGATGGTAAATATAGAGGGAAAGTGGTGGCTTTCCATGTGACAAATCACAAATGTGTATGCTATGTTTGCATCTACTGCAAAAACAAACGCATAAAATGGATTGTGTGCTCAAATCTGACACACACAATGGGTACAGGTAACCAAAGTCAATGTTTTTTAGCACATGTGAAATAACGGTTTCCCTCTTTCATCATTATTTTGGGAAAATCTTTGACAGAAAGTGATGATTTCTTTGAATCAAAGCTTTTGCAGTCCTGTCTTATCATGGTCAGAACTTTAAGCTAAAGATGTCTGTATACTGGAAACACCACAGGTCTGTCAGAGCTGAGCATTACCGCAGCCTCCTTAAGCTCACTCTTGGTGGATCCACACTTCAGCCCCACTAGTTGTATTGAAGCATGATAGATCCAGGCTGGTGGGCAAGTCAGTAAATGCATCACAGCTGTTTGTAAATGGGTCCGTTTATGCTGAACTGCAGTTCTATTGCAGCGTTGAATGAATACATCAAAGCACCTCATGCTAAGAGCGACTCTGCAGGCTTTATGTCTGTCTTTTAAGCTTCACAAGCTTAACATCTTTAACTTCAACTATTTATGTGGCTCACTAGAGCGACACACTGGTACTCAGTTAAAGTAAGATTCAACATTAATGATAAAGGTCAGTCGCATAAACCAGCATTGCGTGCTGAATGGAAAGCTTTCCTTTTTATAGAAAGAATCATGTCACAATTGCATCAAATTGTTTTAGGTTTTGCTCTGGAGTGTCCACAGCCCAGTTGTCATTGATCTTGTATCTGCATCAGAACTCTAAGAATTACTTGAGTAATTTCTTGAGTTTTGTGCAGCTTCAGATTTTTGAGCACATGGTACCAAAATCAAGACAACAATAAGGGGCTTAATACTGATTTGAACATGGAAAAATCAAGGTTGCATTTCCCTGCTGTACCCCAAGAAACTTTCTTTTTCCAATATTTTTTTGCCTTTAAATAAATAATTGCTACATATCACAAAAATGTAGTACAAAATAACAGGCATTGCACAACCAAATGAAGTAAATAAGCTCTACCTTTCATCAAAAATAACTTACTTTTTACATTTTGGTCAGGAAGCCCGATAGTGTATTGACATTTCTCTGCTCAGCAAAGATCATTAAATCCCTCAAATGAAAATGAAGTGCAACTATTTTGTGTCTGAACTTCTGAGCTCCAGGTGAATGCCTTTCTGTGGTGTGTGTGTGTGTGTGGGGGGGGTCCCTGTCAAATGGGCCTGTCTTTAATGAAACGATTAAAGGCTGCTCAGCAAAGGTTTTTAGGTAGGTTAGAATACCGATTGATGGTTCAGGTGGGTATTTTAGGCTCCCAAAAACAACAGAGCTCTCTGTTTATCTACCTGAAGAACATAACTAAATGAGGAGGGCCTGATTTGGCAGATTTAAGGGCCAACTTTCAAACCAATAAGTTTTTTTTAAACTGTAACAAAAAGAGTAACGTACTGTAATTTATGTAAAGTTTTCCAGCGCTTAATCACTTTATTTGACATTTTAAACTTTAAAACACACTGATATAAATGATGTACACATTGCACCCGCCGTTTAAATAGTGTAACTTTCAATCCTCCATTGGCACAGGCAGATCACGAAATCATGATTGTTGCCGAAGGAAAAAAAGCATAGCACACAGTCAATTCCTACACCTAATATAGAAGTGGATTTTCTACTCAAGAAGTTCCATATTGTCCCTCACCTGTTTTGACTTTTCCAAGATATTATGGCAAATGTTAGCCACAAAGCTTGAACACCTGTTTAAGCAATTGGGAAAGTCCATTTGAACAAGGACAGAAGGGGTGTTAATGCAGGTGTGTTCTTGTGGGTGTTGGTATAAAGGTAGCTCTATTAATATAAAAAAACATTTTTTCATTTATAAATTAAGTTAAATATTGTTAAGTAAAGCTAAAGGATATTAATGTTTTTTTAAATGCACTGATATGCAGTTGTGGTTGAGAACCCCTTCTTAGTAACAAATCATTTGTGCTAAACAGAAATAAGGCTGCAAGTGAAGATGCTGAGGAGAGAAGAAGATCACGCAGAGAAAAATGTAGAAATGTTTTTTGAAAATCAAATATCACAACCAATTAAATTGCCTTCTATAAAACATAAAATTAGTTTCCCTATTCTGACATAAACTGGATTGAGCAACCCCATCCATGCTTGGCTCAAACCTTAATAAAGATTATTTTTTTACACCGCACTTTTATTTGTGCAATTTCAAGTTGAGTAAAACCCACAGAAAATGTGACCTCTGAGCAAAAAGAATATCTGCAGAGATAAACCAATCTAAAAAATACAACAAACTCCAGGACAAAAATTTGGTATATTCTTTTCTCTTTAAAGCTGCAGCTGACCATGATATTTTCTAAAAATAAAAAGAAGGAAGTTTCAGTCTGCTGTGCTCTTTCCCACAATGTGAACCCTGGTAGGAAGCAAAGCGACGGCTACAACTAAGCAGCTGACAGCCTGTCACAGAGTTAAACTGTCTGTGTCAGACGGCTAACGCTTTTCTATTGACATTAATTGCAGATGACAGGGCTAAGTACAAGGCCCCACGCAGCGATAATAACGAATTTGGAGGAAATTCTTCATGGTCTCTCCTCAGTTTGCTGTGACAGGAGTGATTATGTAGACTACGAACGTGTCAAGACCACATCCCTCCTCACCTACAGCAGAGTGAGAACACCTCATGTAAGACAGTAGCAACAAACAAAAAAGGAATGTCAGATTTGTCTTTCTAGCTATTACCTTTCTAGTTCTTTAAGAATAAATAATTACTTACATAAAATGTGTTTAAATTGTTTTTTTAAGCTTCATTTTTAATCAACTCACCGGTATTATCTATAACATTGCTGGTCTGGTTAATGTTTCTTGTGGTTTGACATTTTTTAAAGTCTATATTTGAAAAACTACAAGTGCTTATAATGATGATGTCATTAGAGATGCTAAGCGAGTCACAATGGAATAAAGGATCAAAAATCACAACATTTGACTCTCTGTCTTGATTCTTCTCTGACTTCTCAGTATGAATAAATAAAGTGAAAGATCTCGCCCAAAAGAGCACTGAATATTTTTTTTTTCTTCTGCAAGGTTCCACTCAAGCAGCTTATCCCATGGCGCTTGTATGGCAGCCCTGAAGCAAAAATCCTACCCACAAGTCACTCAACAGAAAAACATACTAAAGATTACAACTACAAAACTAATGGGGCATCGGCGCTTCGGGGGATGGGACCCCTGGGCTGAGTCCTATGCTGGGGGGGAACAGGGGATGGCTGTTTGACCACCGGGGGACAGTCTACCAGCTGTTCCCGACTTACCCTCTTCCTTATATAATCTCTTAGTAGGGGGATGGGGGGAGGGGGGGTTCAGCCTGCAATGCACCTTGGGGGGGCTACTTGGCAGTGGTTGCCGTATTGAATAGCTCCCCCCAATTTTAACTGCACCTTCGAAATTTAGGGGCCCTTGGTGGGGAGGGTGATTGGACATCACTGTGAGTAATCAGGAGATGCCCTCTCAGTGCTCTGCCCGCCAATTTTAACTGCATCCCCTTAGTACACACACCCTTTACCCCTCAAAATATACACTCCAACACAAACACACATACATGCATTTCACAAGGAAGGTGGGACCTCAAACCATCTGTCCCCTACCACATCCCTGGAGGGAGTGTACCAGGCCCTCGGCACCGGCGGCCGTGTCCCTTGGGTGCTTGCTTGCTCCTCTCCACGCAGGGAGAGGGATCCCTGAGCCCCTGGCTCCTCTCTCCTGGATCAACCGTGGGCTGGGTGGGTGGCTGCCTGGAGCGCTGGGCGGGTCTCCCTTGGCTCGTAACTGGGGTTGGGGTGGGGGGGATGCCCAGAACTCCTGGGTGGTGGTGGAGTGCTCGTCTTGGGCTGTGAGTGCTCTTCTGGGGCGGGGCCCCGCATTGGGGGGACTGCTATCCTGCTTGGGCTGGACCTTGCACTCTCTGTTCCCCATGCCTCCTTGCTCTCTGGCTTTGGGGGCCCCCGTGGCGGTCCTGCTGACCCTGGCCTGGGAGGCGGATGTGATCGCCCAGGGGGTGGTTGTTCTCTATCTGCTACCGTGTGGGTGTTGGGAGGTTCCGGCTGCCGCTGCTGCTGCAGCGGGGGTCTTGGTGTGGGGATGGCTAGTACTGATACTAGTTGGTTGGAATGCATAGGTATGCATCTGTGAAGATTATTTGTACTGTGGACATGTTGACATGTGAACATTTTTGGAGCCAACAGGTATAATTGTGACATTTGGGTGTGTGTGTGGACAGGCCCCACCCTTATAGACTTGTATTACATCTGAACCTAACTGTAATGATTATAACCATCCAGCAACTTGTTGCTTTATGCTGCTTCATGGTTTTACCCCCCCCCCCTTTTCTATAATCACCCTCTTATCCCCCCCCTCTAGCATCCCTCTCTCTTCTTCCCTCCTTTCCTTTTCCGTCTGGTCCAACACAAAAGATTTTCAAATATGATTAAAATGAAATAAAGTTTGGCCTAGGTTACAAAAGGGGTTTATTCAGACATACCTCTGGTTTGTCAGAAGATTCATAACCCCTGCTGTTAAAGTAAAATATGTCCAACACAAGAGCCCTTCAGCTCTCATCTGTTTGCCCAGCTGTTGGACAGGACAAGTAAAAAAAGATTACTACTACAATTAAAAAAACAAGTAATGAAAAATAACAA
Organism: Oryzias sinensis; assembly: GCA_037389245.1. Lineage (NCBI taxonomy): Eukaryota > Metazoa > Chordata > Actinopteri > Beloniformes > Adrianichthyidae > Oryzias > Oryzias sinensis. The sequence continues at coordinate 49,566,903 of CM074488.1, forward strand.
TACAATTTGGACAACCAAACATAATTCTTTTAATTCAGAAAATTGTCTAGTTACAACTTGCCAAAATATCAGGGATTTCATCTCTCGTGTTTTCCAGAGATCTTCGTTGTGTCCTGAGAAGTTCAGTTGAAGATAAACCTCATTCCTAAAAAAATTGTGTCCTGAGAATTCCTGTGTAGTCTTGAAAGCCTTACAGCTTTTACATTTAATACCTTTTATCTGCACATTTTATTCAGAACGACTATACATTTAAGCTCAATAACTGATCAGTTAAAGTTTTCCCTAAGAATTTTATGGTTACGAACAAAGCTAATAAAAACTTACCCTTTAGGTGGCAAATAAAAGCAGACCAACTGTTTGAATTAGCAGCATCATGCTGCTGGGAGTCAAGGACATCCAATTTTAGACTGCTAGTTGAAAGAAAGCAGGAAATCTCAAGGGAGGCTGAATCCCATATACAGGTCTGAGGTCCATGTGATGCCCTCTGAAAGCTTGGCTGCACTCCTCCAAACCAGATGGAACCATAGCGCTGTAACTGGAAAAATAAGACGCAAAGTCAAACAAGGGACAGAAAAAGAAAACATGCCCTTCTGCAAAGACAGAACTGTCAGAGTTTTACTAATCTTAAAGGCCTCAAAGAAAAACAACCAATGCTGTTGATTTTATCTGGAACACTTGCAAATTTGGCAAAACAGTAGAAATATTGCAAAAGAGAACAGAAAACTTGTGTCATTTTCAGCTAAAATCAAATCAAATCTGCACCTTTGGATAACAAATGTATCTGACATTTGCATTTATAGTGTGAGATGAACACCTGCCTCTAATAAGCAACTTATTCTCTCCTCCTCTTGTTTTTTATTTTGGAACGATAGAAAAATTAGCTCTTGTCCGTCAAATGCTGCACAGCTGTCACAACCAATTAGGGACTCCATTTGTTTCAAGACTTTCTCACACTGTGCACTTACTCCAATATCAAGATGCAGGTTTAAAACACAGCAAAAATCAATTCAGATTGGACACAGTCCAGCTCCTGCCTCAATTCTCCAAGTCAGAGAAGCAGCGCAGGAGGACAAAGCACCAAGCAGAAAGGAGGGCTGCCCCCACTTTGATTTTTTTTCAGTGCCCACTGTTAATGCTCTACCTATTCAGCCTTTGTTTTAAGACGTTCAGATAAAGACTAAAGGAGGCTCATTTTTTCTATCTTCAGCTTTCAAGCACCTGTCTCGTGCACACAGAAGTCCATGTGTTTTTTATGTACTGATGACAAATATTTAAATACAACATTTTTTTATATATTGTCCATCTCATTTGGTTGATAATTAATGTCCATACTTTCAGAAATTTTAGTACTTGCCCTGATGTTCCCCTGTGGTTGTCATGATCCAATGAAAATCTTATATAATATAGCTGTAAGCTATATTCACATCGACCTCAGCAAAATTCTCACATTCATCCGAAGCTATGCACATTATTAAGGCAGCTTTCATATTTCAAAAGCAAATCACACTATCTGTCACACACCTAGGTGTGTGAAATTTGTTCTCCGCATTTGTTCTCCGCTGGAGGAGTGGTGAGCTGCAGACACAGCCGCGCTCAGGAACAATTTGGTGGATTTAACCCCCCAATCCAACCCCTTACTGCTGAGTGTCAAGCAGGGAGGCATTGGGTCCCATTTTCAAAGTCTTTGGTATGACTCGGCCTGGGTTTTAACCCACGACCTTCCAGTCTCTACATTATCAGGAGGTACATGAAGATGTCTCAGTCTCAGTTTGACAGTATGGAGGAAACCAGCAAACAGACGTTCCTGGAGTACTCTCACTTTTACACTCAATGTTCTGCTTTAGAATAGACACAACCATCCCAGGAGCTCAGCCAGCTAATTTTTGGTGTGACCAAACACCAAGAGGAAAAAGAAAAGAACAGTTGATGCAATTTTACCAATTTTGGGGGTCCACAATGAATGTCCTGGCTAAACACACCTTTTGGTTGCAAGCATAAAGTAGTGCAGAAAGAACTGGAAAACAGACAAGGGGGTAGATGTTGAGTACCAGAGTTAGGCAGCCCTACTCTACAAGAAAGAGCAGATTTGTCTGTTCTTCCTGAGAAACCTGAAGTCCTTCGATGTCTGTAGCAACAAGCTATATAAGTTTAATCTGTTTGTGGCAGCCTCAGATGAAAACTAGCAGGAGACTGTACAGATTGATTTAAAGAGCAAGTTCTGCTCTAAAGAGAGGGTTCAGTTAACTTGAGGTTGTGGTGGAGGTGAGACTGAAAAGTAAGTCCACAGATATCATGGATGACTTCAACATTTCTCAATGACGGTGTGGGCTAAGAGGCAGTCGAGGCAACAGATTCCTCTCCTTTACCTGATAGGCCAAGACCTGCCTTTTTCATTTCTAAAATCTTCAAACCATTCTAAAACTCTTGGACCTTTAAAGACCTACACCAGCACAGTGCGGGGCTCCTTCGCTTGTGTTCAGTTTTGGACAATTACTCATGTTTTTTCAGATAGCCACAGAAAAACGTGGGGAGTAAAAAGTTATGTTCACTTAGGTTGTCATGAACTAGGACGCAATTAGACGGAAAGCCTATGTAGCAAAGCCTCAGAATGAGAGATTAGTCAGAGGTTTGTGAATGGGCTGGAGCTGAGCAGAAACGGTAAGAGTTGGTTTGGAGGAAGAAACTGAAGCTTTGACAGAGGTTTGAGAGGTCAAGGGGACATGTGGCATGGGGCTAAAAGTGAGCAAAATATCTAATTGTTCAATACAATGATCCAATTCCAAAAGAGGAGTGACAGAGAAGGAATATCCAATCCATTGATTCGGATGAATCCAGTAGATACAGAAGTATAGACAGGGTCCAAAAAAGCATAAAAAGGTAGGAAAATCTAAGAACTTCAAAGTCAGGTAGAGAGGCAGCTGAGCAAATAGGCAGAGGAAGATGGTTGAGTTTTTTGTTTAATTGAGTTTGATTGAGTTTGTTTGCAGAATGAGTCAGAAGGGAAGGGAAGGAGCTGGAACTTGACAAACATAACTTTTTGTACTCCTGAGATCAGTTTTACTGGCCATAATTTGAAGTACTACTTAATTTGTGTTTTATTAAAAACTTGTAATATTACACAACTGTGATTGACAGTAGTACTTCCAAATGTTTGTAATAAATAGTCCAGAAATCAGGCCCCAAAGAAACAACACATTTTTGAAACACTTTGAATTTGATCACTTGAAAATTAGAAAAGTAATGGTAGGTGATTAAAAAACAAATATTGATGATTGCCAGCCACCATTCTAATCTGTTCATTAAAGCATTTTAAATATTGACGTAGATTCAAGTTAACCCTTTATCAATGGAGATGCCACCAGCATAAATAACACACGCTATTTGACATTCATCAAATCTATGACCATTTATGCGATGTACGTAAATCTGCAGATTTTGATGCAGAGAAAAAAAATCGGCTTTTCAGATTGGCTTTGTACAGATGTGCAACACGTTACAAACGAAATGCGTGCCATTACTGCACAAAGCTGCTTTATCATGTGACAGAATTAGTTGATTTACGCCAGTGCTTCTCAATTATTTTTTGCAAGGCCCCCCTAGGAAAAAGAAAATGCCCCCCCCCCCACAGACACACACTCGCCGCGGTGACAATATACTAGGTTAATATCTATTAAAAATTGTGTAAGTATACCTAAAATTGTATCTTTTAACATTAACAAAAGAAAAAACAATATAAATCCACTTTCAACACATATTAACTTTATGTAGCCACAGTTATAGTTATATATATAGAAAAGAAGCTTATAGTGCCTGAAATAAAAAAAATATGTCAGTCCTTATTTAAACTAGAAACATTTTGACCAACTGAACCATTTGATGCTGAAAAAAAAAATTCAATCAATAAATAATGTTAAATGTACATTGATCTGAATCATTAACACAGCAGCAGCAATATATTTAACATTTTCACTCTGAAGAAATAGGTAAAAAACAATGTGCAGATATTTTTTCTAAATGATGATTGTTTATTTATGATCTCAAAGAGTGCAGCTGTTTTCCGTTATTACCTGCTGTCTTCATGTCAAATACTGACACCAACTAAACAACAGGCAGACAAAGAATACACTTAAATGAAAATAATGACACGTCATCAAAATGTCTACAATAGTTAATAAAGAATGACATTATTAGCAGTAATCTAAGGCACTCGATGATCGTGGTGTTGCGTAACAGAAGCAGCGCTCCGCGTGCGTGTTCCACCTCGCAGTCTGAGCCAACTACCCCTCCCCTCTCCTTCTCACACACGCGAGCCGCGTGTGAGAAGAGCAGCTGGAGGGATGGCAGTTCACAGGTTTCAGGCTGTTACAAACTCTGTGATAATTGCACAGATTTCTTTCTAAGCTCTGAACCTTAGTCACCGCAGGCCCGTGTGGCATGTGGCTAAAACCGCTACTACTCCGCGCCCCCCTTGAAATCGCATCGGGCCACCTTTGGGGGGCGCGTCCCACTATTCAAGAAACACTGATTTATGTTGATTGTGTAAACACTTCACTACACTAAAGTGTTGCATATCAGCGCAATGCTGCTTTTATTCCACTTCAGTATCTGTTGGGACCACGTTAATTGTGTTGTGCAAATAGTTAAAGAGTTAGGGTAATTTAAAGAATGTCAACACTTTAACACTGGAGCTAAAGCTGCAGTGTTGAAGTATTAATCTCCAATTAATTTTTCTCAAAAGGGAAAGCAGAGATGTTCCTTTTCACTCAAGTCAATTTTTTATTATTATCTGAAAATACCTACATTTTTACATTTTTTTAGTTTTTTTAGTTGTTGCTTCGGTTGGTGAGTTTTTGACCCTACACCCAAACTGTTACTAAGTGCTTGTGTGAATTTTTCCATCAGATACTTTTTCACTCTTCTTCAAGTAATTATTTGGATGACTACCCTTCACCTCTGCTTGATGATAATAATATTGACAAAATGCTGCTCTCACTCAAGTTAAATTTTTGAATTGGTTAACTGCTGCTGGTAATTATCATACAAATGGGGTCAAAATGATCACAAGAGCAAAAATCCCAGAACCACACAGAGGGACCTAGTTAATGACCTACAGAGAGCTGAGACCAAAGTAACAAAGGCTACCATCAATAATACCCTACACCGCCCGGGACTAAAATCCTGCAGGGCCAGGCATGTCCCCTACTAAACCCAGTAAATGTGCAGGCCCATCTAAAGCTTGCTAGAGAGCATTTGGATGATCCAGAAGAGGATTGGGAGAATGTCCTATGGTCAGATGAAACCAAAATAGATCTTTTTGGTAAAAACTCTTCTCATTGTGTTTGGATGACAAAGATCCAGAGTTGCATCCAAAGAACACCATACCTACTGCAGAGCATGGGGGTGGAAACATCATACTTTGGTGCTCTTTTTTTAGCAAAGAGACCAGGACGACTGATCCATGTAAAATAAAGAATGAAAGGGGTCATGTGTGGTCAGATTTTGAGTGAAAACCTCGTTCCATCAGCAATGGGACCATATGAAACCTGGGAAACCTGGACTTTCAGCATGACAACGATTCCAAACTCAAACGCCCGGGGGTTCCCTGATTCAGCTTTTTATTAGCGGAGAGGAGAGGGGGAGGAGTCTGACAGAGGCACCATGACAGCGACAGCCCCAAAACATCACTGCTCTAGAGGAGATCCGCATGGAGGAATGGGGTAAAATATCAGCAACATTTTGTGAAAACCTTGTGAAGACTTACAGGAAATATTTCACTGCTGCCATTGCCCACAAAGGGTATGTAACAAAGTATTGATTGTAACTTTTGTTATTGACTAAATACTTATTTTCCAACATCATTTGCAAATATTCTTTAAAAATCTGAAAATGAGATTTTCATGATTTTTTTCCCCTCATTTAGTCTCTCATAGTTGAGGTATTCAAATTACAGGCCTCTAATCTTTTTAAGTGAGAGAACTTGCATAATTGGTGTCTGACTACATACTTTTTTGCCCCATTTTACATAAAATGTTGGGAATTTAGAGGCGATAGCATCATTCTGATGCTATTCTGCCCAGCAACTGGACCACTATTTTCAAAAACGTGTGTCTTAGTCCTTCAGGCTTGGCTGAGTCTGGAAGAGTGATGATGAGAATGCTGTAAAAAGACAACTAAAAGCATTTTGTGCCTGCAGAAAACATAGGATTAAAAAATAAACAGTTTTAGCCCTTTTCCATTTAATAGAAAGCTTCCAGTCATACAAAGATGTATGCTCTACTTTGCCTTACTTTCAAAGTGACCAACACCCTTTCATGGGTTCAGATGTCATTTAAATGTTTAATATATATATATATATATATATATAACATTTATTAAAAATAAGAATACATTTCTTCTCTCATTTTACATTAATCAACGAGAAAGCGAGTTAATTTGGAAAAGTTTCCAAACATTTTTTAACGGAAGGCCATAAAAAGTAAGAGAAAGGGACAAATAAAAGGTCAAAGAAATGAAACGCTCTGAAGTTGCTTGGAGAAGGGGGAGTGATTTGGCAAGTGATTATCATTAAAAGATTAAAAAAAGACTTGTAGTTAATTCACATTATCAAAGGTCCTGAGGCACAGTTTGTTCTAATTAATTTTTTTTTGCATTTTTAAGAAAACTTTGATTGATCGGAACAAACAGAAAACAAGATGCCCTTTTTAACGCTGCATTGAAAGTACTTCAGATTCCTTTGGGAAATCATTGTATCGTTGGGGACACAATGATGTGCTAAATTTTGAGTTTAATAATGTTTGAGATTTGTCAAAGCAGATGTCTGTAGAGCAGGGGGTAATGGTATAATACCATATCTCGAGGGCAGATGTGAAAATGTGGCCCCTGGGTCAGGTGTGTTTAGCCAGTTAGAAGATAGGCAGGGTGTGTTAAAGAATGATCTGGTAAACCTGGTGAACAGTGAACCTGCTGAGTTGAGGATTGATCCTCTGACCAGCTTCTCTCATAGTCATTCCATAGTCAATAACTATGGCCCAGATCTCATCAGAGATTCTGGTTCTTTTGATTGAGTCGTGGTTTTGGTCTGGATCTGGGTCTTTGTGCAGGTCTCAGTCTTGTGCGGTTCAGGGTCTTGGTCTGTCTTGCCTTGCTCTGTTATCCATCTTTGCAAAGCTGCTCAGTTGTTTCAGAACTACCCTTATGTTCGCTGCAGTTGATTTGCAACCTATTGTCTTCGGTTATTATGTGTTAATGGTGACTGCTGTGTAAAGCAGAGTTTGAGTTTTGGCTCTTTTGCATCTTGTGAGGTGTGAATTGAAGTGACAGTTTGTTGTGTGTTCTGCCAAGAGTAGACTCAGAGTTTGACGAGTTGTGTGTTAACAGCAATTTATGTTTTAGGTTAAAACCAGAGAGTCGTGTCTTTTCGGAAAGAGTTAAAGCTGGGCTGGTTTAGAGAAGGGCATTTAGTGGTTTAGCAATTAGGGAAAACTGGAATACAGGGAGTGAGGCTCACCAAAGCACTATTAACTTTAAAGTAAACATGAATTGTTTGCAAAAAGTTAGATTCTTTTGTTCTCAGATCTACATGAGGATAACTTCAATGCATCCAAACAAGGTGGAAAAATTATGTCTTTTTTTTTAATGGAGTTTTTTAAAGTCATCATTTAGGCTGAATGTCCTGCAAAGACATTCAGAGACCTCTATCAAGGAATGCTTCACCCACCATTTAGTAAGGCAAGCTATGGCTGGAAAACACAAATTAGACGCACTGCAGTGATATTAACTCCATAATTAAACTGGTTGGTTATTTTGGGAACAGATTTGAAGTTTAGAGTGAATTTCCTCTCTGTGGAGAGGTTTGCCGACATTAGAGTGTTCCGATCTAATGAAGGAGCGGGAGAGGCTTGTAAACATGAAAATATCTCATTTTAGTTGATTTGAACAAATATTGTTCCTCGTCTCGGCTGACATTTCCTGGACCCTGATGTTAAATGTCAAGCAACATTTTGGAGATGAGCAATAATGATTAGGGCCCAATTGTAGTGTTTTAAAGCTGATTAATGAAAACTAATATTTCGTGGCAATTAGAATAATTAAACGCTGGAGGGCTCCTTATAGTTAGTTTAGAATTGCTGCAGGAAAAAGACGGCAACAAAGCTGAAAAGAAAATTGCATTAGTAAGTTGAGTAGAACTGTATTAAAATGCAAATGTACAGCTGTTAATAGTTCTTCAAAAACCAATAATCCCCCAAAGTCAGTCATGTGTCAAAATGGTTAATGGAAAAATATCCCAGAGGCACACAGGGTCCTTTTTCCATTCCACTTTTGATTAAAGCAAAAATCCTGTTGAGGGGAAGTGAAGATTAGGTCAGGATGGCACCGGTACAAATAGCTTAATGTGGGCAGGACAGCAAAGCCTCTGTTCTGATGCCCTGATTTTACAGATACGTCTTCTTCTGGGAAAAGCTTTGTCATGTTTTGGCAGACGCCAAGCTGCTCATCATATCCCTGACTGTTCTTTTTTTTTCTTGCACAGTCAATTTCTTTCTAAGAAATATGAAACCGAGGTGGAGACTAAACTATCGGTTTTGTCAGTTAATCATTGTGCTCATAGTTTTTTTTGGCCATTATCAAATCAAATTTTCTATCAAACTTATAAAGCATTTATAAAGCATCCCCAAGTAACACAAAGGCTATGTCCGAATTCCCTCCCTACTCCCCAACTACTAAAAAAACTATCTAGTTTCCTGGATTTTAAAAGCAATTCAGACACCATGTTCACTTTTTTTAAATTTTTCGAATTTTCGATAAATGGCAATATGATATGACGTCACTGATTTCACAAAGTAAAAACATAATAAGTATAAGCATTTTACAAAGACTTCTTATGGATGTACTGTGTTCTGATGATGAAAACGAGGATGATTTAAAGAAAAAAAACAACATTAAAATACTATTACCCCCCAGAATTGCTAAAATGCAATGCATGTATTCACCAGAGCAACTAGTGTTTTGCAGAGATTTCTGGGAAATTTCTAAGAAACTTAATTTTGGAATTATTGATTCGGACAGCACTACAAAATGGCGAACGCATGCATACACTGTAGTGCACTATGAGTAGTGAATGAATTCAGGACACAACCCAAGTACTTCATAGGATAAAAAATATTTTAAAACAAAAAGCCACAAAAAACCATAAACAACTATAAAACAGACAAAACCTATGAAGTGTAAAATTATCAAATAAATAACAATTAGAGAATAAATAGAAATCTTGCCACCTTTCTATTTTTCAATTACACATTTACTCCAGAGCAATTCCTGCCACATCTCTATTAAATTCCTCATTGGTGTTTCTAGAAGGATTTCTGTCCGTGGTTTTCCTGTGAAGAACTATTGAGTTGTTGTTTTTAATCTTCATACAGTTTTAAAACTCACACATTTCATCTATAAATCATGTTAAAGCAAAAAAAAAAATGTAATTCATATTTCCTTCTGCAACTGAATTTGTTTGAGCAAAAGTGAACAACCACTAAAGACAACGTTGTCTTTATTTTTTGCATCTCTGTAAAACCCTGCGACAGACTGGCGACCTGTCCAGGGTGTCCCCTGCCTTCGCCCAAGTGGCCGGTGTGGGTACCGGATGTTCTCGGGTTGCCGGATGTTCTCGGGTCCTTCGGGGTCCTTCCAATGAGTTATATCACTAGAGTAGACATCACGAGGAGAGCACCGCCATCTTGGTGAGGTCAAGTTTTGAAGACCAAACCACTTTTTATAACATTTAATAAAGAGCTCTGTTTTTACTTTCAATCACTTCATTATATGAAAAAGAAGAATGGCTTGAAATTGCTTAGTTTTGTTCAGAAATACAAACTTCATGAGTACCCCTAACTTAACTAGTATTAGACTATTTAGATTTTTTTCTATGTTCCTTTATTTTATTTTACTTGTGTTTTTATTTATTTGTGTGTTATGTTCATTGTTTCTTTTTTTTCCCTGTATTCTTTATTTTCTATGTTAATATGTTATGTTTGGCAATGGTGACTGATCTTCGAGGCAATATTGATTACATTGTTATTGTTCGTTGTTAACGTTAATGTCATTGTTAACGTATGATACCGCAATTGTCAATAAAGTTTTTTTTTTTAAAACTTAGAGACGTTAACTCATTGGTCGTGGCAACTTACAGCCAATCAAATAGTGTGACGTCATCATTGGTCGAAGGACCCCGAAGGACCCCGAAAACATACGGCAACCCGAGAACATCCGGTACCCACACCGGGACAGGCTCCGGCAGCCCCGTGACCCCGAAAGGTATCAACAGAAGAAGACGAATGAATGAATAATCCAGTAAATTGTCCAGAGTGTTCGCTGCTTGATCCTCGCTGAAATAAACTGCAGCAGTTCCTGTCTGTCCAGAAGCAAGGAGGTTGATTGGATTCAAACCCACCTTCAAATTTAACACCCTGTATGTTTCATGCAAAGATCCTAAAATCCCCCCAAAAAAGAGTTAGTTATCTGGTTACTTTCTGATGGTCCAGAGGATGTGGTTAGCACTCTAACCTCACAGCAAGAATGCTTAGGTTCAAATCTCAGCTACAACTTTTCCGTGTGGAGCTTGTTCTTCTACCACTCATTTCTTCAAGACCATATTTTGGCCAAAGCGTAACCCTTGTGCTATCCTAGGCACTTTACCATTGGGAGTTGGGTCATCTAGACCCACTAGACAGTGCGCTGAACCTTTTTTCTTCAATGATTTGTGATCTTCACTGGTGTCCATGGATTGCATGAAATCTTTCCACCTTTATCCACCTTTGTCATGGTAGGAATAACACGTCAATGTAAGGGTGGGGTCATCTAAGATAGCACAAGGGTTAAACTGAACTATATCCCTCACACCTTCAAGTTTTGAGTCACATTCATTTATTGTTTTTTTCTAAATCTATTTATTTATTGTAAAGTTCAATTTCTTCAGTGTTGGAGCCATTTGGCTGAAATTAAATTCATGCATGCATGCATGAAACCTGTCATTCTTTGGTCATGCAGTCGTTTAGGCCCCCTATTAGATCCATTTTGGGAGCTGACGTGTTTTTATTGGCATTTTTCTTTTGGATTTAGAACTTGGGAAGCACGGCAGCATATTGACCTTAGATCTTGTTATTGTCGTGTTTAGGACATGTTTATGCCATTAAAAAATATTTTTTGTGGTTTGTACTTTGAACCTTTCACTGTTCTAGAAAGTGCAAGAAAATAAATTGCATTCAGTATCTGGTACACTAACCTCAAACTCTGCAAGTAGCCCTGCTCTGTCATCATCAACTGCTTCACTAACCTTACTGTAACCCGGTTTTATAAGTTGCTATCCCACATTAGTCCAAGGAGGGACAATATAAAAACAAGATATTATTGTCTCGAGGCAAATAAGAAAAATATCATAAAGGTCAGGAAGGGAACGATCAAATGTTCAAATTCATGTTTGTTTCAGATGGCACTTCTTCTGTGTTACTGTCTGGAGCAAATCTTAGATTTTTTCTAAAAATCACATTTAAATCACTCCCTGGTCAAACTTTGCAAATAAACTGCAACTTATACGTAAGTTGGTTTTGGAAAATGCATGGATGGATTTTCTGATTGACAGGTGGCAAAATGACCTCTGGATGATCAACTACTACTTTGATATGATAACTGATAGTGAATTTTCATTCACAATGGCCAGAACACCATTCTGGTGCTCCCTCTGGGTCTCCTACACAATAAGCACCTGTGTAGGAACTATGTCAGATATGAACACAATTTGAAAGCAATGTGTGTGTTTATGAGGCCATGTGTTTATTTGCCTCTCTGTCTCCAGTTCACATCTCATGATCAAACGTCCAGTTGACTAAAAGGTGTGCTTCTTAAGCACAAATAATTTGTTAAATGAGCTGGAGTTCCGAAATAGAATCCTGTCTGTTCCCCAAACAGAGCGGCCAAAGTCTAATGTATTTAACCTCTTCTTGGTGGAGACATTCATGTCTAAAAGGACCCTGGAGACCGCAGATGACAACACAGCCTGGCATTCTTATTAATAACTGATAAGTTGTGAGCCTGTGAAAGGCAGCAGTTTTCCTCCCCTCAGAGGCACTAATCTTTTTGAAGCCAACTGCTGCTTCCTGCTGAATACTTGCAGGACTCGATGGCAGGTGTCAATGTGTGCCAGAACAGACGCCGTCACTCTCCCTATTCCAATCTCCACATCTCATGGGGGCTTGCTATGCAAGCACCGGTCCAGCCTTCTGGCAGACGATTATTAGGATCTGCTTGGTCACACATGGTGCAGATCAGAGGATGCTCCAAGAAGTAATTACAATCAGGCAGAGAGCTTATGTGTTCTCTCTGCTGTTGAGGAAAAGCTGCCTTACCACAGACTGTTTACACACACGCTGTTTGTCCTCTGCACACATCCTTCACGGGAGAAGGTGGACATATAATTTGTTGAAGAAAATGAGGAACAAAAATAAATGTGGTCAATTTGCCTTCAAGAAAACTTTCTTCGAGTTTGATTGGATTATATTGGTGAAAAACTGCTTGATCAAAAATACCCAAATCATCACTGTCAAACTGTGGTGTTACTGAGGACATTTTAATTTTGTTTAAGCTTCACTCACAACTGCCCTTATAGGTGTGTAGAGACTGTGTGCGAAGGAAAAATCAGGAAACCTGTACAATGCCTGCAGGTAGATTTTACTTTTTTTCTACCCCCCCAAATCCAGCTGACTGCACAAGGAGCAGTGGTGGCGGGGGTTTACGTGATGAGTGCGTGCTCCTTGTGGGTTGCATCCTGACTGTTAGAAATGAGGAAATTAGACAATCAGAATGTAGTTTGTGCATCCTACGTGCACTTACACACCACGTGCACACTTTGTGCAGGCGGCATTTGCGTGTGATCTGTAAGGGACCAGTACTTGCACCTTATTAATGATCAGTGAGTGGCATAAGGTCACACTGTGACAACATCACCCATATGTAATAGGTGCATGCAGCATTCAATAGCTCTACGGATACTTCACAATATACCTACAAAACGTACAACAATTATATTTTCCTTTTTCATGGCATCCCTTGAGGTGGCAGTATAAGTCTCAAGGGAACTGCAAGACATAACCGGAACTCCCCTTAACCCTTTTGCTATCCTATGACCCCACCCTTACATTGACGTATGATCTCTACCATGACAAAAGTGGATAAAGGTGAAGAGGATTTTATGTAATCCATGGACACCAGTGAAGATCACAAATCATTGAAGAAAAAAGGTTCAGCGCACTGTCTTGTGGGGTCCAGATGGCCCAACTCCCAATGTTAAAGTGCCTACGATAAAGGGTTAAGATGTTGGCGCTCCTCTCTAATACCCAAAAACCTGCAACACCCATACGGGTCAACCTACTTAAAGGTTCATGTGACTAAAGCTAAAGCTGCAAATTAAAGGAAAATAAAAGAATCTCTGCTTTCTCTGTTTTTACAACCATTTTTTTTTTAGATTTTTCCAACCCTTATATCTTTTTTAACCTAATTTCACCCTCTTATGTTTCCTGTTGCATCATTAGTTGGATGGTGGGTGTCACAATAACCCAAAAGTGGCGATTTCTGTGAGTCTGTCAAAGATGCAACTGCATTGGCGAGCTCAGCATCCTGAAGATCCCGAGGTTTAGATTTAAATTCTGAATTGGAGAGCTAAGCAATCTAACTAAACATATTTTTAACATTCTCTTGAATTCACTTTAACTGCAGCCACTTTTGGTTTTGCCTGAAGTGCAATTCAGTTAAGCTGTTATCAAGGACTGTTAATGGAGTGAGAGCAATTTTCTTTTGATCAGGTCTTCTTTTCATAAACTGTGTTATTATGGCATAATCATAGTTATAATAAAGTATTTACAACCAGGAGGTTTTTGCAATCAAACTAGCATTGGAGGAATTGACAATGGGCATAACACATTTCTGGTGCCCTCTGTATCTGAAAAATCCAAGTTTGAGAAGTGCTGGAAGGTTCTCATGAAACAAGTCAAACAAGGTACAAGTTTGCATTTATATTAGATATTTTAGTTCAAGTTGTTCAAACCATTGACTGTATGTGAACTAGACTGAGAAACCCCTCCCTTGGAATTAGTCTCTTCAATTGAGAAATAAACAGCTACTACTCAGTCATACTGTTTGTCAGAATTCTTGCCCTGCTACTTTTTTCTCAACATGTTCTTGCTTATCCTATTTTTTTTCTTGATTATTTTTTATGTTGCGCAAGTTATTCAAGTTATTAACTGGCCAATCAGATGCTTCAATAAAAGTATGTGATGTCAAGTTGAATGTTCACATTTGATTGACAGATTCTCTCGAGCCCGCTTTCAAGTAGTAAGGGTATGGACCTCCAACATGCTCACTCCTGACTGGCAAGAGGTTCTCATAGAAATGATGACTCAGCCTGACTCAGACCAATCACAGCTTACTGATGATTTCTGGTTCCAACATGGCAACATCTATATCATGAAAAAATTGCGACTGGAATGACTCATTTCGTTGGAACCAGAAGAAAGCCATTTCAGTCAGGCAACTCATGCAGTAAAAACATTTATTTTTCCACATTCTTTTAGTTTAACATAAGGCTCCGTTCTATTACATAAGACAAGATCTCCACAAAACTTTTGGGTAATAAACTACCCCCAACGGAGCTCACTGGTGGAAGCCAGGGAGGAGGGTGGGGCAACGAACGCAGCGTTTGCTGTAGAGGAAGAGAAGGAACAAATTGCACACCTAGACTTTAATAGGACGCTGAACAGGTGAGTTGAATAAACTGAACCACCCTAGGGAGGAGTAACCGAAGTAAATGCACTGCTTGAGTAGTCTGCGTGAAATGCTTCCAAGGTCGCTCACTTTCTAAGGTTGACGTCACACTCACTCACTTAGTCAAGTTCTCTTTTACAGTCAAACTGCTGATTTGTATGCAAGGTTTGTTGCCTATCAAGGTCTGAAAATGCATTAAGTGTTTATTCCTCTTTGCTAATCCTAATTATGTTCTGTATTGGAAGATTTCATATTTTTACCAATTACATACTTTTTATAGTATGTTCCCAAAAATTAAAAATACTACAAGTAAAAACTCCCAATGGTGTGAATCTAAGATGCTGTACACATATGGAAATGATATATATGAATCTTCTAAGATGTTTTTCCCTTTATCTGAAACTTGTAAATTAGGCATAAGACAGTCAAACCACTATTAAGATCCTTAGTAAAATTGGACAATATGAAACTTGTATGGTTTGGTAATATATAAGAAAATTATATGATAGTAGTTCCACATAAATTCTTTTTAGAAGAAATGTGTAATATAAAACTTTTATGAGGTAAGCATCTTGTAGTGAAAAAGTAATCTTACAAGTATCACAGAAAGCATTTGCAAGTCTGATTTGAAAAACAGTCAAATAAGAGAAAAAATTGAAAAGTTAAAATTTAGCAATGCTAGGTTTTCTAAAAATTAGGTTGTTCATTCTCTCACATCTAATGGATGTTCCTAAAAGTTTTGCTTATGAAACTGGCAACATTATATTGTGTCAACAAAGCAAATATTGAAAATACTGTGGGATGTAATTAATATGAAGCAATACATCCTAATGGTTTCTCCAATAAATAGTATTTTCACGACCATAGGGCGCACTGGGTTATAAGGAGCGGTCTCAATTATGGTTGATTTTTCAGTCTTTGACACATACAAAAGGCGCACCGGGTGTTAAGGCGGAGGCACGTTAACACCCCTTTCGGACCCTGAGAGCCTCAAGAGCGGGTTCATAAAAATAACCAGTCTCCGTTTTTTTAGAGGAAACCTTTTTTTTTATTATTGTTCTCCCTAACTCGGCCCTGGGAGGAGTTTGGTGAGGCCATGGAGAAGGACTATCAGTTGGCCTCGAAGAGATTCTGGCAAACCGTCCGGCGGAGGAAGCAGGGAATGAGGACTTTGGCGTGAGGCTGTCTATCACCCAAGCTGAAGTCACTGAGGTAGTCAAGGAGCTCCTCAGTGGCAGGGCTCCGGGAGTGGACGGAGAATCACACTCTTAAGTCTCCCTGGGAAAGACTATGCCAGGGTACTGGAGAGGATAGTTCGTCCCATAGTCGAACCTCAGATCCAGGAACAACAGTGCGGTTTCCGTCCTAGTCATGGAACAGTGGACCAGCTCTATACCCTCTTCAGGGTGCTGGAGGGTTCGTGTGTAGTTCGCTCATCCAGTCCATATGTGTTTTGTGGATTTGGAGAAGGCGTTCGACCGTGTCTCCCGTGGTATCCTGTGGAGGGTGCTCTGGGAGTATGGGGTCCGGGGAGCCTTACTGAGGGCTGTCCAGTCTCTGTATGACCGGAGCAAAAGCTTGGTTCGCGCAGCCGGCAATTAGTCAGACTTGTTTCCTGTGCATGTTGGACTTCTGCAGGGCTGCCCTTTATCACCAGTTCTGTTCAGAGTTTTTATGGACAGAATTTCTAGGTGCAGTGAAAAGAAAAGGAGAGAGAACTGGCCCTTGCGGAGCCCCCATGCTGCAGACCACCTGAGCAGACACACAGTCTTCGTTCCAATACTCACCTATGGTCATGAGCGATGTGTCATGACCGAAAGAAAGAGGTCCCGAAAACAAGCGGCTGAAATGAGCTTCCTCCGCAGGGTGGCTAGGCGCTCCCTTAGAGATAGGGTGTAAAGCTCGGTCACCCGCGGAGAGCATGGAGTAGAATCGCTTCTCCTCCACATTGAAAGGAGCCAGTTGAGGTGGCTCAGGCATCTAGTCAGGCTTCCTCCTGGACCCCCCCCTGGGGAGGTGTTCCGGGCCTGTCCCACTGGGAGGAGGTCCCGGGGAAGACCCAGGACACGCTGGAGAGACTACGTCTCTCGGCTGGCCTGGGAATGCCTCGCTGTCCCCCCAGAGGACCTGGAGGAAGTGGCCAGGGCGAGGGAAGTCTGGACATTTTTGGATGGATGGATGGATGGATGGATGGATGGATGGATGGATGGATGGATGGATGGATGGATCTTCTCCCTAACTGAGTAACACAAGCTGAACGCTCACACACTCTCTTGTGCCGAGTGTCTCCACCTCTCCTTCTTTCACACGCGCTAGCTAGCGAAGACATCGGCTTAAACACACACACAAACAGTCAGTGAGTGTTTAAAAAAAACAGTGGGAGCAAATCTGAGTTGGTTGTGATTAATTTTTTTATTTTTTCAGTCATCAAACAGCATCCAAAAATCTTTTAAAATCCTCATCTTTTGTATCTGTAATGAACAGCACGACTAAATTTCTATCAAACACGTCAGGTTGCCTTTCGTCATTATCAGAGTCTGTCTAGTTGCTGCACGGCTTCGAATGATGCTGGATTTTTGGCACTATGAAAGCAGTGCAAGCAGACACTTTAGCCCAGGCTTCTATAATCCATTCACAAACTGTGGCCTCCCACAACAATAAAAGGCAACTTTTCCTGCCCCTTTGTGCGTTTCGCTACAGCGCTGCTCCCGTTCTTCTTAACATTGAGACTCACAGGGATCTCGGAAGTCACTGCCATATCCAATGAAGGTGATTCGGCTGGGCTGGAGGTGTTTGTCTGCGATCTTTTTACTGCAGTATGAGCGGAAGATGATGCTGTTTTATGAGACGAAAGTAAAAAAGTAAAAAGCTTCCTGTAAGCATTACCGCCCTCAGTCAGTTGCGGTGACGGCAGAGAAGCTTCTCCTAGCTGATTGCTGGTTGTAATCCATCGGTCAGTCGCCTTTTTTTCGCAGAACTTCGTCTTGAATTCTCTGCAGCTGCTCCCATGTTCCACTGTGTAGCTGATAGCTGCAGTTTAAACTGTGCTTCAGCCATGTTGTAAACAAGTGTGGGGACCTGGGGGTTAGCCCCGCCTATGGCCACTAAGACTCATGGGAAATGTGGAATCCCATATCATAAGTGAGGGAGCTGGGCAGAGAATTGATATTCATGCTGTTAGGCTGTCAATGTCTGTTCTAAAAGATGGGCAAGATGACTTTAAGAGAGTAGAGCAATCCGCTTCAACCTAAATCCCTTCCTCTCTGAAACTTCATGGGGGCTGTCATTTGTGCCCTACTACTAAACATACATAGTTGCGACATACGGTTGTGAGTATACGCGATTTGCTTGATGGAACTGTACTAGTTTCAGCAGAATGTAACTTTAGATTGTAAGGAAAATATATTAGACTATGATGTTATATGGCATTAACATACAGAGAACCTGTATGTAGTCATACATATTTATATTTGTATTTTGTAGTAGCCTAGTCATTTTCATTAGATGATATAAAATGAAAGTAAAAACAGGAAAGAAAGCATAATTTGTCTTTAAGGTTTATACATTTTACTTACAGGACACCTACATTTAATGTTTTATTTTCATATATAAAAAACATATGTCTGGTAAAAGGACATGTAAAAAAAAGTCTAAATCTGATATGCAACATGCATAGAAAACATAGTTGCTTTTTAAAGTTCTTATATTCCACATAGTCGATTATTACATGATACATACATATTTCTTTTTGATGTCATGTATAAAAAGAATGAGAAAGAGGCCACTTTCAGGAGAATCTCATATAAAGGACTTATGAGTCTTATAAGATGCTAAATATATGTGAAATATACTGCAGGACATCTAAGTTTCTGATAAGTTTTCTCTGGTTCTTTTCCATATGGGAAGGACATAAAAAGTTGTCCAGTGCTGAACAGGATCCCTTTTCTTTTTTTCTTTTGATCAAGGAAATTAAGAAAAAATGATGGCAAGTTGTCTAGATGTATTACATCTATTTGTTGGAGTTGGATTGGGTCGATGAATCTGCCTGTTTTCCAGCTCCAACCGGTCAAACCTCACAAAAACTGAAGAAAACCTTTCATTCAATTTGTTAAAAATTGTCCTGGTGTGAAAAATACTTTACATTTGAGACTTGTCTAACTCAGGTAAGACACAACTGTATTTGGATTCAGATGTTACATATGTTTCTTCGCAGGTCATGCGGTTTGTTAAGTGCTGCAAGGTTTCAGTGGTATTTGTAATTGCCTTCCTTAAGCAAGTCCCCTGTTTTCTCCTTACTCTGCCGTCAACAAGAAACACACTTGATAAAAGGAAGTGAACTTTTTAGCAGCACTCACTGGAAGAACACACCAACACACACATTGGGTTGACACAATTTACTGATTTCATTTATTAGTGTCTCTAATCTTCTCTTTTGACCCCAAAAAGACATTTTCAGAGAATAGTTTTCATATTTTTCGTCATATTTAAAACTTCTGTACAGGATTTTAGTTTTCACAAACTTCACATGTAGGGCAGCAATATTGTTTCGTTTCTTTGAGGAAATCAAGAACGAGGATAAATGGGGGAGAACAAAAGCGTGGCAGGGTTGTGGGGGCACAGCTCATGTGGGACATGTACAGAAGCAGCTTCATCCAGATAAACTATGTATATATACAAACCATTCATACAAATTAGGCTCCTAGAAGTAGAATTTCTTACATTACATTTTAATGTTAGACTGAGATGAGATGAGAATAGACCCCCCCACACCCCCACCTACCACTGACAACTGAATAGTCAGAAGTTCAGTCAGTAACCAACCAGTCACCCATCAGGCTCAATACATGGCTATATGAGGAAAACACTGGTGACGGTTGGGGAGTGAGGAAGGTGCAATACACAACCCCCCAAAGACACAGGGGGGTTTAGCCCCTTCAATCCACACTCTGCAGGTTGGACCAGCTCATTTCCAAAAGCACACAGGTGAATCGGCATTGTCAACTGTTACCAGATTTTGTTAAGATCAAAAAAAGTTTAGTTTTGTTTTCAGGAGAAACTGCAAAACTTAAAGATCACAGGAACGAGGGTCTGTCCATTCAAGGTTTGGTCAAAAACATAAACACATAGAAAAAGAAATATTACAGTGTCTGGTGTTTCAAGTGGGATGAGCCGCTTAAAGAACTCAAAAAGGTACAGAATTCACAAATTCAAACAGAACTATGCATCTCTTGCAATCTAAGCACTGCTAAGACGGGGAAAGTCGTGATGAGGACCAAAGTTCAATAGGATAGCAATCATAGTTTCAGTTAATCGTTTTAGGTTAGTTGTAGGCATCACACATTGCTATTTTCTAGGTTTGGTAACAGTAAAAGTAAGTGCTCTTTCTACAGAACTGTGAACACAGAGCCGGGGAAAAAGAATAGAGGAACGTGTTGGTACCGCTAATGCACCCGCTTCCCTGGGATGGATAGAAGCCCCAGTCTTTGAAGCACTCACATACTTTGGAGTATTTGGAAACATCAGCCTGAGGGGAAGTACGGAGTGTCACTGTGGTAGTTGTAGTCTGGACACACTTTCTGCACCAGCTTGTAGTCGGTGCTATAGAAGGAAATGAAGATGCAGATAACCTTGAAAGGTTTGGAACAAAGCCAGGACACATGGCTCTGAGTTTGCTCCTGGTAGCAGGTCTTGGATGGGTCGAAGTTGCAGAGTGTGTTCTTTGCACCTTTTTCCACCTTCTCATACTCTATGCGACAGTTGAAGGACTTTGAGTCCTTGGCATCTATGACCGACTGCTGTGCCGCCACATCAAACTCAACAATCTTTGTTGGTGGAACCAAGCTAACGGATACGTTGCCATGGCCCGTAGAGTTGTGGCGGAAGTAGACGCTGAAGGTGCCGTTGCCATGATCCACAATTTTACCAGTGATCAGGAGATTGAGTTTGACTGTTTTTATGTTGGAGTGGAAATCCCCCCAGCCAAACATCTTCTTGAACTTTCCTGTCTTAACCATGGGCCGCCGTTTTGTTCGTGGCCGTGAATCCTGCAGATCTGTGGAGTTCCTCAGCCAATCCCACAGGTCCTGCTCAGAATAGGGCTCCGGAGTATCATAGCGAAGGTCCAAGGCTGTGCTGTTTTCTTTGCCTTGTAAAGTCTGTGACAGCAGCCTGCTGATGGACAGCTCCTTACCATTTCCTGTCCATATATGTTTTAGTGTTGATTTGGGGCTTCCTGACTTTATGATGTCCGACCTTGATGCTTGGGTACCCTCGACCTGTAGAGGAGAGCAAAACATGTCAGTCTGCTTGTTTTGCTTTGCTAAGTGTATCAAACAATTTAAGTAATCTATTTAGAAATTTAATTATATGAATTCTGTGTTGGAATTGCATTCGCAAACTCTCACTAAAGGCAGACTTCCAACTTGGAACTCCACGTCAATGTACGTTCAAGCTACCACCTCCAATGAAAAGTCAATGTAAACGCGCATAGACATACGCTTCAAGCTTCTGCATTCAAAACGCTTGCGTTCATGTGTTGCTACGCAAGTTCCCTTACTGTTTTCATTATGGAGGAGAATTTATATGGCTGGAATTATATGACACCAAGTCTTTCATATATCAGAATAAAGCTGTGAAAGAAAGAGCCAGCAACAAAATTCGAGAGATTTGCAACGCTCTGACATTGCGCACCAAGTCTCTGTAGGTGGAAGACATGAGCTAGTAAACAGTGAAAAATGGAAGAAGAAAAATAAAAGTAAGATGAAGAAGCCCCCGTCTAGTGTGAACACAGTGGGCTAAATGTGCGTTGAAAAGGAGCTTTCAGCGCGTTTAAAAACACGTGTCACATACCCGGTGTGAACGTTCCATAAGATCGGGATAATGGAAGACATAATTTCAGCTTTTACGGTTCCTGTTGTTCTTTCCTCTTTGTTGATGTCTGGGTTTCATCAGTAGATGTGTTGCTGTGCTTTTTGGCTGCACTGAATTTAGCATATAAGGATGTAGTCAACCAGTACTGTTAATTCCTGAAAGTGGCAATCTAAAAACCAAAGATTCTCTAAGAATTGCTGAATAATCCTCTGACTTCTCAGACTTTGAGTCAGATTGGACATCATTCAGAGACCCAACCTCTGGTTCAGAAGAAAATAATGAAACAAAAAAATCAAGGATACAGCCCAGATTCTGTTTTCACTATTGAGCCCCCATCTGGCTCAGTTTTCCTGTATTCATTGGGGTGTTTGCTCTGTCATGACATGGACTGAGGACCACACAGCCTCATAAACAAGCGAAACCATAAAGAGTTTTTAAGAAGAAATCTGCTAAGGGGGAGAAAAAGCTGTATAAGTGGGAGTAGAGACTAATAAAAAAAGCACAAGGATTTTTTATTACACAATTACAAAGAAAAAGCTATCTTGGAAAGACTGCTCAACAACAGTACATTACCCACACAGCCCCAAACTAGGTTATGATGTCTATGTAATTTTGATTACATTAGCAAACATTGCATT
This sequence comes from Oryzias sinensis, assembly GCA_037389245.1. Lineage (NCBI taxonomy): Eukaryota > Metazoa > Chordata > Actinopteri > Beloniformes > Adrianichthyidae > Oryzias > Oryzias sinensis. The sequence goes on from CM074488.1 coordinate 49,589,216, forward strand.
TGTGTTTGCTGACACCGTCACCCAGGTTTGTTTTCTCAGAGAAAATGTTCTTTGTAAACTTTAATAAATCTTTAAACCTCTTCAAATCTTATTGACAATGGTGAGATTGAGTGCATCGTCTCATCAGGTCAAACAAACAATAGTCTTCTTCCCCCCAGGTTTTTTCAAGATCTTATCTGGTTGTTTTTGGGTGGAAAAGTATAAGTTCTTGAAGAGTTTGATGTTATAAGACCTGTTTTGAGGTTGGGAGAACACAAAAAATAAAGTCATCTAAGGAAGGTAAAACTGCTGTTGAGATAAGAGCTGTTCAGGAGGTAAGAATGCTGCTTAAACTGAATATTGATTACTCCAAACATTAATGCTGCTCATGCCGCAGCGAACAGATCTTTGTTAAGACGAGCTGTGGTGGAGGTTCCTGACATTGATTGCCTGATTTCCGTTGAAATATGTGACAGCAAATCTATCTGTGTGCGATTTTTATGTTGAGCAGTTCCAGGATCGATAATGGGAGAAAATGCAGGTATCTCTCAGCTCAATGTCAATTGCCATGTCAGACATACTTTAGAAACCGCAGCGCTTTGATCCGATCTGTCTCACTTCCGGACCAGAAAGACATTGATGCTCACTCCTACTGTGATCTGAGAGTTTTTCAAACAAAGTTAGACATTTTCTTTGTAGACATCGCACCTTTAGTTCTTCATATGTGCAATATCATTAGTTCAGAACAGTGGAACTTGTCTGAAGACTTAGGTTTCATGTCATGTATGGAAAAGGCTCTGATCAAACTTGAAAACTAATGGTCCAAACCAAATCAATTTAAAATATAACTTCAGAAATCTTTATAGAGATGATCAAATGGATGTCCTAAAGAGAAAACGAAGTTTGGGCAGCATGTGCCATGGTGGGGTTGTTGCCGTTCATGTTGTCATGTTGCAAGCACGCCACATTTCTGAAGGATTGTGAGGATCTTTCTCATGTACATCTGTGGGTTTCAGAGAAAAACATTTTTGTTTTGTGATGTCCTAAAGTGATATGTTATTAAACCTCAGCAGATTTTATTTGGTCTTTTTGCAAAATGTTTAGCATATTTATTCTGATTTTTTTTAAGGCTATGATGTGCTCTGATCTGCAGGACCTTTGTATTCACTTAAATGTTTTAGGTTCTCATCAGATAATGCTCAAGGGGCAACTGGAACATTTTCCACTAAAGAAAAGAAGATACAAAACAAAACACTGTCAGACTTCTTTACAGAATGAGAAGCACAGAGGAAAAGATCCCCTGTGGATCCTTTTCAGTCTCCTGATACCTTCTTTTTGGTTTCCATATGCCATAGTTAGGAGGATGCATGACCTTTGACTGTGAAGCTGACAGGAGCATCTGATGACTACATGCGAACGCAGTTTCAGGTTTGAAGCTGTAATTGATTGTTCTTTAAGTCTGAAAAAATGTAGATTTATCCTAATGAACTCAAGAGTCCAGATCTGTTCAAGTACTACCATCTGGACTTCTTTAGATTCCTAAGGACACCAGACATGGCGATGAGCCTGATGATGTCTGCATTTATTTTTTATATATAGATAAACCAAGAAAACTCTCCTGACATGATGGTAATCCACATCCACCCTTGCCTTGTACCCAAATTGCGAAATTTTCACCGCTTCCATTATTTGCACCAAGTTTCTTCCACTGGTGGCAGACTTGTGCTAGTAAACAGTAGAAAAAGAAAAAAAAGCCCCTCACTGCTTGTCCAGAGTGAACACAATGGGCTACACGCATTTTAAGTGCGTTCAAGAATGAACCACAGAATGTGGTTTGGTTGAAATTTCAAAGATGTTCCATAGCCAGCTAAGAATAAAGGTACCATCAAGTAGGTCCATGTGTTACCCCTGACCCCAAGAGACAGGAGGATGAGCACCTGACACTTAAGTAGCAGAAGCTGGAAGCAGGAATGGAGCGAGTGTGGACCTGCTGCATCTTCAAAGCATATACAAAAATAAGTGAGGAACTGAAAGTGATGTTAGGCTGACACAAAAGAATGCCATAGTTCTTGATCAAAGCATTTGTATTTCTTAGCTTTGTCTTGATGCTTTTATTTTCAAAGGTTCAACCCCCCAATCAGCCTCTCCATATCCCTCTCTTCCTCACTGGTGGTCTCTCTCTGCATCTGTGCACTCAGGCCCAGATTTCCTCAAGGTCTGAGGATTGCATCTGTTAAATTAGCAAATTGGTGCATACAATCTACTTAGTGTGTTTTGTCTTTGATGTATTTGCAATAGAGACATTTCTGGCAGAAAGTGGGAACAATTGATTTGATTTGTATCTGTAAAATTAGATGAAATGGATAAACATAGTGCAAACAATGTGATTTATCAAACGTAAAGCAGGAATCTGGGCGCCGCTTTGCTTCTATATTTGGCATGACTCGAAAGGAAGGAGCAAACTGGCAAAGGGGAGAGAGAGCTCTGACTTCTGAATGTGCACTGTTGGCTTCTCTCCTCAGTGTTGCTTGCACTCTTCCTCCTCTGCAGGCTCCTGTTCTCTAGAGACCCGCTGGTCACCTGTGCCCCATCTTCGATCCCTCTCTCTGGGGGATTATCGACCGTCATCAGCACAGATGCGCTCACCAGTGTGAGGTTCGACAGAAAACAGCGTGCCACTTGTAGGTTATAAAAGCAGTTTCATTTTTTTCCAGGAGCAAGTAATCATAGATGTCCTTTCCATAAACTGAAAACTTCACATTTGCACTATATCTACTCGAAAAAAATACTGTTAATTGCACCCCATATCAGTTGTTTAATAATATTTAGTTGATTTTTCACAAATTCTAAATGAAAAAACGTGTGTAATCTATTTGTATCTACATGTAATTTAGTGCTTTTTATTGGGGATTTCAGTAAATCAGGCCCCCAGAGTCTCTAGGTCAGGGTTCACCAACCTTTTTGAGACCGAGGGCTATTTCATGGGCACCAAGTGGTATGAAGGGCGTCACTAAAAACCTCCTAGCCCCCCCCCCCCCCCAAAAAAAAAAAAAAAAAAAAAAAAACACAATTTGAGGACTTCCTTTGAGGACTTCCTTTTGTGTACCCTATTTTTATTTGCTCATTTTACACACAAAAACTTGCATGAATTTTCTAGACTAGTATTACAGGGGGGGGCGTCAAACTCAGTTGCAGAGGGAGCCTAAATTCAAAACAGACTTTAGGTTGCGGGCCGAACAAGATAAATAATTATTGAACACACTAAAGCTAAACTTTTAAACCTTTAAAACTTTAACTTAATTTTAACTTTTTAAACATAAATGTAAATAAAAACAGACAGCAATATTAATCCTCACATTAATGGATTACTCGACCACCTCAACCTATTCTCAAAATCTTTACATTACATGAATCATAAGAATGTCCAGAAATTGTGTAATTTATATGATCTATTTAAACTTTTGTAATAGACCCTTACTTTTATTGATTTTTTTTAGTTATATTTGTTTACATATTTGGGTTAAATGTCTACCGTTATCTCAGAATTGATATTGTTGTCATTGACAGACATGCCGTGGTTGTTTGTTGAATATTTGCTTCAATAAAAAAAAAGGTTTTTTTGGGTTGCATTCCCTGCGGGCGCCACAAGGGGTGCTCGCGGGCGCACTGGCGCCCGCGGGCACAGGGTTGGTGACCCCTGCTCTAAGTCATTGACAGATCTTCTTACTGGTGATTATGCTTTTAGCTTCACTTCAGTGGACAGCACATTCACTTACACACTCCCCAAACAGAACTCACACAGCTGCCAGTACTAGATAACTGCTATAGCTGCATACATCTATAGAATAATTGAGTTTGAGGCCTGAACTTTGGCTTGTATGTGGGTTTGCAGAGGTCTGTCTGCTGTAAACTCAGTCGGAACCCCCTCATTTGTTTAGACAGACGGGCTTTTCTCCCCGCCTCACCTCTGCAGCTGGAGGGCAGCGGCTCCACTGAAGTCATGAAGCGTGTTAAAAGAAAATGTAAAACTATGTGTAAATTAGTGTTTCTGCAGACAATGATGTCCACAGAACTGCAGAGAAGAGTGTTACTTGTCTCATGGCAACATAATCTCAAAAAAATGATTCTTCACTCTAACTCCTGAAAAACACAACAGATTTATTAGGAGTTGTGGAGTGATGTGTCCCTGTCCCAGAGTTTTGTGCTTCAAACTGAAATGGAAAAAAGTGAAAAATTACAGTCCATCATTCTTCATCTAAATAGATTTCAAAATCCATGTTGACGTCTCCGAACACACTGGTGAGACCACAGCAGCTGTTTTTAATGATGCAGCAATGATGCAACAACACCCAGTCATGTAGTTTTCATTCACAATTGAATGAAGGCCTCAAAAAAGTTTTCTTTTAAAAATGTTTGGTTTAAAAAAAACACAACTATGACACATAATTGACAAGGTCCTTTAAATTTAAATGTCCAAAAATGTGTCATTGTGAATATTTTGCTACCTCAGCCAATAAAAATCAACAAATATAAATAAATACATACTACTGTTAATTACTTCTACAATCTAGCCACATGGGTTGCAAGCCAGTTACTTGTGTGCCGGTCCCAAGCCCGGGTAAATAGAGAGGGTTGCATCAGGAAGGGCATCCGGCATAAAAATTGCCAAAATAACCATGCGAATCATCCACAAGACTTTAGACATGATAGAGTGAGGTGGAAAAGGATGATTTGCTGTGGCGACGCCTGATGGGAAAAGCCAAAAGAGAAAGAAGTTCTATGTAGAAGAATTACTTCTACATAGTAATATATCAGCGGATATGTCTGCAGAGTATGTATTCTATGTTTTGCAGAGAGTTTATGAATGTGCATCTTTAAATGAGCAAGCAGAATGTATAGTTCCAAAAAAAAGAAAGTGATGGAGGTTTTAAAGTATTTTGATGATATTGGTTATTTAAAAAAATAAGTCTTCGGAATTTGGACAGTCCTTACTGGAAAGAGCTATGAAGGATGCTGTTTTGACCTTGAACTGGATTTTCTTCTAAGATTTATAGGTTTTATTTTACCTATGCACTTTTAATCCGTGTTGTAAAACACAAAAACAGTTGATTTTTTTTTTTAAATTAAGTCTGCTGTCAAAAAAATGCAAAATGTACTACTCTGAATTGTGTTTTTTGTACAGTTTCAGGTCTTTTGTAAAATGATTAATAAAATAAAATGTAATAAAATGAAAAGAAAACTGTTGAAAAAAATGAAGCTGGGGTTGTCCTAAAAATTATTTACAGCATTGCCACAGAAATTGTTTAGAATGTAAGTTACTCCAGTAAATTGTAAAGTGTTAATAAATATTTAAAAAGTGCCAAGGATTAAATGGTTCCACTTTTTTTTAAAACAAAAAAAACATGAACAAACCGCGCTTCGGGACCACATGTCCGCGAGTCTTACGTAACTTACATTAACCTAATCCTAACCATGTCATTTGAAGACGTAACTATTGTTGTTAACGACTGTCTTAACGTCTTTTAAAAGAACGGTAATGCTGCCCAGATGTTGACGCATTTCGCACATGCGACCGGTGCGGATTGGATACCTACACCTGCCTTTGTTTGCAACTGTGATCAGATTTGTTGAAGAATGGAGAAGTGCATATATAATGGATGTCATGCCTCCGGGGCCCCCAAGGAGACGTGCCCGACAGTTTGAGAACATACAAAGTGAATGATCCTTCATTTCATTTATTTAAACTTTGTATAAAGGATCATTCACTTTGTACATGTCTTCCTGGCGGGGATTCTTTCTGAAATATTTCCCAGGCAACAGTGCTCAGTACGACTGGCTGAGAGATCCATTTAACGCAGCAGCACCTGCTGATTTGAGCTCTGCAGAGGAGGATCTGTTCATTGAAATCACGTCGTACTCCACCCTGAGGATAAAGTTTACACTTACTAAATTCTGGCTGGGTGTGGAGAGGGAGCATCCACCCATGGGGCAGAAGGCCCTGGGCATTCTGCCTCCGTTCTACGTCCTATCTTTGTGAGATTTTAGGCTTTTCTGCTGCTGCCACTTTGAAAACAAAGAACAGAGCTAGGCTCAATATTGAGAGTTGCAGTAACAAACCTGCATCCTGGTTTTGAAAAGATGTGTAGTACAAAGCAGGCACATTGCAGCCATTAACACCTTTTTATTTTTTTGTTCTACAAAGTGAATGCACTCTTTTTCTAGCTCATATATGATATATGATATATGATATATGATATATATATATATATATATATATATATATATATATATATGTATGTATATATATATATATATATATGATATATATATATATAGTATATATATATATATATACTTCATTAAAGTTAAACATATTTGGGTTATTTTGTCACAGTTTTTTCGCAGTGGGGGGCGGGGGGAATGAACATTTTTCCTCCTCCAAAGGGGAAAGTTTAAGAACCACCACTCCAAGTGATCACATAGAAGCCAAGTTTTCTTTTCTATTTTTTTTTTAAATCTATCTTCTAATATCTACTGGCTCACATACAAAAGACTACACAATGTTTGGGGCAAAAATGGATTGGAATTCCCAAACAAGTTCTTTATAAAAAGAATCGGGAAAGTTCCTAATTTCTCCCTGTAATTAACTTGTCACTTTGCACTGAACAAACAGGTGTTATTGATGAGTCTGGGTTCGGGCCTGCGGCTTCACGGTCACTCCATAAATCAAAGCATAAGTTTTGCCTCGTGACCTGCATTGCCCATAACTCCTCAGCGCCGCCTCTGAACAGGCAGAGAAGGAACGCCTTTCTGCTCCCATCATGCTCCAATGCCACAATTCATCAACCACAGTGAACATTTGTATTTTTGGTGTGGCGTCTTACTGGACTGCTAAGTCCACTGTATAGAACATGTTACTGCTTGTATCGAAGGGGACTTTTCCCATTTTAGAGGCACACTCCATGAAGATGATCTCCAGATAAAATAATTAAATAACGAATTCATTAATTTAGTCAGAGCAGTTTACAATACAATCATGTCCCATAGTGCTCCACAAAAATTAATGCATACATGTAGGTCTGTGTATACATGTGCATGTATGTGTATAATATGATGGTTGATTCAAAAGCCAGCGTTCACCCGCTTATATCTCAACGTGAGTACGTCCAGCAGAAGCTGGTTTGAAGGCTGTGAAACTCTGACATCACAACAAGCACATAAAATCACTGACCTGAGCTCTTGAGCTGCCTGCCAGTGCAGAGAACAGAGTGTTGAGCTCTGTGTGGACGTGTCGGACTGCTGCTATGTTCTACAGACGGCTGACACTATGTTCACATCAGGTATGTGACGCACGCTTAAACGTGCAATCTTCAACACACGTTTAGCCCATGGTGTTCACACTGAACAAGGTGGGGGCATCTTCTTTTTGTTCTTTTGCTACTGTTTACTCGTGCATGTCTGCCACCTACGGTAGGATATAATATAGTTCCGGCCAGACACAAATTGCAATAATTAAATTCTTCTTTATGATGAATTTTCAAACAGGTACGCCATCCACTGCTAAGGTTACTTCAAATCTGAGTCCTGATTGGTCAAAGCCTGACATGGTTTACCTTCAACTTGCATCACTGGTAGCAATGCTTTTGTGCCAGGTAGGAGCCCAAAACGCCATAGAAACTTTCTGCAGCTTAATGCAGGTACATGAGAGTTTTGAACGGAGAAGCCCATAACACAAGTTAACGTGCATTTACATAGACTTTTCATTGGAAGTGAACGCTTGAACGTGCGTTGGGTGGTGTGAACATATCTTAAGAGAATGCAGAGAGACGTGAACAACAGTAAGTGCTACAATAATCTGTTTGCCTGGTAAAAAATGTCAGTGACAAAGGAAATGTTTAGCCTTAGCTAACAGAAGCTACAGAAGTAATTTAATTATATTAAATATCTTCACATATACCAGTTCTTTCTCTCATCCCTTAACTGAGATATTGAAGCCTTTCATGATTCTCACTTTATTTTGAAATTTAGTTTTTGTAATCAAATTTTAAATCAAGAACAACAGATAACCACTAATTTACATTTTCTCTAAAAAGCATTAATACATAATATTCTTTAGGTAGTTCCATATAAATTATTTTAAATCTTCAATCGCGAAAAGACATTTTCATTTGAGGACCGTGGTGAAAATCAGTTAATTCTGCAGACTTGTCAATTTTTTAGCAGACTCCTGGTAGGTCCAAATTAAGGAACTATTAGTTGTCACACATCGTGTGCAGAATTTGTTCTCGCTGTGGCAAATTCCGCATAATGCCAAGTTTTCTTTTTGAAACTGTCCTGCATGATGTAGCACAAAAGAAGCTTGGGGGTTTTGTTGGTAATTTTAAAAGAACTTCTGTCTGAAAAATAAACTGCATCCACTGCTGCCAGGCACACAAATTCTTTGGGAACTAGAAATGACTGTGATGTCATTTACAGACAAACTCACGTCTTCGTCAACTTGATTAATCCAACAGACACATTTATACATTTCCCAGTTGAAAACTGAAATAACTAACCCTTCTGGTGTAGCACTGACCCCCCCCAACACCACCTCCATAAGCCCTCATCACAGTCTGAGATTTCCTGGCATGAGGAGTTCAGAACATTCTTAGGGGATGGGGGGGTTTACAAAGTCTTAAGTCATCCAGAAGATGAAAACAAATGTAGAGTTTACCATTTGCTGCAAATATCTAACATTTATCAAAGTTTATTATCAAAAAGTACCAAAATATAAATGTGGGCCCTTTTAAAGCGGTTGCACTTGTCTAAAAGCCACAAACTTCCAACTGGCTTCAGATCAAAACACTGAGGCTTTTTCTGGTTGGATAGTTTTGTCAGAAGCTGCTCTGAAGTTGTGAAATCGTGCATTTTAAAGGGCAGAAGGCTTAGAGGGCAGCACAGTCTCAGCTGCTTGTTCTTTAACACATTCTGGAGTTCATGATATCAAAACGTTTTTCATCTTTTGTACAGCTTAGGATAAAAGTACTAATGTTACAAAACAGGATTACATTTACTATATTTTGGATTAAAACAGCATATTTTAGACTTGTTTAAAGAACTCAAGTTTACCTATTCAATCTCTGTCACACTCTGTTCGACTCCTCTATTTCCTGATTATCAGCTGTTCCGGATCCTCTCTCTAAAATTCCTCCAGCTGATCCAAAAAATGCTGCAGCCAGAGTTTGGAACTGAAAGCATCCATCACAGCATCTCCGTTGTGGCTCCTCATGCTCAAAACACAGCAGGGGTTCTTCAGGTTGTAGATAGTAAGGAGCAGCGCTGAACCTCCCCATCATTTCGTCTCCAACTCCTGTTTACTGGAAGCCTGAGTTTGGATATATCTGGATATATCCAGGATTAAATATGATGAAACACCAGAGCTCTTTTCCGCTTAGAGAAACAAAGAAAACTACGTAGCGGTTTTGCTTGATTCTCAACCAAAATTCAGGTATTAGGGATGAGTGCACTGTGCAAAAGCCAAGGTATTATCAAAATGCAATATGGGAAGGTGTAAGTTAGGAATCCTAAGCACAGCACATGAAATCCAACTTTCTGTGTATAGTTTGATTCTGCTGGGCTGACAGATGGTCTGTGTGTGCTTCAGCATTATGTGTTTGCAGCACACACATCCAGATTTGTGTGTACCGCCAATGCACATGTGCGTTTGTGTGTGTGCAAGGTTAGGGAGGCCTCTTTATCTTTAATGGTGCACTTCCACACAGTTTTCCTTTTAACTTTTCTAAATTATAGTCGATCAGAATACCTAAGAAGCATCTACTATAAACTACCTGAAGCCCCACTAATTTCATCCCTTTAACCATTTGATTAGATATTTCTTTATATTATTTTTAACCACTAAATTTAAGTTCTCTTTTAAAAGCCAAATTGTAATAAGAAAAAAAGTTTATTTACTGTTTTTTACCGTTTTCCTTTGACTTTCACTGTTCAATCATTTCACATCTGTCACTGCAACTGTGGGGGCTTGTTCTAAATAGAAAGCTATTTGTTTTCCAACTGTTTGTAGAGTCCTCCCAGCTAAAAAAAAAAAAAAAGTAGCAAAAAGAACATCAAGTTCTGTACAATATTTAATATTCAAATTATTTGAAGCCAGAAAAAATGTTGAATCTATCTATCTATCTATCTATCTATCTATCTATCTATCTATCTATCTATCTATCTATCTATCTATCTATCTATCTATCTATCTATCTATCTATCTATCTATCTATCTATCTATCTATCTATCTATCTATCTATTTATATAGGAACATAGGAAGAAGGAACATGAGGAACAGGAGAACTGGTCAACCTGAAGTGTAAATCACATCAACACCCAAAGCAAAAACATATTAAAGATCACAACAAAATTTTAAAATCATAGCAAATGATTAAAAAAAAACAGCATTACTGTACATTTTAGAAATCTAAAACAAATTTCCAGAAACCGAAACACAATTGAGAAAAATTGAAAAGTTTTGGAAAACAAGAGTCTTTTCCAGAAATCAAAAATTTAGATGCATAATGTTAAAAAGGAGACACAATAAGAAACCAGAAAAGGTGACATTATGGGACATCTCTGATTGGATGATGATGTTTTCTTTTTGAGTTTTTTAAAATGTGTCATCAATGTCCGCATACTAATTAAAGTTTTATAAATAGTACGGAGAAAATCAAGTAAGATCATAGTGACTAGATGCGTTTTGACTCACTTGCAGTTCAAAAAAAGCAATTTAATTCGTAGATTGGTAGTCTATTTGAGGAATTGATCCTGGAACGTAAAAGTTGAAATTAATTGTTGAGGAAAAGAGAAGAGACTTATTTTTTTGGGCAGGTGCCTTTGACTAATCATGGATGTAACACTTCCTGCAGTACTAGCCTCCAACTTCCACCCTGTGCTCCTCCTACCGCCACTAAGAGCTAACACGTAGAAATGTCACATTACAACTGTGTCTGTAGCACCTCCACCGCAGGAGGAATCACTCCATCTTCCTTTTTAGCACATCCTCAAACCTCTGTAACCTGAATACACAAAATAAGGCTTTGCACTCTCATGCCCCCGAATGGTGTAATAAATTTGACAGATTTCCTTGTTTTCTTTCCATTTTGTCAGGTTTAAGAACTATTCTTTCAGCGTGTTGGGTAAATTAATTTGAGTTTCCTTTCATCAGCTTCTGTCTTCCTGCATGAGGGTTCTCCCACACCAATTCACGACAACAGCTTATTATTTGAAAGGAGCAACCAAGGACATTAGGTTTAACATTTGTTGTATAATAGTGCAGCTGTTAGCCCGGTCTGTTGTGTTGTCGTCTCCGGTCTGTGTGGAAAGCAGTGTTGGGAGCTTTTCCAGGCTTTTCCAGGAAGTTCGGGGCTGACGTTTCCCCAGATGACATAAATCAAAGCTGCAAACAGATGGCGCAACTGCACAGCCTCACCTAAATTAAGACCTGAAGATTGGCGCCAAAAGAGGAAGTGTTTGGAGAGGCAGCAGGGCACCTGTTCGCCCGTCAGATTCGGGTAGCTCCTCTGATCGCTGACGGGAGCTTCTTCAGCCGTTTCGTCGCTGAATTAATGACAGCAAACAGTTAAAGCCTCCTCGCATCCCCTTTGTGAGTTCATTCTCTTTCCACTTTGGTCCCTCTCAACTAATCTTCAGTGTCACACTTAATGAGATTTTCAGTTTGTGCGGCGGAGCAGTAACTCCTGCTGTATGCTTCTTGCCACGGCTCTGCAGCATCTTTAAATGATTTTAAGCAGCCGACTGCACTCTTCTGTCTGTTCCTCCTCTCAAAAGCTCGAATTATAGAGGATATTGAAAAAGGCATGAACGATGACCGCAGGAAAGCTTTCCATCCTGTTTTTCATGTGTGTGGTTTACTTATGAATGTCAGACATTATTTGAAATCATGACGATTTAAAACGATGATCTGACTAAAAAAGATTAAAAGTCAATACTGAACCCGGCCGCTATTTTACTGGTGCAACGAGGTTTTTGATTCATGCACGTTCGAGTACGTTCTGTACTACAACAGCATTGTGACTGGAAGAAGTAGGACATACTTCTACGCAGAGCCGCGAGCATTTCAGGGCCCGCGTATGATCAATGGGCGGATGGATGGAGTTTGTACAAAGCTGAGTCAGTCTTTTGAGGAAGTTCATAAAGAACTGATCTTTTAAAGGCTTTAATACAACAACAAAGTTGTAGAAACCAGGTGGGAAATGTGCAAAGGTTAACCTGGGATTGATATATATATATATATATATATATATATATGTCTTCTCCCCATAATAGATAAACGGCAAGGTTTTCCACACATTGAGATGTCGAGAGATGAGATTTGATGTCGAAAAATGGGATATGAGGCCATTGGGCAGCACATTGTGCATTTATTTTGGTTGGCACTTTGTAGCTTATTAAGTGGTTTGATAGACAAGACTAGACAAGTGACAGTTTTATTAAACAGGCTAAAATCTGCCACAGGTTGATGTAATCAGATGACATAAGAATCTTAGAGCTATGAATCTATTAAAAAAGCTGCTTTGTGCCAGAAGACGTTCAGTAGAGAAAATAGGAATTGAAGACACTCCGTTACATTTCTTTAGAATTTTTTCTTTAACCCTTTACAGTTTTTCTCAGTCGCTTTAGTACAATTCTCAGATCAGAATGACATTCCCAAAACTATTTGTTCAATCTTCACATCATGATGTCACTTGTGCACATCATATTAGCAGTTTCTCACTTCTTTGAACAAGTTGCAATTGCTTTGGTACATCCATGCAAATGATTATGTACAATTCTCTGCTCTTTGCTACATTATCAATTGTTTATGTCATGTTGATCAAAATGTATTATATAGTTGACTGTGCAATAGTCTTACTCCTCAAAACACCTAGTCATCAGTTCATCATATAAGTCATTAACTGCAAAATGGTTGACCAAGTTGTCATAATGTGACAAACATATTTCTCTGCATTGCAAGAGAGGATATTTGCAGTGATGTGGATGAGAATTTGTGTCCTAACATACAGGAACGACAAGAGGTGTAGGAAGACCACACCAGTTCCTACTGCACTGCCTGTACTGTTGGACAGAATATTGTCTTATATTTTTTTTCCCCTTTGTGTTACTGTTTGCAGTGGGTTTTTTCTATGTTGGTATGACATGGTCTGTCAACAAATTACAATATGAACAATAAAAGTGTAAATGTGAATCTTTTCCAGTCTCTTGCAATCAAACAAAAAAGGTGTAACTTACATTTTACAATAATTGTCATCAAAACTTTAGCCATAGTTTACATCAGAACCTCCCTTTAAAGTACACAGTTATATTGACAACACGACTAAGTAATTTGACTGTCTTGTTCGTAGACAGGACTTGACATTCTGATGGCACTGACATGTTCAATGACATAAAGACTTAGTTTTGAGAGATGAACTAAAGATTTTGAGCAAGTTAAAGGCTTTTGCAAGAAATCAATAGTTTTTTGCTGTTTGTACAAATTGTCTTGAGAAATGCACACACGTATTTGCAAACTTCAATTTTGATCTGAGAATTGTACTAAAGCGACTGAGAAAAACTGTAATGCCACAGCTTTTCCTCCAGCATTGACATTCTTTCGACTACCATAACTCTTCAACTGTTTAATGAATAAATGTAATGAATGTAATATGGTGCGGAGAATAGCTGGTTTGCACTGATGTGTAACATTTTACAGTAGTGAAGTGCTAACACAATCAACACAAAAGTAGCTCTGTGTCAATATGCTGCACTTTACATTAGTAATGTTTTGCTTATCGATCCAAAGCCAAAATGTAAAGTTACTTTTATCCGTTTCAGCATGAGCTGATTCCCATTGATCATGTAAATGGTCGCATCGCTACGGTTTGTCAAAAAGAGTGAGTTACTTAGGAGTCGCTGGCGACATCTTCGTTGTCCATATAAGTGTGCAACAGTGTGTCACACATATCTGACAACTTTTAATACTGGCAAACCAAAAACACAAACCCCAATGTTAGATGTGCAGAGAGCCTCTTTGCTTGCCTCAACCTTCAACAATGACAATAAAAATTCAAAAATGAAAACGTTTACTTGCTATTGGAGTAAAACTTACATTATTAATTGTTCTTGCAACATCCTGGATATCAAGCTTATAATGTTTCGTTTGCAATATCTTAACTGAACTGCAACGAAACAAAACCTTTTTCCATGGTTCCATGTCTGTGAACAACACCTCTATTTCTTTGTCGTTGCACCTTGGGACAAAAGCCTTTTAATGTGCATCCCAGATGGAAAGGCTTTGGCAGCACAGAGGGGGAAAAAGACACTAAATTAATATATTAAACGAGTTGGTGAGAGTCCAGCGTCATTTTGAAAGAGCAAGTTATTAAGTTTGGTCTTGAACACTGATCCAGCTGAAGATTATCTACCTGTAAACCCATTAGGAAGTGGTTCCATTTATTTGCAACACAGCAGTTAAAAGCAGATTCCCCTCTTTGGTTCTGACTCCACCAGCTGGTTATTTCTTTCAGGTCACAGTCTAGATAAGTAAATATGACAAGTATTTATATTCCACACCACTGTGACTTCTCCATTATCTGATTGATTGACCAAAGCAGCTTATGAAAGTTTGCATGTTCATAATTTATTTACATAGACCTTTGATAGATTAATTAAAGTAGTGTGTGGGAAGCTACCAAGACATGTGCATGGATAAACACCATAAAGAAAACTGTATGAAAAGCATGTGATGTTTGATTTTATAAAATTAAATATTGAGTGCATAGATGCATTAAATTTAGTCCCATTATGACCTCAGGGGTGTTCAATTGAGAACTCTACTGAGATGTGTGTGGGTGTGATAAACATCAGTGGCCTGTGCTTCATTCACAGCAATCTACTGACCACAAAAAAGAGAAATTCAGCTTGAATTGGAATCTGTAGACCAGCAAATCATATATTGCATATTTCAAATAGGGCTGGAATCACTGGGTACCTTACGATACAATGCAATACATTGCTCACGATAACGATACTATCAGGACATAGCGATATTGTTTTAAGATATATATATCGTCTCTAACAACTCCTGATATATCAAACTTTAACCCTTGTACGGTCTTAGATGACCACACCCTTGCATTGACGTGTTATTCTACCATGACAAAGGTGGATAAAGGTGGAAAGATTTCATGTAATCCATGGACACCAGTGAAGATCACAAATCATTGAAGAAAAAAGGTTCAGAGCACTGTCTAGTGGGTCTAGATGACCCAACTCCCAACATTAAAGTGCCTAGGATAGCACAAGGGTTAAGAAACAAGTACATATATGTTTTTTAGAAAATATTTCCCCATTTATTTTTTAGTTTTTAAAAACAATGATAATAAACAACTTGTGTCCTATTTGGTGCAATTAATAACAGATTTTGCGTAACATTGCTAAAATCAGTAATACCTTGTCTTTGACGAACAATGACAATTTTCATTTGGAAATATCTGTAAAGTTCAGTGTAAACAATAAAGAACATGAGCAGCAGTGCCATTATTTAATAAAAAAATTGCCATAAACAGGATAAAAATTGAAGTAGTCAAGTAGCTGCCAGGCACATTGGTATTAACTTTTGAAACACAAAGCCATAGCTACAGCATTATTTAAAAAAAATAGCTGTAAATCAGATGAATTTTGTGAACAAGTTAAAATGTCTTTGTTAATAATAAACAACACAATTTAGTGCAAATGTGGTGTAAACAAACCGCTGATTTCAGTACATCTGATATGTGTCCACCTGTGTGGGAGAAGGAGGGTCTAAGTGTGGGATGCCCAGTTTAGCTTAGTCTGTTTAGTTTAGCCATTACTTGTTAAATTCTATGACTTCAAGTTCTTTATGATTTCAAGTTTCTTAGAAAGCCCATTGAGACGATTATTGTTGTGATATTGGGCTACTTAAACAAAATTGACTTGAATTGGGATTCGTACCTTGATCAGGTCTGTAAGACATAGAATTTCATTTCCCAGTCCTTGTTAATAAAATGCACTGTGAACGTCATGTTGGACTCTGTGGCCCTGAAGGTCCAGCCGTCAAATGTGAACCGCACTCTTTCTGCTGTCTCCAGCGCCATCTCAACCTTAGCTCTGGTCTGGGCGAACAGTGCAGGGATCATTTTTTCAGTATTTCCAAGAGGGAAGGTCAAAGCGTGACTCTAATGCATTCAATAAAAAACGAAATCCCTCGTTCTTCACTTCACTGCAGGGACGGAGCCCCTAGCACATGTAAATAGCAATTTCGTTTGTAATTGCCTTTGCTCTCGCAGGATATGGTGGTAACTTCACCTGGAAAAGGGCATTCACCCAGGGCTGTGTCGGCTTCAGGCCAGCAACAACCACGTCTTTCTAACAAAACTCCGGGTGATGCAGCTTAAATGCTACCCGGGCATCTTTTAAATTGATACTCTGACTATTTTTGTTGTTTTTTCCCCCTCCCCTATATTTTTCTTCGTCCGCCCGCAACACCCAATCTTGCAACGAGCGCCCTCTATCTACCTCAGAAGAAGCGTCTTACCAAAGGATGATTAATATAGCATTTTACACAGTCTTTAAACATAAATAAAAAAGATCGATACTAGATTAAACGCATCGAGAATCAATCACGGGACTAAATATCGCAACATATCATCATATCAATATTTTGGCTCACCCCTAATCTTAAATGGAGCTTATGACACTGTAGGGTCCTTTTGACCCTCCTGGAAGCAACTTCTTTTCCCTGAAAACCTCCCAAAGAGCTCCACTTTGATAATTGAGCAGACCACCACTTCAAGAAAACCATCGAAGTCAAAGCAAACACAGAGTCATCTGAGTATGATGTCACTGTAAATTCTGCCCAAACTAAACGACTGAAGTCTCAATGACTGAGATTCCTGCTAATTTCAGAAGTGACAAACACATCAAGTTAAAAGAGATCGTCTAATTTGAGCAAATAGAAATGTATACATTATCTTAACTCTACTATTCATAATGTGAATTTAGTGGACCAACTCTAACCAGGGAAACTCAGAGACAGCCAAAACCCCCAAAGGTATAGCGGACATTTATCTGACACTAAATGTATCTAAACATCTGCTGCACCTTTTGATAAACTAATCCACATCACTAACCCTGCCCTCTGCACATACATGAGACAACCTACAGGCATGAGCTAAAAGCAACTGCCTTCCTTCCTGCTGGCCAGCAGATATTTCAGGAAAGCTCTTTATGGCCAGGAGGCAGTCTACCTGCTTCCAGGAAACACTTCCAGCTGTTTATAAGCCCTCTTAGAACACACGCTACACTAGAGAGTGTAAAGGTTTGAACAAAAAGTCTTTTCAACAACTATTTTCCAAAAATCTGCACAGTGTTCCGCAGAATCAGCACAAAGCACAGAAAATTCCAAAACCTTTAGTCTGCTGCAGTGGATCCTTCTGCTCACAGTAGTGATGCAGACCTGATCAGATTTAATCCATGCTTCAGTCAAACCATCCATCTTTTTTCAATAATTCAGATTTGGGTTGCAGGAGTCTGATTTTTATCCTGTTCTACTGGGGGGAACTCCTAGACCCCTAAGGCCTACGAGGCTACACTCAGTGTAACAGGACTGGAATATCTCCCTAGGAATGAATGTCCAAACCACCTCAAATGGCTTCTCTCAATCTGGAGGAAATAGAAGCTCTACTCCAAGCTCTTACCCACCAAGCTTCACACCCTATTTCTAAGATTCTAATCCAAAGGTCATGAGCACAGACAAGGGAATGAACCTTCACCAGTAAATAGAGTCAGTGATCACTTTACTTCAGCCACTACACCCATACACCTGAAGACCTCACGCTCCTTTCTTCCCTCAATTGTGAACAAGTTACTAAAATACTAAAACTGCTTCCAGGTATTGTTGTTACAGTCGGTTAATCAAAGTGTTAAAGTCTCCCAAATGAAAAATGAAACTTCCAATCGGAGGACTTTATGTTAGACCTACTAGAGACTCTAAGGTACTCTTTACAGCCATTCCACCCATAAGCCCAAACTACAGAAAAAAACTCGTCACTGACCTGAAGGCACAAGGATGTGACCCACCAGGGTAAAACCCTTAACACACATTGGCTGAACTAGGGTGATTGAGCAGATTGGTGTTAGAAAGCCCACACCAATCCACCACCCCTCACCATAGGCAACATCAGAGATGGAGAAAGTTTGGTTTCACCACCCAAACTACACTGACCAAAAATATAAAGGCAACACTTTTGTTATTGCTCCCATTTTTTATGGTATGAACTCAAAGATGTGAAACATTTTCCACATACACAAAATAACCACACCTGTGCAATAATCATGCTGTCTAACCAGCATCTTGATATGGCACACCTGGGAGGTGGGATGGATTGTCTTGGCAAAGGAGAAGTGCTCACTATCACAGATTTAGACAGATTTGTGAACAATATTTCAGAGATCTGGTTATTTTGTGTATGTGGAAAATGTTTCACATCTTTGAGTTCATACCATAAAAAATGGGAGCAATAACAAAAGTGTTGCGTTGGTCAGTGTATGTGTGGAGGAGAGCTCAACTATCTTCAGCCAGGACTGCTTAGCCTTCTTTTGCACCATATCCAAATGATTAGAGTCTATTTCCCTGGACTGAACAGTCGGGGGACCACCCATTGACTGCTACCCAAATGAGAACCACATTAACTAAAACACTGATTTCAGGGAACAGACCACAAAATCATGAATGCTTACAGTCTTGAAAGCTCTAGCTGCTCTCTAAAATTAAAGTGGTCTCAAAGTCTGCACATATATACGCTGTACAGTACAAAATGAGACATAAAATTACAGAATAATCACAATAATGAATGAAATGTTAACATATTTTCTGTTCAACCCTTACCTACCAAATGTCTTTTGTTTTGTCCTGACTAAAAGAAATACCTGGAGCAAAGTTCAAAAACCTCCATCCCTGCCTCAGAAACACAGCAGCCCCTCCATCCAGTCTGCAGCTAACCAGGACCTTCGACACTCATACTCACAAGATTTACTTCACTATCCTATAGCAATTTTTCACAGAAGGGAAAATCATGAAGTAAGATTTTTAAATAACCAATGGAGTGCACTTAAAAGCCACATTACCGGCAGCTCGGAGCAGATGCAGCAGAGAAACACAAAAACACGAGAGCCATAGCTCAGACCCTCACTGAGCACGCTTACATCAAGTCTGATAAAAGAAAGTCTAATCTGTTTAACCCCTTACAAAAAACATGCACTCAAAAACATCAAGACTTAGCAAAAATGTTCATTAACAATGAGACAGATGAGAGGATCTCTGCTCTAACTGAAGAGCAGCGCATTCAAAAGCAAATGTGAAAGCACGGTGATTGTGATTAGCTTCATACTTGTTTGTTGTCGAGAAACATCCCATTGACAAGAAAAATCATAATACATTAACAACTCAGTTTGACTTAATTAATGCATCGTAACCTTCCTTAATACGCTTAATCAGCATATCGTCCATAATCAAAAAAAGAAATCAATCGTTATCTTTAAATTTGCAATGTAATTTCAGGCTTACTAACTTACTTATTACTCCAACATGTCCTAATAGCTTGTGTTAAGAAAAAAAAAATTGAAAAATATGAACTTTTAAACGTAAGAAAGTACAGTAAAATTATGCAAAATATAATTATTTTATTCGATACAGTGACTTGCAATTTTGCATTTTTTTTCTTTTTTTTTTTAACAAAACAAACTGTTGTCTTCTTGTGTTTTTTGTGGGTCAAACCTAATGGTCTGTTTTGTTTTCAAACTATTAGGGTGTTAAGTTCAGTTTGTGTTCAGTTGAGTGGACAAAGCTGTAGCTGAGGGTTTGTCCTGCAACTGCACTTCCTCCAATTCTACATACAAGGACGACAAGATTGTAAAAAAACAGAAATAAATAGAAAATCAATGTTGTTATAATTTAAACTAAACAGATCCAATATATTGATGCATATTGGCAGATAATCCCTCTGTATCAACCATACTTTAACCAGACTGTGTTGTTTGTGATTCTGACATATTTCATGTCTTGTCGTCTTGCCCACATCTTACCATACATAAACATGTTACTAGTCAGCGTTGTTCCAAACAGCCCCTCCTTTAAAGATTTGTTAGCTGTGCGATAGACCCGTCAGTTCAGATTGTTTTTTCTATGCTTTTCCATGTGTTGTCATAAAAACATCAAGATTAAATTTAACACTGTCTTGTCTTACACGACAAGCTTTGTGTATTGAATTAAAATCCGGATTCAAATGTTGCAAAACAGGGATTACTCTTGTAACTACAAAGCAACTTGTCGAACACCGGTTACATCTACTGAAAATGATTCAAGTTGTCATAGTGCCTGATTAGTAAGGAATATTTAATACAGTGCATGAGTCAAATATTTGTGTTAAACAACTGACTTTTTTAATATGCAAACACAAATAAAAAAAAAATGTTAAGTTTGAGCATTGAACTCTCATCCTCGTCTCATTGAATTGGCTGCCAGACCAACATTTCTTGTCTTTCTTTTAAGCCACTCACAGGTACTGCAACTCTTACTTTTCTTGTTTGCTTTTCAAATATTCCCCCCTGAAGTCCTACGCTCTTTGGATCAGTGTGTGCTACTGGTTCCAAGAACCAAATGCAAGTTTCATGGGGGACTGCGCATTTCCTGTTTTGGCTCCTAAACTTTGGAATAAACTGCCACCGGCTATCAAAGAGGCCACCCTCTTGGAGACTTTTAAAGCCAAACTGTTCCTTTACCACCATG
Source organism: Oryzias sinensis (assembly GCA_037389245.1). Lineage (NCBI taxonomy): Eukaryota > Metazoa > Chordata > Actinopteri > Beloniformes > Adrianichthyidae > Oryzias > Oryzias sinensis. The sequence continues at coordinate 49,610,041 of CM074488.1, forward strand.
CCTTAGCATCTGCTAAGCTGGCCTTTTTTAATGTTTTGTTAATATTACTTTTTATGCTTGGTACAGTATTTGTATTGTTGTATTGATTTGACCTTCTATACAGCACTTTGGGCCTCCTTGGATGGCGTTGGAAGGTGTTCTAGACATGAATAAATGAAAATGAAATGAAAAAAATGAATGAAATCAAGTTCCGTTTCATCAAAAAAATGCAGTTTAGAGTTGGAACAAATTTTTAGACAGAGAAAAGCCTTTGTCATTGGCTGATAAAACGATCAGATCACAAAACAGACTAATATTGCAACTAGATCGACAATATGGGTCAATCAGAAGAGGTATGGATTTTTCAGCTTTCTGATTATGCAAAAGACCAACTAAAGACTGCTCACATGACAAAATAAGCGGTTAAGAGCAGGGAGGGGCAAGAAGCACTGATGTGTATTTTTACTCTTACAACTCTGCTTAACGCGGCTGAGCACTGCTCTGTGGACACAGATGGATTTCACAAGGACGAGGACCGTTCTGCTCCAGTGCAAAAGTCTAGTTATGCTCGTGGGACTTTTCACATAAACTTGACACCTTAGCAAAAGCCTCCAAACAAAATGCAGCTCCACAGTCAGTTTTTGTGAAAAACTGTAAGGCTCTGAGGAGATCATGGAAAACCTCAATGATCTGACAGACCTTTAGCTGAACTTCAACGACCTACTTCAATGTACGAACTCACAGAGCAATAATGAGTACATTTTAAACTAAAGATGAACAGGAGTTTGAAGGGAAGATGGGTGAGAGCCAGGCAGAGTTACACTGCCTGAACCAGCAGCAAAGAGGGGGCAGCTCAATCTGAATGCTGCCTGGACTGATCAGATAACAGATTAATCAACCTACATCACACATCTGTGAGCGTTTTAGGATCAGACCCTACTTCAAAGAGGCAGATCTGCACAGAGAAGAGCCAAAATGTTGAGATGATGAGATGAAAGAACAGAGCTTAAGCCACTAGAATAAAGTGACATTTGTATGGATATGTATCATTCAAAAATCCCCAAAGTATGAAGGATTTTCCAGTTTCAACGTGCTTATTAAAAATGATCCAAGAGCAGTTTGAGTCAAGCAGAAACACCCATTTTCAAAAAGAAAAAAGTTAAACTCACGAGATATTTTAACAATTTTAAGGCTTTGGTCAAAAGTTGGAGCTGTCTAAATGATAAAAAATAATATCAATATAATTGATAGTGAAAGTACAGCAGTTTGCTCAACAAAGACAGGATTCTTGTTAAAAATAATAGACGAAATCAAACAGCTGACTTCAGAGCCTTCCTAATATTTCTCTTTGATTAAATGCATCCCAGTATGTTTGCTCTTCAAAGCTCAGTTGAACTTGTTAAATGCACCCCTCGCACTTTAGGACCATTCATTTTTCATTCGACAGGAGTCAAACTGGGGGTCTCCTTCATCTCTCAGATTCATCTCGCACAAGGCTGCCTCGCAGCGTTAACAGGGGCTCCTCTCGATGTAAATGAACAGCACCCAGCTTGAGATTCATGCTTATCAGCCTCAATGAAACCTGGTATGAGGCGGGGGTGAAGGTGGTGGTGGTGGTGGTGGGGGGGGGGGTACTACAACTACAAACTGGCTCCCAAATGTGAGTCTGCTTCAGCTTCAGTTGCGTTCGTGAATACGTAGTAATGTTTTTTGCAAGAACACAATTTTTCTTGACATGCGAGGGCTTGAACTTTAAACGCGTGCGAGCAACAACCCGCTTTAGTCTTAGACACACTTAAAACACGTGGGGAAAACGCCTGGATCGTTGGGGTGACCAGGCCTGGGGATGGGGTTGGGGGGTGGGCATGAAGGCGAAGCTAAAGCGAGACTGAAGGAGAACAGGAAGTTGTAGTCCTTAACATTCAATTTAGTTTTAATATGCCTCTTTCCCCCTAAGTATGACCTGTGATATTACATCTTTTATAATTATTTTAATGTTTTTTAATGGATGTAGCCTTTTTTAATCAATTGGTATTTTAAATTATTTTAATTAAACACTGAACTACAAAAACCCATTAGTACACATGTCCCATAATGCATTGTTTTGTAGTCTGTAGGGCAGCTTTCAGTCAGTTCAGTACTAAATTTCCAGCCGCTTCGCTCAGGTTGGGGCTTTGCTTCCGCCCCTTTCTCGTGATATTTTTGTTTTGATTGACAGGTGATGTTAGAGCAAAAACAAAAATATACGTCTCAAACCAGGTGATCTGTGCAGTGTTGCGTCCATCTAGGTGATCTCAAACACGCTTATTGTGCATCTTGGCTGCACATATTTGGTGTTGCCAACATGAATTTCCATCCCCTAATGTTTACATACATTTAAGTATTGTTCGAAACTGTGAAATGACCGAAAGGTTACTACGGTAATCACTTTGTTACTAAGAACTTTTTTTTATTCTAAATTTATGGTATTTTGTTTACTATTTGTACTGTCATGACAGCGATGGTGCTCTCAGTTTGCCGTGTTGTTGCATCTTCAAAAGTACAGAATAAAATGTGACACTGAATTTGAAACAGCACATTGTAATTTCTGCATCTATTATTAAAGTATTTATTAGTAATACAGTGGAAATTAGTAGATCTGGTTAGCATGTTGATTTACGGTATGCACCCCTAAATTTTTTGGTTGTGCCCCTAAAATTTTCAGTTGGGGGTAGGGCTGGGCGATATGGCCTAAAAATAAAATCTCCGATTTTATTTTTTTTAATTCGATTTCCGATTTTTTCCCGATTCCCCCCCCCCCCCCACGCTACTTAAGGAAAGCAAGTACAAACGGCAAACAAGTTCAAGCAAATGTTGCTTTTATTTAATCAAACCCAAGACAAATGTAACCCCCATTTCTGGTATGAATAATAAATAAATGAACACACTCTTAGAATCAAAGTTAAGTATAACATTTTTCTTCTTACTCCCTTTTTGGACTTGTGTTTAAATAATTTTGTGTTGTTTTATATAATTTTTTTCTTGTTTTTGTCTAATTTCGTTATTCTAAACTTGTTTTCACGTATCCAAATTAAAAAGGTTACTTCTTTACTTAAAGTCCCAGCTGTGTTTTAAATCCCACTTTGTAGTCTAGACTAAAAGGAAACAAACATTCACCTTGAGAGTAGCACCATTCTCTAAAGGATTAACAATACAACTCATATCTGGGCTCTAAGGTTTTAATTAAATCAATAAACCCCGTCTTCTCCACGGAGATGATGATGAAGCAGGTCAACCCCCCCCCCCCCCCTCGCGGCCGCCTCCTCCGACAAACAAAATCCTACGCCGCCACATATCGCAAATTCATCGCAAATGAATATATCGGTAAAAGTAATAATTACAACGCAGTAACAACTAACTATACAGGCGTTGTAGAATCAGTATGTGTGTGTCAGGGCGCGTGCGGGTTTAAGAGGACTGAGCGCGTGCCACACGAGCGCGCGTGAGAGCCTTTGACTCCGATGGGCTTTAGGCAGCGTGTGTGGGGGGTCTCTTCCTCCACGTCTGTAGCAGTAAACCCAGACCAGTTCCAAACAACAGATGATTTTATTCCTTTCTTGGGAACAAACTTCCCACTGTCACCGGTAGCCATGCTGTCGCTAGCTGCTTCGTGTGTCGATTGTCGCGTGTCGCCGTGTGACAGTAAGGCTACGGAAGCTCTGGGGAGCCAAAAATGCGCCACATAAAAACTCGATTTAGTTATTTTTGAAATCGCCCGTAACAAAAAATTCGAATTAATTCATTTGATCGATTTATCACCCAGGCCTAGTTGGGGGCCACAGTGAAAAAATGTAGTCTGGAGCCCTGTCAGTGTTAATTTTTTTTCAGTGTAGTAAGGATCTCTTTTAGAGATTGAGTTGGAAAAAATATTTCTTATAAACATGTCAGTCGTGTCATCTGGTGGAAAAGACAAGAGGAGTTGTATATTGTTTAATTAAGCGCATTTCATAAGTTGAATTGCAATAAAAAATAAAAGAAAAGTTTCTTCAATTGAAGTAATTTGAGGATGACACCAGAGACGATGTTTTTGTTGTTTCATACCCTAAATTAAGGGCAATAAAATTTTATGATTTAGTTGATCTTAGTACTGGAATTTTTTTGTTTAAAGTTAAAAAACAATGTGTACCTGCCAAAATACTGAGTTTGTTCGAAATAAAAGTTGATAATTATGATTTTCGAGGTAAAGATATGTTTAAAAAGAAAGTGGTCAGAACTAACGCATTGAGAAATAGTGTTTTTGTTCAGAGGGTCAACATGTGGAATTTATTATCAGACGAACTGAAAAATGCAATATCCATACTGCACTTTAAGAAAATGTATAAAGTTAAAATGATTCAAAAATACCTTCTGGACTGAGAGACTTTGGTGGTTGTGAGGTCATTTTGAGAAGTGTTTGTTTTGTTTTTTGTTTTTTCATCTTCTTTTTTCTTTTCTGATTTAAGGTTCTAACAGTTTGTAGGTAGATGTAATGTTTGTATTCAGGGTTGGGGAAATAAGCCTTGGCTTCACCCAACACCTTTTTCGGTTAATTTTGTTCAATGTTTATGTTATGTTTATTTATTTATCATTATTACTATTATTATTATTATTATTTTCAATGTTTATGTTGACATTGATCAGTGTCAATGTTTATGTTGATGCTTTTAAGTTTGTTTGTTTAACATAACCGAAATAAAGTTTCTCATTCATACTGCATCTTCTTGATTCTTTTCTTCATGTAACAAACTTTTCCTCAATTCCAACTGTCTCTGTTGCAGCACAGGTTTGGTGGTTTAAAGGTAATTCAGAAAAGACTGTGAGCAAACGTCTGACTCATTCACTGTATATTTTTAATAAACCTTTTAAGACTACAGCAGAGCTTTTGACAGCATGAGACCCTGCTCTGCTGGTGGTTTTTATTTTGTTTCTGCTACTTATTTTTATGTATTTAGTGCTTTACTTTTGAATTGATTTTACCTTTAAATTACAGTTTTAATGTTTTGAGTTTAGTGTTTGCCGCCGATTGACTGCAGTCTTGTTAAGGTGTCGTATCAATAAAAGTGATTCGATTGGATTTATGGAAACGGCAGACTGACACGCCTCCACAGGACAGTCTGCTTTTAGACAGAGTGTCTGCGGCTGCAGCTAGAGCTTCTTAAAGGACTAAAGGGTGGGGCTGGGCTGTCAATGTTGAGGCAGGAAATTGATGTTCTGTTAGGTTTTTCAGTGAATGCTCACCATTTTATTATTCTTGTTTAGTTTAGATCACGGGTTATAAGAAAAAGTTTTTTTATTTTTTTCATTACTAGGTGAGATTGGTTTTTGAACCAAAATATAGAAATAAAGAGAAGTCTGAGACTGCTGCTCTGGTGACCCCATTCTAGATTAGCAGAACAGAATATATCCATGAATAGAATATCTATATATAATTAATGCCAAATAATTTTGGATCCTGAAACTAATCAAATCAAGACATTGTGAATTTTATTTAATTCAGGAATTTCATAGCAATATAACCTGAGAGTGATGAGAAAAAGATCAATGGGCTGGGAACCTACCAGCAAATGTCTTGGGAAATGGGAACAATAACTGTTGATGGAAATGGTTGGAAAAAGTGTAAAAATATTTTACGTTGCACTTTTCTTCCTAAACAAATCTTTAGGGGACATTTTTGTTGTGAGGTTAGTAGTTCAGAAGAAGAGTCCAGCTTTCAAAGACAAGAAAAGTCAGGAATTTAAAGAAACGAGCCCCTGGAACACCTCAGCATCTTTTAATTCAGACCCCTCTGATCTTCAGCTCGTGGCTTCGTTCTGCAGCTCAGACTCAAAGGAGAACTTTCAGGGACACTTAACAGCTGATCAAACTATGTGAGAAACAGTTTGAAGACAGAGAAGCAGCAGCAAGCAAACACTGTTTATCACATCAAGGCTGACTGAAACAGTCCCTGCACTTAAATTTTGCTTTACACTTCCTTAACCACACAAACATCCCCATTTTGAAAAAATTCCTACTGAATGGTAACTGAATTTTCCAAAGCATATTCCCAAGGGTCAGACTGAGAAGAGTGCAGCATCTGAAAAGATCGTAATATGTTAAATATAATAAAAAGAAATAATAAAACTCACATTGAAAAAAAATCCCATAAAGAATGCCAGCAGTCAGGAAAGGTGGTGATGACTTTGCTCTGAAAAACAAAAACTATGACAAACAAATGACATGACAAACTGAAATCTACAACATTAAAAAGACTGAGGAGCCCAAAGAGATTCAGCTGTGAATGATTATCAAATGAAACCAGATGAGACTGGCTGCAAAAAAACATAAAGCCGCACAGAAGAAATCTAAGAACCCTAGGAAACACGACCAATGTGCAGCCAAATGTCACACTAAATCTACTGCAGGAGCATCACCTTTTGTATGACCAAAGTCTCTGCAGATCAGAGAAACCATTAAGATTTTTAAACGAAAACAAATTTGAACTAAATAAACTCCTCAAAACTTAACACCTTCAGAAATGTTTAAGTTATTCATTTAAAATGTTACATTTACATAGTAAAATTCCAGTTTTTTGTTGTTGTTATCAAAACAAAAACTGCAAGATTTTTTCTTTAATCCAATTCTGTCTGTGGCAAGATGCATTAGTTGTTGCAGTGCATTGTGGGGCTTGTAGTATAAATTGTGCAAGTGCAATGCTCAAACTGTTTTTATAGTAAAACAAAAAAGTTGTCTGCCTCATAATTCCAGCTCATATGTTTTCCTCCTAAATTTCTTGTTGCTTCCCTAAACATTGACTTCTACTTTGTCATTATTTAATTAAAATGACATGTATCTGCATCTAGGAGTTTAGCTGCTCTGAGCAGCAGCAGACAACATTATCTGGTGACAGAGCCACATGAAGGTGAGTGTCATCTGCATAAGTTCAGAATCTTTTATGAGCATTATGTTATGATTGAAAGGTACAAGAATCACAATCCATGAGTACTGTACAGTGCATTACATGGAGACTCAGATTTATGATCACTACTGGAAACAACATAACTCCTCCGTCAAGATAAAATCCACCCACTTTTCCAGCCATTTAGGAAGGATTTAATGGTCCACCTTACCACAGGCTGCAAATACAGTACGTCTCGCAACTGAGACTGACGTTGACATTTCGTCTAGCTCTTTTAACAGGTGTTCCGGTGCTGTAATATGGTCTAAACCCTGACTGAATTTTTTCTTAAAGGCTGCAGGCGTTGCAAAAGGATCAAAATAGCATTTATTTCAATAATCTTTACAAAAAAGGAAGGTTAGAAATTGGCCAGTAATTGTTCAAGATGGAGGGGTCGAGGCTGCCTTTCCTCAAAAGAGGTTTAACAGCTTTGACTGTGGAAGATTTCCTGACTTTAACAAGCTGTTCATACCTTTCTGAAAAATCTTTTCTAAGACACCTGAAACATTTTTAAAGAGTCATGCTGGCAAAGTGTCTATACCGCAGGTTGATGAGATTATTCCAGAAACAAACCGGCTACAAACTGAGGGGATGTGAGAAAGTCAAAATCAAATTGATAAGAACAACAAAGAAAAGCTTCTGTGTGTGGCACCAAACTTTGGAACAGGTAAAGTAATGAGCTCGAACAATGTATCCAAATATTCATGAGAATAGATAAAGAAACTCCGATTTTACGATATGACGATAGGAAGGAGTTAAAGATCAACAATAATTCTAAATACATGTGTGAACTTGATTGTAGTACAATAATCAAAGCTCTAAATTACAATCAATGAGTATTACATTGTGTAATGAGCAATTTATTACTGAAATGTTTTGATTGATATCTACTAAGCTATCGATTTTCTTTACTTAATCTGCATTGTGTAGCAATAATTACTGGTTTAATGTGATCATGTGTTCTAATGATAATCGATGATTATCAGTTATCTGAGTGTGAATCATTCATGTTTACTGAAAAGATGTAAGGATTCTTTCTGAGGATAATCAATAAGCAGTTGATTTTGTTACTTGATAACTTGATCTGCAGACTATGATGTGTACGATATTGAAGAACATTAAATTAAATCACAATATCTGTCACACACCTAGGTGCATGAAATTTGTTCTCCATATTTGACCCATTCCTGGGGGAGCAGTGAGCTGCAGACACAGCTGTGCTTGGGAAACATTTAGTGGATTTAAGCCCCCAATGCTGAGTGTCAAGCAGGGAGGCACTGGGTGTAATTTTTAAAGTCTTTGGTATGGGTTTGAACCCATACCCTTCCAGTCACGCAGGGCAGACATTCTAAGGCCACTGAGCTGAACTAATGTTAAATACACTCTGTAAATAGATCACACATCTTCACAGACCAACTTTTGTCTAGACACAGTTGAACCTGTCAGCTGCTTCACCAAGAACAAACTATGGGTCACCAGCAAGGTTAAAGCAGTTCTTACCAAAAAAGAAAAACACCCTAAAAAAAATTAAGATGCTGCAGAGGCAAAGAGGGGCCCTGGGGATCTTTGGACTTGTGTGAAGGAGGCCAAGGACAACAGGAAGGAGCTGGAGAAACAATTGGAGGCTAAAAGAATGTTGGAGGTTTGGAGGGGGGATGAAGAGCATCACTGAAGCTGCAGCTGAGGGGAGCTGAGAAAGCGAAGTAACATATTTTTCAGTCGATTGGACTTTTCTTCTGTCTGTGCCCCATATTTATGTATCAGCTTTTCTATCCACCCCCGTCCTTTCATCCGTCTCCAAAGCTGGCTGCTCCCCTGCAAAGCATCTTAAACTTAAGTCTGTACCTGACGGGGCTAGGAAGGGGGTGATACCAATGATCTGGAAAACCTTATGCATGATCCCAGTGTGAAGGAATGACTGAAGGCCTGTAACAGTCAACTTCTATCCTATGAAAAAAAAAAACGAATGGTTTTGCATATCTCAACACCTCCATTGTGACAAGCGGTAAGCCCCCTCATCAGAAGAAGAACATGAGGTTTGAAGATTTTATTCTTTTCTCAGCACCAAGTTCTCACACACCCCAAAAAACGCCCACATGGACACGGAACATGCAAACTCCACACAAAAAAGAACCCAGCTGGGATTTTAAACAGGAGCTTCTCGCTCTGAGGTGTCAGTGCCAACAACCACTGCATCATGCAGCCCAACTCATCTAGAAGCACTAGAATTAGTAGTTAATCTTTTACCGTGAAAATTAAGGTTAAAAAAAATCTGTTCTGTTCATTTTAAACATAAAACTGAGAAAAAAAACAAGATTATGTTCTAAAAAAAATAGTTCAAAATTGGGTCGGCTAATGAAAGGGTAGAAAAGAAGGAATTAAGCAATATTTGACAAATACAAACAACTCAAATTGCAGTACATTCAAGAAATAACAATAAATACACAACTAATGATACCTTCACACCAGGCTCAGGATCGCACGTTCGAGCATCTATTTTCAATGAAAACTCTATGTAAACGTGCACATATGTGGGTTTTGGGCCCTTGCATTCAAAACAGACTTTAGTTTGAGGCTTTAGATACAAAAATGCGCAGCAATTATGACGTCAACTTTGACCAATCAGGGGCTTGGTAGGGAAAAAACTAAGTGCCAACCATTTGAAAATTGATCGCGGAGGAGCAAATAATAACTGCGGATGGAATTATATGACGCCAAGTGATGTTGCACCAAGCCTCCTTCAACGGCCCCCCCATAAGCCTAGTGTGTTGGTAGCTTACACATGATCCATATGAAGCTGCAGAAGTGAACTCGCTGCACCCAAACCCACAAACTCAGATCCAACAGCACCAACTTTCAGTTTCATGAACATCACAGAGATAGAGATATCAGGGAACATGAAGGACTGGGGCTCATCAGTCTCAGACCACATTAATCTGCCTTGCGCTACGGGAATGTGTGGCATGTTCAAGAGCACACTAAACAGGAATTCTTGAACGGGCTTTTAGCCCAGTGTGAGCGAAGCATCAGAGTGTGTTTGCAAACGCATTGAAAGTCAAGAATTCAAAAGTGAAGATTCTACTTCTTAATGGACCCCATTAACAACATATCATCCACGCTGTCAAAAGAAGTGGGGGGGTTCAGATTCATGGTAAAGACATTAGAAAACATGCTGAACAGCCTTCAGTTCATGATCTTAATGACCCTGATGTGCATGAGAAAAAATGCATTATGTTTCTGCTGTTTCAGAGAAGGGTGACAGTTCAATCACAGGAATAGATGGCAAAAGCTGCAATCAACCACACCTCTTAGGTGACTGCATGGCAGGGTCTTTGTCCACTGGTCATGCCCTTGAGGCAAAGACAGAAAGAAATCCCTACTACAACATCAGAAACATGTCCAGGTAAGGCTGACCTTCCTGCCTACAGAGGCTGCTGAGAGGCATCCCTTTAATTCTGGATAAAATGTAATCATACTGAAGAAAATGTTGCATTTCTATGGTAACTCTTGATGATAATAGATACTGGGGAAATTCTTCTCCACATTTTGACCCATCCCCTGGGGGGAGCAGTGAGATGCAGGCTAGCTGTCCTTGGGGGCCAATGGCTGGCTGGGGAGAGCAGGGATTGATCTGCCAGCCCTTTGGTTGTTGGATGACCTGCTCTACCGCCTGAGCTAAACCGCCGCCCTTAAAAAAAGCAACTAAAACCCTCTTGTTATCCAAAAGGCTTAGCAGGAGTTCCCCATTAAAAAAATAAATGTATTTTTAGTTGAGACAAATAATGTGTCATGTTTTCAATCAAATAATCCAGCAAAAAAGCCACTAATAGAGCAACATAACAGATCAAGAGAGTCTGTGATTTTCTGAGTGACAAACTGTTACCAGCATGCACAATGATATTATTACTGTTAGGGTGTAGCAGTGTGACACCCCAAATGTGCACATGTGTAATTTTTCCAGGTCAACTTTATGACCAGTCTTAGTAAAATTTTAACAACGCTCCACTATGCATTAAAAACCCACTAAAATGAAAATCGTGTTTTGGGGGTTATCAACATGTTCTTATAGCATTTTCTCATGGTGGCAGACATAGATATAACAATTTAAGATTAAAACTGCCTTTCTGCATGGGCTTGTGAAGGAGATAGTGTGAACAAACAGTTCTGCCACAACTCAGAGGCAGGTTTCCAATGAACTCCTGCTGCTATGAATAATCTACGTCTTAGAGTACGACGCAGGTTTTTTAAGGTGGACGCAGGTGTCTAAAATAATCCCAACTTAAAGACCACTGGGAAAGCTTTTAAAATAGATCAAAAGATGATCGGAGTGGGACTTTAAGGAATCTTCTTCTGCAAATCTGATGGAACCGCAGATTAAATCAAAACTGAAAATGTAAATCAAGCTAATAAAGAAGGTGTGCACAAAACTGAAGCTGTAGATGAAACTGGAGATTAAGATGTGGTTGCAAATGAAGCTACAGATGAAGTTGGATGTTGAAGCTGCAACTAAAACTAAAAATGAGATTATAGATGAAGCTAAGAATTCCTGTTGATTCCCAGAGTCAAAACTAAACAAGGGGAATCAGCGTTTCAATATTCTGCAGCTAAAATCTGGAACAGCCTCCCTGAAGGCGTAAGACAGGCCTCTTCTGTGTTCATGTTCAAATCTAGACTTAAAACATTTCTGTTTAGCCGTGTATATGACTGAAAGGTCCTATCTGCAGTTTTCTTTCCTTTCCTTCCTTTATTTTTAAATCAATTTTCAAATTTTTTCTTTTCTTTTAAAGTAAATTTTACGTTGATTATTTCTATGATGTATTGTGATTTTAATGCATTTTTCTGTTTTGTGAAGCACCTTGAATTACTTTGTGTACGAATTGTGCTATACAAATAAACTTGCCTTGCCTTGCCTAAGAATGACTGGAGAAAAAGCTTCAGATGAAAATGCAGTTAAAAGCGCATATTCTAGATGAAGGTGCAAATGGGAAGCAGATGAAGCTCAAGATTAAAGTAAAGATAAAACCGTGTGGAGGGAACTATAGATGATGCTAAAGCTAAAACGAGAAATGAAACTTTAGGCAAAAATAAAGAAATTTAGCAACAAAGATAAAGCTATACAAAAAAAAAAAGATTGAACCACCTCGTAAACAATTGAATAAAAACAAACAGCTAGACATAACTGCAGAAAACCTAAAACCAGAAAATAACCTGAACATAAAAACATGTCTTCATCTAAATAGTACAAACCCAGAAAACTAGAAAGCCACAAATCTGAGAGATACAATACTGCCGAGAAAAAAGTAGCAGTTGAGCCGCTCATTTCTGACTGAATGCAGGTAAAAGTCTGTTCTTAAATCAGCTCTCCAGCTAAGGAAAAGACAAGGTTTTTGTGGGGCGCTTGGAAATAAAACGGCAGGTACGGTGGCCCTGAAGTGCAAAAATTCACTCAATGCTAGGGTTGTAGCGATAAATCAATTGATCAACCAGATCAATCTCTCTAAAGTAAGTTGTTAAATTAAGTGAATCAATATATACTATTATAAAATTATTTCAAAATGAAACATTATCTTGATTATCTTACAAGAAATACAAGGATTCTGGAAAACTTCCCCTGCTCTGTTCAGTATTCATCTCCGAAGTCACAATGGTTGAATTTTTGGCTCAAAATGTTCTGTATCAATCTTAGGTCAATGGGATCATTAAAAATGAACCAATAACAATAATAAATCGGATCATCAATAACAAATTATGATATAAATCAAATAGTTGATAAAAGGAATCGTTACACCCCTTCTCAAAAACATATTTGAAGATCATAAAGACAATTAAAAAAGCAAAGCAAACAAAACAACAAGCTTCTTTAATTGTTTTTCTTTTTTAATGTTTTTTATATTTCACGTTTTCTCTCGTTCCTTTTACTGAGCCTTATTCTGCTGAAGGTTGATTGACAGCTGTCAGTTTTACAGGAACTGATTTCTCTGCTGCAACTGAAACTATCCAAAGGCAAAAATATTAGAAAGATTAAATTGTAATTCAGAAAATCAATGCCAGGACTGCTGTGGTGTCATTTTTGTGGAGGGTGGGCGGCTGATAGGCCTCCGTCTCTGTCAGGCATCGATCACAAACAGAGGTGTCTGCAGTTATGTGCGTCCACAGAGACATGAATTGTCTGCCATTAAGGTTGGCCTTAATAATCTGGTGCAACAGTGCCGCCCTGCGTTGCGCATCCCAAAAACAGATCTATAGTTCAGCCGCGGCTCAGCTCTGATCAATAACTGCGATTATTCCTCATTCACGGCTCAGGCGAAGCGCAGACATGAGAAATGACTCCAACAATTTGCTCTGCTCTGATCTCCCAGCAACAAGCAGATCCTCATTATAATGATATTTTTCCTGATGTGGCATGTGTTCGACGCAAACCGAGAAATGATGACTTTTTTTGACACGTCAGTCACGTTTGAAATTTAAGATACGTTTCTGCAGCCCCAACTAAAAAAAGACCACACACACACACACATTTCCACACAAACTGAAAAGGGCTTAACATACTTTTTTTTCTTCATGAGACCTTTCAAAAAATGAAGAAAAAAATATTTTTGCCCTAGACAAATCGGCCGTCATCTTCCTGTTTCATCACTGAAGGCAGAAAATGGAGATTATTTAAAAATATTCTGTAACACCAGCAGACTTTTAACTTCAGAGTGTGTTCACTGTGACTGCCTTGCACATGTCTGATCTTCAACCTAAAGGAGCCGCACACTCATCCTGCTGGCCTCCATTTGACACGCCTGCATATAAGATGGCGTCCAGCTAAAAAACCTTCCTGTACATTTTTTTAACCCTTGTGCTATCCAATGGGGTCAAGATGACCATTGGCGTGTTCTCCTTACCATGACAAAGGTGGATAAAGGTGGAAAGATTTCATGTTATCCATGGACACCAGTGAAGATCACAAATCATTTAAGAAAAAAGGTTGAGCGCACTGTCTAGTGGGTCTAGATGACCCAACTCCCAACGTTAAAGTGCCTAGGATAGCACAAGGGTTACACAAGCAGCCATGTTGTTGGTTTTGAAACAGTGGCTCTGAGAAGGAGACAGAGCTAAAGATGTTGATGTTTTTTTTGATGAGGACAGAAGCCATCAGCTTTCCATTCTAAAAACATTTCACTTTGATGTTCCTCAGGAAGCTTTAGTAATCCAACCAATACCAATAATTCATTGTTTATTTCAGCTGTTATTCAAATACATATAAACAGTAGGAAAAGACAAGAGTTGATCAGCCATTTAGTTTTTAACAAGAAATTGCTATAACCACACCCACATTCATGCCTCCAGTTTGTTCTTAGTTACATCTTGTGCAGTAAAAAAGAGGAAACACAATATATTACAAAAACAATAAATATGAATTTACAAAAGAAATATATAGCACTTTTTTTGCAACTCAAATTCTGAGAAATAAAACTTAGACATTCCATAAAATTACAGGCAACTAACTGCACAGAACACCGAAACGCCGTTCGCCATCGCCAGTCAACACGACGTCTGCCATGGATGAGCAATTTGACCCTGAACCAAATGTTCATTTATGTTCTGTCTTAGTAACTTGCGTAGCTTTGTGTGAACTCAAGAGTTTTCAACACAAAAACCTGAAACTTATGTTTGGCGAGTTTGTCGTTTTTCATTGAAAGTGGTTGCTTGATCGCACATTGCTGTGTGTTAACATGAAGCTTGAGACTTAAACCAAAGACAAAATCATGACTGGACTTTCTCCAGCAAGACCAAAGTTTCTCCTGAAATCCTTCAAACTGTAAAACACTATTGATTTGAAATGGTTTATTTCAAACAATCAAAACAAGAATAATGCACAAAACAATACAATCAGCAGTTATACATTTGTCTGATGTATCAAACTAAGGATAATAAGCCACCTGCTTAACTAAGGCCCTGCATCAATACGTAGACTATCCACCCCCCATCCTTGCCACCACACCATATGTTGTGACTGGGAACTTCAAAGCGCTGTATTCTTTACAGTTCCTTTCGTTTTCTTATATTAGTTACAAATCAGAATAGCAATATGGTCCTTCAATATGGATCCAAACTTTGTACCTTCAATTGGAAAGCAGAAGACCCAACTTTTGAGGAAAAAAGAAAACACAAAAAGATACATTCAATAAAATCCCTTTCCAGCTTATTGGAGCTACAGATGAAAATCTGCTGAAAAAATGAATCAGCTGTTTTATATTTCCATATTTTCTGATGTATCGTTTTAGACAAAGCTTTGAAGAAGAAAAAGATGAAGCGCCAGAAAAAGTATTTTTCAACACAAAGAAATGTCTAAGCTTACATTATCAGATTTAAAAAATCATGTGAAATATTCCTGGGTAATTCTGGGGTCTGTGACTTATATTTGACTGTTAAAGTTAAATGTTAACTGTTAAAGAGTTTATATATATATATATATATATATATATATATATATATATATATATATATATATATTTCTTTACATTTCTTTGCATTAATGACTGCTAGAATAATGATGCTCTGTCATAGATGGTACAGACATAAATAAACATGTAAAAAAAGTTAATCATATGTTTGACATAAATATTTGTACTCTGATTATTTCCGAATCATTCACTATTCAAAATTCACAAATGCGTGATATTATAAAGTGATTCTCTTAGGTTTTACTTGATGTTCCTTTACTCTGAAGCACAATGTGAATATTTTTTAAATGTATATTTTTCTATCTATCTGAATTTCTATTGTATTGTTGCATTTCTCAGTTATTTGAATCTAAACTGTTAATATTGGGTTTCAGATGGTGAAAATCTTGAAGCTGGTCTAAAGGAGGATAAACTGCTGTGAGCAGAGCTGCTTTAAATTTCACACAGGCTCCATAATCTCATTAGAGGCTGAAATAAACACTTCAAAAGAGCCATCAGAGGATGCGACCAAATTATCATCTGGATGCGTATAACTGCCAGTTAGGCTGGTTTAAATAATAATCTTCATTAAAGAGGAGATTAATATAAAACACAAGAGAGGAATAGATGAGGTTGAATGGTTTTGAATGGTTCTGCAAGCGAAAAAACTAGGGCTTTTTTTCTTGCTCCCCCTCTCCTCACGCACAGCACTCTCTGGCCAGTTTCACAGCGTAACTATCAAGGTGGGACACACACAGTAAAAGGATTGTCTGTGTGAAGTGAAGAGCAACACAAACCCACACACATCAAACCCAGGTGGAGTGCAGAGTCTGAGCTGCGTTTAACAATCAGCTGCTGCTCCGACCTCTGGCCTTCCAACACGATTGAAAATCTGGAGCGGCAACAACGACGGCTGTGGTCATTAATCACCAACAACCCCGAGCACACACAAACCGTAGACCCACACATGTGCGCTCTACTCAGTTCTTTAGCACTGGTCCAGTCAGAAACAGAAATGAACTTAAAGAGTCGTTGCTCGCTCGGCCGGTGCTTGGCTGTCGACTCACTGCCCCACACTAAACTTAGTGTGTGTGCACACCTGGAAGGGCCTGGCATTAGATCTGTTAACAGGGGGGGTCACAGTTTCTGCATGGGGAGTCACCTTGAAAACTGAATTGCAATCCTGAACCCTCAGCAGACACAGGATCTCAGGTCAGGGGTCAAAGGTCATACAGGGGTTCAAACAGGATTTCAGGGAGAGTTTTTCCTTCATTTGAAAAAAGAACTGAAACACTTAAAACTAACTTTGCTTTAATTACTGAACCTTTTAATTATTTTTGTTTATTTTGGACATTGGAGCAACATTTTTGCTTTTGTGGTTTAGTGATGTGTGCAATTTTTTTATTCCACATTTGAATCATGCAGGACTATTTTTAAACTTACTTATGTTTTAAGAAAATACAAACTATAAAAAGAAGATAAGAAATTAACTAACATTTTAAAATGTAGGAAAAAGAACAAAGAACAAAAAGTATGAACTGGTCTCAGGATATTTGTACTATAATTTCTTTACAAAATCATGCTGGGATGGGGCAGAAATGAAGCTTTCGGCGCTTTGACGACCAAACTACTGTAGCTCAGCTACGGCTGTTTGTTGCAAAGTCTCAAATTGGCTTTTAAAAGGGTTTTGAACAAAGCATTATTGTTCATTTAAAATTCCAAATTTTCTAAAATGTTGAAAATAATTTATGTCCTTTTCTAATTTCAGTTACAAGCACTAAATATTTGACATCTGAATCTTTAGATTTCTTTACAACAGCAGGAATGTAGGAAGTTGTGTTTTTTTTTGGGGGGGGGGTGCAAAGGTTACAAAGGTTTGGAGGGGGGACTCTCTCTGTGGGACTCTGGGACTCCTTTTCCCCCTCAAAGCTCTAGCAGGCCCAATTTTCTACGAAGACTTTTTAACGGGACTGCGGAGATGCTGTGAGGGGGATGGTGTGTATATGTGTGTGTGTGTGGGGGGGGGGGGTAGAGGACCACCGGAAGGACCGAGCGAATCTGCGCGCAAACACTGCGAAGCGCGATCATCATGCGCACGAAAGATGTTCAACTAAAATAAAATTCACAACACTTGGAAAGATGATTTCATCTGTTATGTTGTTGTTACTTTTAATTTATAATTTAAATTCCTTTTCATTTTTTTAACAACCAAGGCATGTTCTAAAAGCGCCAACAAATTGTTTACACATATAGTTCATAATATTCCGCATGAGAAAATATAATGTAGCCTACAATGATTAAAATAAAGAAACTATTTTATAATATTTTAAATAAAAAGGGTTGTTTAAGACTGAACAATAATGTATGGATTTGTTAAAAAGATAAAAAAGCTTCTTAGAGGAGCGCAGCTCAGCAGAAAGAAGCCGAGGTCTGTCGCAGTTTTCTTCTTTTCCGGGAAGCTGGCATTTAAAGGTTGATCTAGAAGTCGTTTTGCTGCTCATCCTAAATCTTCCACCGACCACATACACACAGAAAACTCAAATCAAAAAGGCCAACTATTCACGTGCGCAATAAACACTGAGTGTTGCCCGCGCTCTCCCTTTCCTCTAGCTCCAGATTCCAGCACAATTGACTGCAGAACCGATTTCTCTAAGCGCGTCTCTGGTGTCAGGTAAGGATGTGTGGTAGCAAATAAATTACCGACCTTGAAGTGTGGCTTTTATGAAGTTTATATATTATTTTATTTTATATATATATAATCTTTAGCTCCGTCCTGTTGCTGTTGGACTCCAGATTGCTGGACACAAAACTGTAAGTAATTTCAGCACCGTGGACAGCTCTGCTCCGGCAGCCGCGCCAATTTGGTCCAAACTTGCCAGATTCAAGGAGATAAATCCACTTTATAAGAAAATAAACGTGTTTTATCACGAGTGGAAGTGTTCAGGTCTCAGATAGAGATCCCAAAAATGAATTTCGTAAAGAAAACATTAAACCTTCTCGTGTTTTTTTTTTTTCTTTTACTAGTATATTTATTTAAGAAGGAGGAAAGGGAACTACTTTTTTCCCTTTCCAGCAAATATGAGTGTGTGTCCGTCTGGCTTACACAGAGAGCTGGCCTTGTGCGCGCGTCACAGTTAATTTCCTCCGTTCAAGTCTCTGTTCAGAGTTCAGCTGCAGGTTGGGTTGCTGGAGCGCCCCCTCAGATCACATCGTCCGGGTCCGGTCAGGGCTTTTGGTCTATTTTGCTCTATTTTAGAGTGTTTTCCGCGTGTGACCCTTCGCCCAGGTAAACAACCCCCCCCCCACACACACCCACACACACACACACACACACACACACACACACACACACACACACACACACACACGCACACACACGCACACACACACACATACACACACCCCGCGCCTCCCCCGGTGCGCGTGGCTCTGAAGACTCAGAAAGTTGCGAGGACTCACTCACCCGGCAGAGCACGGCCGTCAGCAAGACCACAGCGCACCAACGCGGCATCCTCCAGGAGCTCCAATGTCCACGCACGTGCCTTAGCCGTTGAGCGCGGCTCCGCGCGCATACATCCACCTGAGGTCCGCTCAGTGCCCGCACGCGCCCGCAGCCACACGCCCCATGAGCGCAGGGCAGGAAACGGAGAGCCGGGAGGCTGACGCTGAGTCGAGTGTAGTAAGAGGGGGGGCAAAGCGCAGCAGTTACATGAGAGTTAATCCAGGGGGGGCAACTGCAGGGTCATCTCTGGGAGCGCGCTGGTTGGCAGCTGCGCACGTGGCAATACGAGGATCCGATGTAAAGAAACGGCTGCGCTTCCTGCTTTTATAACATGCGTCCACAACACCGCCCGAGAAGCTCTCCTCTGAGGGGGAGGGGCAATCGGCAGCAAAGGGGGAGGGGGGTCCTTTGGCCCGGAGAATAAAACACGCAAACGCGGGCGGATGTGCGGGGTATAAAGTTATTTCTCTTTGCTCTTCTTCTAAAGAGATTCTTTCGCGATGCTTCAAGGTTCTAGCTCATAAATCACATGCGTGTCAGTCATTGCCCCCAATCCACCACCACTACCACACCACCCCCATGTTCTTTAAATAAAATCAGTGGTATGGGTCTGGAAGGGTTCATGTTTATCATCCTCATCTCTGATCCTGGACTTCAAAAGCCAAATTTAGGGGTCCAGATCAGAACTGTTACAGATCAGGAGTTTCTCAGATAACCCACCTGTTGCTAAACACCTGAAACTTTTTAAATTTAACATCCAAGTTCTGGTGTTTTGGAGGCCACCAGCTGAACAGTTCAGATGACCTTCCAAACCAGGACAAACAGGAGCCGATTAAAACATGCATTTAGAGCCAAACCTCACAGATGAAACTCAAAGCAGAAATACGCTCAAACATGTGAGGTCTATGCTTGTATACCCTCATCTATGGTCATGCGCTTTGGGACATGATCATAAAACATTAAACTCTGTGTGCAATCGGCTGACGTGAGTTTCCTCATTTTGGGTGGGTGAGTGTTCCTTTGGAGATGGGGCAAAAGTCAACCCAGAGGAGTAGATTTGATGCTCTTCCACATCAGCTCAGGGGGCTTTACATCCTTTCTATGCATGCTGGACACCTCCCTGGGAGGGTAATCTGGGCCTGTCCCACTGGAGGAGGCCCCTGGATGGTTTATATCTTCCCACTGGTCTGAGAGCGCTAGATATTGGGAGGAAGGTCTGAACATCTCTGCTGACTGTCACCCTTGCAACCCAACTCCTGACAAGTCGGGGAAAAAATGGTTGTTTGGATAAATGGATGGATGTGTGAGGTTAAGTTCTCTCTGGACCAGCAGAGTACTCCTGAGAGCTCTGGAGAAGAGTGGCAGGTCTTCATCAGACTGAAGTGGGGTTTTTTTAATGTGCAAATTGACAAAACTTGTTGTTAAGTCCAACAGCGTTCCAAAAAAAGAGCAGAAACCCACATCTCACTTCTTACTCCGTCAACTGCCAGAAAAGCATCCTGTCTGATATGGAAGTCTGCAAATATTATGATTAATATCTAAACTTACCTTTGCACATTTCTGGCGTATTTTCTGTTTTGTTTTTTTTTCTGTACAGACAGCCAAATTTAGGAAAATTGAGTAGAGCTGCAGAGGCCATGACATCCTACACAAATACAAGTCCAGATGTAGTCTTTAGAAACACGATGTATGCTATTCAGGTTTTGATTTAGTTTTTGAATATTTATGCACAGATTCCACTAAACATTTTTAAATTATGAAAAACTTCTTAGTGTGCCTGAATGTTTTTGATCAACCACAAGACGATAAGAAAAGCTCCAAAAAGAATAAAAGGAGTAGAGGGAAAACTGTATTTTAAGCCCTGCCCTAACAGATGCTGTAAAGAAGCACAAGTCTTTCTGCTTCTCGGAAACACCTGCTTCCTTTTTCCGGACTGTCCTTCCCTGATAGAGTATAATCGGGGGGTCAAGTCTTTCATTTCCCATGTATCCTTGCTCATTCACGCCTGCAAGCAGAAATAACAGGGTGGCCTCCCCCTCAGAGGACTGCAAAGGAGCAGGAGATAAAGGCGGGCGCAGGAAGAGGATGATTGCCCAGCTGAGTGACGCTCGCGTCACTAAGACGTGCCCTGGCTCGCCTCCATCTGCGATTGTGGCGGCAGATGTTGCTGCTGGCGCCCCCCGGGCGCGGCGGCAGACTGCCCACCAGCTGCCAGCTGAAGTGTGGCTGTGCATCCGGAGACAGGAATGGAAGTCAGAATGAGCTTGACCAGAAGGGCTGCTAGGCGACAAAAGGCCTGCTGATCTGGGTGCCAGTACTTTTCAAGCTGAGTGGGGATGGGTGGCTTGAGGGATGGGGTGTGTGTGTGTGGGGGGGGGGGGGGGTGATGGAGACAAATGGTTGCAGCTGCCTCACATCAAGTGCTTCCTCCTGATGATCAGGAGCGGAGCCCTGGAATGGAGGCGGGGCCTTCCGGCCGGATCCTCCATCGTTTAGAGTCCAAAACTTTCGGCTACTGAACTTTTAGCTGATCTGGTGGAGGTGGACGGGGGGCAGCAAGGGTCTGGTGAGGAGAGGAAACAGGATGATGCATGGCTGTCTCCCAAAAAAATGGAAAAGAAATTTAAGTTTAAGACTTTCCTGACAATCCGATGTATTATTAACAGTCGATCACAGCAGCTCCTTAAAATGCCTGGAAACTTCTGCAACCATTTACAGAATGACTAAACTTTTCTGTTTGACAGTGTTTTATTCATTTCTTTTTGTGTTTATACTTCTCTAAAGTTTGTGACAGTCTGTTCACTTCAAATCCTCTGTTTCTCATTTTCAGTTCCTCGTCGGTTGTGCTCAAAGTGATAATACCTGTAAACGAAAAGCCAGTTAGTATTTATAATCTATTTGTGAAATCATCTATAAATATATATATTTTTATGGTTGTAGATTGTAAGAATCTGACGGTGCAGGAGCACCTCATGGCCTCCAGGGGGAGGATGGACTGATCATCTGTGTCCAAAGATTTCTTTAAATCAGGATACGTAAATAATCTGCTAAAACAGGGCTGGTGGAGCTTCTGGAGAAACTGGGGTCACTCATGCTCCTCTGGGGGGGGTTTGGTGACTTTGAGCAAAGTCGCTCTTCTGAAGTGGTTTTTATGACGTGGCTCTGGTGATTAGTTAGGCCTGCAGGATATCCTTTTTTCAGGCTTAATTGGACGGCCAAAGCGTGATTAGGTGAGGTCTGATTAAAGGAAAGAACCTGAACACCCCCCACCCCCCCATCCCGACCCTTAACATCTGATCCTAATCAAGGCCCTGATGATAAAAGGTTATTACACCACTTCATCAGACAAAGACAACAGAAGAAGTGAACGGCTGCATGTCTCTGTGCCTTCAGGAGCTGTATTATGCAGCTACGTGCTGCCAGGCTGCTGTGACACCCCCCCCCCCCCCCGGGGTCCTAGATTACACCTGTCTGAGAGGCGGTCCTTCCTTGACGCCTGCTGGTGGAATGTTGAATGCATATATGTCATCGCTGGGGCTAAGGCTCAAATTGTCATCGAGTTCTTCCTCAGATTTAAGCTGTAAATGCAGAGACATAGGGGGGGGGCAAGGTCACCCTGAGCTTAACCTGCTCTGATTTACGGTTGGTCAAGTGGAGAAACCCTATGAACTTACTTTTCAACAGGAGTACATGTGTATAGTTTGAAAAGGTACATTAATTCTTTTTAATACCAATCTGTTTCTTATCTATTTTGTCCTGTTCCTACTAGGAATTTTCAATGTAATCTTTATTTTCTGTTCACAGTTGATCATTAGATATTACTGTATTTTTAATTTTACTATAAAGTTAAATAAATGTCCTAGAATTGCTAATTTTCCTTATTTTTATATCAAGTTTTAGATATCAGCTGTCATTACACTACAAGAGCGTCCAGTGATGGCAAACAGATCAAATCAGGTTTTCATTCCAGTTAATGCATTCGCTCTGTTGTGATCTGCTTATTTTTGCCTTTTACTTCGTTTGATGTATTTTAATTTTATTGTGAAAAATGTTCCTTAAATTGTAAGTGGCATATAATATAGCAATTTAATATTCCTTAGAAGGTCCAAAGCGCTTTATAATCCCATTCACCCATGCAAACACACATTCACTGATGGCAGCTTTACTTCATACCCCTGGCACTTGGCACTGACCCATTACCCCTGCACCACGATTATTTGGAACTTTATTTTAAAGTTTTAATAAAAAATGATTCATTCATGGATTGATTGATTGGAAGGAAACACAAATAAACACATTTTGAAGTAACCATGTGTTGTTTCTGTTTTATGTAAACTGTTTTCTTATAATCTAAATCTAATAATGGGGTGTGTCAAATAATGCTCTATTTAAATCCTGTTGATATTCAAGCTAGTACTCTCTTAGTAGGCAAAGGATGAAGCTCCTTTGCTGGACTTTAAATATGTAGTTGTAGAGTTAGATAAGTTAATTCTTCTCTATGACTTCTGGTAAATCGCCTGTCCGTCCTGGGGGAGGATCCCTCCTTAATGTGGGCACCCCTGAGGTTACTTCGTTTTTTCCGGAATCCATTTTTTTAGGAGTTTTTCCTTACCGCGAAGGGGGGTCTGAGGGCAGGGATGTCCAGTTTAGTTTAGTGAGTTTGTTTGTTCAATTGAGTATTTTCCTATTGAATTCTATGCATTCATGATCCTTTTGATTTTATGTTTCACTTTTTCAATTACAGATACGAAGCCCATCGAGACGACTGTTGTTGTGAGTTTGGGCTATACAAATAAAATTGAATTGAATTGAATTGAATTAAAGGTTCATGCTAATTTAATTTAATCACAACCAAATCTGACTCTGGAAAGCAATGGCTGGAATTCACCACCACATCCCATCTCCCTTGGCCTCACGTTTTATCATGGTGTTTGCTTCCCTCTGCTGGACCAAACGCATTGCAGCGATATCATAATGTGGATTTGAAGTGTTGCAGCAGGCATAAAATATCCTTGTTTTACAAATAAAGACCCTTCCCATAGAAAATGAATATCATGAAAAGGTTTATTCACTTCTGTAATTCCTTTCAAATATAGATTCAGGGCTTACTGTTTAACTGATTTGAAATATTAGTGTTTTTTTTACATAAATTGGGGTTTTTTCCAAGTGTGTGTTTCACGTGTTCATTTTGTTCCGTCTGCTGATCTTCATCTGAGACCTAACATTTTCACAACATCAAAGTAAAACATTGGGATTTGTTTTGTTTTTTTGTTTTTTTCATCAATAGGTTTTAATGAAACAGAACACATTAAAAGAGGGTTTTACGTCCTGCTATCCTGTCGATGTTTCTTGTTGGCGCCCCACTGACGGTCAAATTCAAAGGATACCAGTAGGAGCATTGTCATGTGACTGTGTAATTTTATGTAGAATTATTCAATCAAGTCTAACATCTTTATAAAATTGAAGTAATTATGGTAAAAATCAGGTTAAAAAAAAACTAGTGCCTGATACAACTGCACCAAGAAAAATCATTTGTTGACATTTTTATCAGTTCAGCTTCCTTGTTGACTCTTTGTTGCCTTTTCTGCCCATACTGTGTTAAATAAATGTAGCTGGAATGATTTGACCACAGTCTATTAGAGCTCCATCATTTCAAAGAATTTCAAAGAAATCATGTGATTGTTGTGGGATGAAAAAGTCTGGTTTAAATTTAATAAAATCAAAATGGCACACTCAACATCCCAGTGATGTGATAAGTGTTCAATTGAGCCTAAAACATACAAAGAGCTACAGAAAAAAAGTACAAAATCAGTTAAAATAAAGTTTTTTTTACATGGGAACCATTTGAGAAATATCATATTCTGTAAAAGACAATTTTTGTGAGACTAAGAGAATGTGTCTGTAATGATTCTTTCCCTCCACCTTGTCTCAAGTAAAAGGTTATGTATTCAGCATTAACATTTAGGCCTACTGGATTTCAGTCCTTTTTTGTCCAAGGCTAACCTACAGGATGTTTACTTGGGTGCACACAAGAAGACAAACCAGAGTTGAAGCTTGCCTTGCAATGGACTAAACCATTGTGGATGTTTTAGGAAGAGCAACAGAAGGATCAAACTTTTTGGGTGTGGAATGTGGTTTTGTTTCTCTTAAGACCATGGCCATTTTATGGGATGTTTGTACAGTTATTTTTTGGATCTGTTTAACAAATTAATTAACCCGGGAATAGAGCTGACAATGATAGATCCCAGGAAATAAAAGACAGGGGGGATTGTATGTTGAGCAAATAGATGAGAATTCCATGTTGAACTGTGAGAGTACTAAGAATTGTGAGACACACTGAGAGCTCTGAAGATTGCTAACTATGGGGTTTGGGACAGAGCAACCACACATTGTCTTTATCTGTGCTTTGAAACTTCATGTTGGGCAAGGAAGTGATGTCATTATGTAGAAGTGTGCCGCTGCTTGATTAAGACCATCTATTGCACACACACACAGCCTAGCCAAAACTGGTTTATACTTCATAGTATCTACACATGGGTTAAACACTGATACACACACGTGTAAATAGAAAATTAAGAACATAAAAATAGCTTTGTTCTTTTACTCAAGGCCACTCTCTGCTTGCTTACTTGAGAATAGCACAGCTTTGGTTTCTCTTTCATCTTTATCCTTTCTAATAACCCTGTAATACAAATTAATTCTACATTTTCCTTTTATATTTTTGGTAAGGAAAATTGCACCTGAATAAAACACCGGGGTTGTGAAAGTTTTGAAACCTGTTTCCATTGGTTTTTGGAGAAACTGCAACATTTTGGAAGTTCCTGTTTTGAATTTAATCCAGTTATGGAACATTGGGGTTGGAACTGACTGGCACATGAGGTTAGACAGGAATCTTTGACAACTCTGATGTTTGCAGATGACGTTGTGCATCTTCTGAGGTGAAGATTTGCTTTGGAAAGAGAGGAATGAAGGCAAGCCACAGAAAGACAGAGTATCAGTGTGTAAATAAGAGGAACTCAAGTGAAACAGAGAGGTTACAGGGAACAGAGGTGAGGAAGGGGGAGTGTTTTAGGAGCAATGGAATAAGGGAAAGAGGTGGAGGTGTATCCCTTGTGCTATCTTAGATGACCCCACCCTTACATTGACGTGTTCTCCCTACCATGACAAAGGTGGATAAAGGTGGAAAGATTTCATGTAATCCATGGACACCAGTGAAGATCATAAATCATTGAAGAAAAATGGTTCAGAGCACTGTCTAGTGGGTCTAGATGACCCAACTCCCAATGGTAAAGTGCCTAGGATAGCACAAGGGTTACATGAGCAGCCA
The DNA here is from genome assembly GCA_037389245.1 of Oryzias sinensis. NCBI lineage: Eukaryota > Metazoa > Chordata > Actinopteri > Beloniformes > Adrianichthyidae > Oryzias > Oryzias sinensis. Next base: position 49,636,233 of record CM074488.1, read on the forward strand.
TGTTGTTGGTTTTGAAACAGTGGCTCTGAGAAGGAGACAGAGCTAAAGATGTTTTTTTTGATGAGGACAGAAGCCATCAGTTTTCCATTCTAAAAACATTTCACTTTGATGTTCCTCAGGAAGCTTTAGTAATCCAACCAATACCAATAATTCATTGTTTATTTCAGCTGTTATTCAAATACATATAAACAGTAGGAAAAGACAAGAGTTGATCAGCCATTTAGTTTTTAACAAGAAATTGCTATAACCACACCCACATTCATGCCTCCAGTTTGTTCTTAGTTACATCTTGTGCAGTAAAAAAGAGGAAACACAATATATTACAAAAACAATAAATATGAATTTACAAAAGAAATATATAGCACTTTTTTTGCAACTCAAATTCTGAGAAATAAAACTTAGACATTCCATAAAATTACAGGCAACTAACTGCACAGAACACCGAAACGCCGTTCGCCATCGCCAGTCAACACGACGTCTGCCATGGATGAGCAATTTGACCCTGAACCAAATGTTCATTTATGTTCTTGTTCATCCACTTCATATGCATCCATCTCTCTTCCTCAATCAACAAAAATAAGCCACACTTCCAAAGTCGGAGGTGATTCTGTCACAAAATCTGAAAAATGACAAAAACTCAACATCACTCCGGGCTCTTACAGATTATGGTGAGTTTCTGACGATGGCCCGCTTTGTTGGGTCACATTTTCCTACAAGTAAAATGTGCTTTATGTTTAGAAATGTACATCAGGAATAGAGCTTCATGACTGCACCATCACACAGACAACTAGTTTAAGAAACCCGGAGGAGCTTATGACTCCAGATTTACTAAAAGCAACAGGGCAAACCCAGATGAGCTTGACTGATTCAATCTTCCAGTCTTATTACTCAAAAAACCGCCTCAAATATGTGACTCACCTTTGTTTTCCGCCCTTCGCCCAAATCCTAATTAGTCCTCATGAGAACATCCTCTTTACATCTACATCACAAAGGCATGCAAGTTTCTGGAAGCAGTTTGAGGGCGACCATCATTTCCACTTCCTGTGTGGGCGCACCCATCCAGAACACACAGGTTTGACTTGAAACAGAAGTGACGTCCGCTGTGGAGCATCGTTCTTTTTTACAGAGTCATTTCTAAAGATTCCCATGTCTAAAATGAGTGGTGGATTTTAAATGTTAACTTACAGAGGAAAAAATAAAAAACATCCTCACAGTCAAAACATCATTAGCAAGTGAATGAGTCCTGCAGGGTTTGGGATGTCAGCTGTACAAACTAGAAAGTTAAAGTTGAAAATACAGACAAATCTATACAGAATTCAATGTTTTGCATACAAGAGGTAATGGAGAATCCCTTTTTTTATCTTTTCTTTTTTTTTTTTTTACAAAACTTTGCAAAAAAAGTCTGTTTTTACATATCTTGCACAAGATATGCACGATAATGCATATCGTGCATATCTTGAATTAAGAGAGGCAGTTTGATATGGCGAAGCGAGGCGCACGTGTCATGCTGCACTAATATAGTGCAAAAATTATGCCTGGAGAACAGAAGGGAGGACAGGCGACGGAGCTGGCGACTCTCGCTTCTGATTGTATTTTTCCTATAAGCTGCACCCAGGCCACAAAGACAAACATGGGTTCTTGGAAAATCAACAAAAGATAGAAAAATTCATGCAGCTATGCTGTTACAAAAAGGAAGGAACACTGGAGGGGGGTGGGAAACTTGTGCTTTTCCACAAAGACGTTATCTTAACTAGACCCTGTGGTCTGAAAGCAGCCAGTGGCAGCACACGGAGAAGAAGAGGCAAAGGCAGACTTCCAGAAGAAGATCAAAAGTTTGTAAAGGCTCCTGTGACAAAAAACATCAAGGCTGTGAAATAAACATGAGCTCAGAGTGTGAGCTGTGAGGTCACAGTCAAGACCGTTGTTCCTGGACGCTGGCTGAGCAGCTCTCAAAAGGCTTCAGAACAGGGTCTGCACAGGAGATGGGCATTTTCTCATGGAGGACGTCTACATGTCAGCGTCCCCGTCGTAGGCCAGAGTCAGAGGCTTCAGCCTGTTGTTCATCTGCCGGCGCGGAGGCTTCTTCGGCTTTTTGCTAAAAATACAAGCATGAGCACAAGTTATGATTCTCACACTGCTGTGTTCACATTTAAATAGATCATCCTGCAGAATAAGACGTTCACACAGAAACACAGAACACAGAGTTTTCTTCTGGTCTCTGCAGTCTAAAACTGATGAGAAGGGAATGTTTATGAATTCAGATGTAATGAGAAGGGACGACCACTAGATGGTAGCAGACTTCTGCACATTGCTGATTGTCTTACTGCAGCCTTCCTTTTGAAAGGTTCATCTTCATTCACACTTTCAAAACATCTTCAGCACAAACAGTGCAGCCGCCAGAGAGATGTCACGTTATATCTATATATATATTTACACCAAAGATAAACATGCACAAGCAAACAAATAAAAAACAAAACAAAAAAGCACATTTTCTGATGGAAAAAATAATTAAACAGGGATTTGTTGGAGGTTTTTTTTCTAAAAAGAACTATTATTTTATTCTTTGCACACAGTCGACCAGGACTGTTCAGCTGACTCTGGGAGGAAGTGGATACTGAAAATGTTTCCACTTGCATCACAGCTTGCCTTTACATTGAAGTTTTGACAGCTTATCACAAGAAGAAGAAAAAACTATGGCAACCAAGTCAGGCTCAGCCCTGAACTCATGGATTCTGATGGGAACTCTAACAGTTATAATTAAATAAATAACACTGTTTACCTAACCAGAATCAAAGATAAACTGGAACTGGAAAGACTTTTTCTCAAGGCTAATTTAAATAGGTTAACTAGTGTAATAGTCTGCTCACTGGATTCAGTAAACATTTTGTGAGGAATCCGCAGTTTTTTCAGAAAGCTGCTGCTCGGGTCCTGACTAAAACCAGGAAGTACGACCACATTACTGTCCTAAGGTTTTTGCACAGACTCAAAAAACATGGCATGGCATAGAAACACGTCTCTGACATGTTGGCCCCATTTGATCACCACAGATGCAGAAATACTCAGGGACAGACCCTCTGCTGGTACCCAGAGTCAAGACCATGTATTTAGGGTTAAGCAATTGCAATATGAAATGTCTTTCCTCCTGATATAAGACGAGGCATCATTCTAACAATGTTCAGTGACAATGATTGTATAGTTTTGTTATGAGCTTACTTTCAATTTCATTTTCTTCAAGGCACCTTGAATGGCCTTGTTTGGGAACTGGTTTTACATGTGAACCTGCTTTGCTTTGTCTATTTGTGTTACTGCTGTTTCATTTACTTGCCCTTTTATTTTGTAACTAAAATGCACAGCTCTTGCATCACTTTTCTTCATTGTTAACAGAAAGAAAATAATTTGGGAGCCGTGTTTTCAAAAAAGTCAGAGTTTGATCGGCTTTGAGCTTCATACCAGAACAAAGAACATGGATTATCTGGAAAAAAAAGAACAGTCCAGGAATGCATCATTAGATGATTTATATCACTAAAGGTGTTGAAAATTAGCCAACAATGATTGCAGTTGTAATTTTTGACTATAGGAGCAGTTTTTGGTCAGAGTTTAGGTCAGGGTTCAAGCAGTTGAAGTACTTGTTTGGTGCAGATGTGTGTCGTTGTGAGTGCTCACACGTGAGTTCTGCAGCTCTGCTCACCTCCAGCATGTGATCCCCTGACATGAGTGACAGCCGTGCTGTATAGACGTCGGTGGTTGAATACAGCAGGGGGGTGGGGGGCAAGACACTGACTAAGTGATGAGCGTTTCAAAGTGGGCCCTAACGGTGGGCTGCTGCAGCTGCGTGTTTTGCAGCGGCGCTGGCGGTGGCGGCTGAAGGGGGCCGTGCAGCTGTAAGTCGTCTGCCTCTAGTTTCTGGCAGGCTGGACAAGTGTACGGCACCGTGCAGTTATCTGGCTCCATCCACAGAACCCCATCAGGGGGGGACTCAGAACGCGACTTGCAGCAAAGGCAACAATCACAGTGACTGAGTGTGGAGGTGGTGGTGGTGGTGGGGGGGGGGGGGGGCAGAAACAAAAACAAAGAGGAAATAAAAGAATGATAAAATGATAAAACTCACAAAAAATGAAGAGAATGATGAAACATGAACTCAGAGGTGATGAAGGTTAAACCAGGACACTGATGTTCACAGCAGCTCCCCCCGCAGGATTTCTGACGCATTGTTCTCTTTTGTTTTTCAGCAGTTTTATGTTTTGATCAGGGGTCTCCCCTGCTGCATTTCTCTATAAACAGCTAAAAAGAACAGATTTGTTTTTAATGTGAAAGACACACTTTTTTGGTTGTTGCTATGTGTGAGTTTGCCGTTTCTGCAGATTTCCAGGGAGAAGGCGTGTCCAATGTTTGCGGAGACCTTCATTCCATCGTGAGTGGTAACCTTCATCACGTCACTGAGGGGGACTTTGATCACATCAGTGCACGCTGATGAGACAAACCAGGGCAGGCATGTTGATGTGGAAACACTGTGGTACATTACCATGCCAGATACGTCATGGAGATGATGAAGACCAGCAGGACGAAGACTCCTGCAGCCACTCCGTACACCCACGTCTTGAGCTTCCCGTCTGCAGAAAGACACACAAACACACAATGTTAGATTACAGTGAGGCCAAGCTCAGCGATATAAAGAAAATCAGTCGTGAACAAGACGTCAAGATATTTAAACTCCTCCACTTAGGGCAGAAGCACTCCACCTAGTTTGAGAAGCATGACCTCCTAGGCAATAATAGACATTTAAATAACAAGTGTTTTTGTTTTATTCAGAAAATGTGGATTCAGATACTTTTTCCTTGATTTATGCAAATTTAAAACAAAAATTTTTTTTTATTAATCCAAACTCTGTGGTAATAGAATAGAATAGAGGCTTTAGATTAACTGACTAAGAAAAAAATATTTAAGCTTTTTGAATGTACTTTACTTGAATTATATTTTAATCAACAAACTTTCAATTTTTTAAGAAATCTTTTATGTTTTTTGAATGTTTATGTTTAAAATTGAAAGACAATCTTGGATATATTTAATCTGTCAATATCTCTAAACTGCAGTCATCCTATAATAGTTGTGTTATGGGGTGCATAGTGCTACATATAGCTCTTGAATGTTTTCTGGAAGGAGCCTGAGCTTCAGGGGCGGAGCTACAAGCGGGCAAAGGTGGGGTAACTGCTTCTTTAAGCATTAGCAATAGCACATCAACTAAAAGAACTGCTGTTTTAATGTTAATAACAATAACAAAACTGTTTGAAACACAATTTAGATCCTTTAATTTGTCATAGCCTTCCGCTGCTGTACCTATTTGCCACCGTTTCAGAGTCTTCTGCCCCTTCCAGGAAAAGCCTTCCTACTTAAGGGGTATAGACAGATATCTTGGTTTTCTATTACATTTCCCTTCCTAGATCATCTTAATCCGTGTCACACTGCAGTCTGAACCAATGCAGGAGGTCTGCTGCTGTGGAAAAAAAATCCCCCTTTTCCCAAAATGTTCATATTTTCTATACTTTAGAGGTCTCTGATGGATTTCACAGCCATCCTCATATGAGAACATGCTTCAGTTTTTCTCTAGGATTTAATACCTGGTCCAAACGGCTGCAGGAACCAGGTGCGCCCCGCCCTGCCAGGTGCGCTGGCTGCCGGCTGGGTGGGGTTAAAGCCTCGTATGGTCTTGACGTCAGCCCTGTTGTCTCCTGTGGTGGGGATCTCCAGCATGGGGATGACGGTGCACTGATCCAGCAGGCCATCAGAGGTCATGACTTCAGTGAAGCCCTCTTCACAGCCGCAGACGCCGGCCTGAGGGAGAAGGTAGGGCTGATCAGGGGAGAACTGGGGGAGAGGGCTTCTGTTTTACAACCACTCAGTCACCATCATGACTCACAAATGAGTAAAGCAACATTTATGTTTTAATTTAATATAAAATAGAATTTTACCTAAAAAAAAATTTGCTAGAAAATAAAAATTCTAATAATTTTAGCTTTTTTATGAGTTTTGTTTTAGATTGCCAGAAGGTTCACAGCATGTGAGACCATCTCAACTGCAGACAACCACTAAAATTTGCATGAAATTTTTACTGTGAAGAGTGATGCAGTTCCAGCTGTTAATAAATCATCATATCTGATTGTTGTCACTTCATTGGCTTTGATGAGTTTTGACAGTGTCAACCCCAAAGCCATGCTCTAAATCATTTTGATGTGCAGTAAGCTTCATATCATAATAAACATGAAATAATCTTCCTTGATACATTATTGCTGGAGGTTGCTGATGATGTTGACACTTTCCTGATGCACATTTTAGTTTGTTTTCTTACTGGTTGTGTTTCTCCTTGAGAGGATTCTTCTCCAAATAGGATAAATGTTGGTAATTCAGAGGATGAACATGAATGCTGAGGAGCTTCTTCTTAAAGAAACCCAGGAATGCCAATTACAATTTTGGGGGAAACTGGCATCATTTGTGCATAAAATCATAGCTGACACTTTCAGTGTTAAGATGCTATTTCTAATTTCCTGCTCTGGCTGCTTTCTGACACGACTCCGGCACAACAGAGATTTCTGAGGACTATCCCTCTTAGAGGTTTTTAATGAGCCTTGGACCCCTGCAGTGTAATGAATGAGCCGAGGAATAGAAATGTGAAGGAGGGAAACACGCTCAGTCAGACCCCTCACAAACGATGTCAATAATTTTTTTTTTAAACGTACATATATTTCTGTCATTATCATGGGCTTAACAGTGTGCTGCATGTCTGTCTTTGACATCCATAACTGTCTAACTTTTACTGATGTTTTAGGAGCATCAGCAACTTCAAGCTCCAAAGCTGCAGAACATCACAAATGTCCTCCTTTCTGAGCTCACCTCAGTGCAGAATGACCGAGGCTTGGTACACGGCGGGTGGCAAGATCGGTCAGCCATCGGCTTGGAGCTTTGCAGACATCCACCTGTGGAGAAGGAGCAGAAGTTTGAAGCCAGTCTGGTTCCTTCTTATTAAAAAAAAACATGTCATTTTGCTATAAGAAAGCACGTATCCTTTATAGTGATGTCCCAAATCATACAAATAATTTAAGAGTTGGAAATATCCAATTTTTAAAGTGGCATGTAAACAGGTTAATATAATGACTCCGGGCTGCGTGGGTCCTGTCGCCGGGGGTGCTCCTGGCTTGGGGGTCTCTCCCCCTCTCTCCTGGTCTGGCTGGTCGGGCTGGGTAGGATCTGGTTCCCCTCATGAATACACGGTTCACTTTGGCAGCGTGCATGTATCTCCACCCCCACATGCACGTGCACACTGCCACACTGCTCCCTGTCTGCTTCATCCCTCCTCCTAACCCACAGTGTATTGATGGACAGATACCTTCCACTCATCTTCGTGTCAGAATATCACCTTTGGAGGTAATATTTGTCATCTCAGCAGATCTGGTATAATTGTTACACAGCTTAAAATAATAATAACTACTAATTACTAACTACTAATACAAATCAGCGCTTGTATCCCCCACATTCTCTCCTTTTATTCTCTTCCACCCCCACCCCCCCTCACATTCTTCCCCTCTCCCTCCCCACACACACTAAATGTAACAAATAAATAAAAAATAATAAAAAAAAAACAAAAAGGGGTTTATACAAATTTACACTCTGGTTTCTCGAAGTTATATAACCTCTTTTTGTGATAGTAAAACCTGTCCAACACAAATGGCCTTCAGCTCTAATCTGTTTGCTCAGTTAAAAAGTTAAAAAAGTAAATAAAGAAAGAATTCTCCCCAAATAGCCAGCACGTCCCAGCATGCATCCATTGGTGAGTGCTAAAGTTTTACATCTTGACATGTGTAAAGGAAACTCTGGGGGACAGAAGTCATCCCTAAAGTAGTAGGATACATCCAAGCCAACCGTTCATTTTATGGTCTCAGACTACAAACCAAAGACAACAGGAACTGTTTATTTGTTCAGCATTTTGCACAGGGTTCTCTCCATAAACAACTTGTGTTGCTTTTTTACTCTCAGTTTTCTCATTTTCATGGGCATGTGAACAGGGCACAACGAGTGAAGTAACGTCATTGTACTGAGGCCAGAAAATATCAGATGAATTCTTGATAAGATTCTATTGCTGCCATAGAAGGCTTTGAAAGATGTAAAGACCATGGCTTAGCTTAGTAAGCCACAAATCACATAAGTCATTTACAAAAGGCCCGTGTTGGCTATAATTTTTAATCATTCTTTTGCGACGTACAAATTTCAGTAAAATCAATAAAAAAAGACTCAGATAACTTGTTTATTTATTTATTTTATGCATCATTTCAGGCTATTCTTGAGTCTTAAAGTCAGTGTCAATATGTTGCTGCTGCAAAAGGTCTGGTTGTTTTGTTCAACAACCACAGCATCATCCAACCCTGCCGACAATCCTCATCAAATTGTATTTGAATATCAATGGATTTGATCGGTAAGAGAAATTTAAAAGACCACAAACTTTCTGCCTAAAAGGCAAAACACAGCAATTCAGTTCATCCTAAAACTGACTACAAAGAAGTTGCCTGTTGGCCTATGTTTATCTCCATCGGTTAAAGGGGTGGAAGGTAAAAAGGTGGTTGGGGGATGTGTGTCAGGTAATACCAGGTATGAAAAGTGCTATATAAATAATGATTTGATTTGTAGTTTTTATTCTCTTTTCAATTCTCTCCTCTATGAAGTTAATAATTGGATTAAATCTGTTACTCAGTTGTGTTTCAGTTATAGGTGTTTGAAAATGTCTGTAAACTTGATTAAACTGAGCTCATAAACATAAGCCTGAATGCACGAAAACTTTCTCATTTTTAATAGACTGTGTGAATATTTGTCAGAGGAACGCTGGGCTGAGATAAGCTGATGTGAGAACAGAAAATGATTCTGTGTGTGTGTGGGGGGGGGGGGGGTATGTGTGTGTGTGAATTGTTTCTCTGTGAGCCCCCGGACTCACATTCACGCACAGCCGATGGAGGCCTTGCTCATGCTGTTTCTGGGAAACACTAATGATGCAGTTTTAGCAGAGAAGCTTTAATAAGATCTGCTGCCATGTCTCTATCTTGACATGTTTTCTTAGTCTTATTGTGACAAATCCTGGACAGAGTCAAAATGAAGTTGTGTTCTTCTCAAAACGTAACATTTATTTTGTTTTTTCATTTACGCACTTGTGCAGCTCTGGTTATATGGTGAGGCTGTTTAAAAAATGGAAAATTTGGTTCTAGGAATGTAGCATCTATTATGCAGGCTAAGGGAGGCTTACCTGTAACGTTCAATCCATCTGAGCGCTCACACCAAACCTGACGAGATGAGCTTCTCCACGGTCCGCTCCTCCACTTGTATTCAAAGCACTGCCCCCCTGCATGGACATGATCAGTATGTCCTTATATCTTTTTTCTTAAAGCAGTTTCATATCAATTCATACAAAGCATCAGAGCCATTTTCCTCGTCACATGATTGCTATCTCACCTGTGCAGGGCCGGGCCTCCAGCTCTTGTTCTGGACATTGCAGCAGGTTTTCAGGATCCTGGGCCAGTACAGCTCTGGATCGAACCTGGACAGAGCCAAAACCCAGATCGTCTCCATTCACGCAGTTCAGCTGGCACGGACTCCACACAGTCCAGTCAGTCAGGTAGCAATCGCCTGCAGGACGTTCACAAAGACACAGAGAGAATCAGATACCAAACCAAAAGGCGGGACCATTTTGCCTTCTCTGCTTCTTTGCTCTGATCAAATACACTTGAACAGTTATTTTTTCAGACCCAGGCCGGCATTACAGACACGTGAATGCTTTTTTATTTTCAGTTTTGGTTAAAAACAGTATCTGTTTTAAATATATGACAGGATAGTGTTTCACACTTGTCTTTTGCATTTCATAGAACTGTGCTTTTCTGTCTTAATGTGTCAGTGAAGTCAAGACTTGAGCTCCAGCTCCTATATCATAAACAGCTAAAGCTATGTTCACACCGCCCTCGACAATGTGTGTTCAAGTGGCTTATTCCAATGCAAAGTCGATGGAAAGGCGTGTAAATGTCTGTTTCAGGCTTCTTTGTTAAAACTCTTGATTTCACATGTAGCTATGCAAGTTTTTAGGAATGTTTTCAGGCTCTATGTACAAAACGTGAGGCCAATAAACAAAAGTTGCAAGTCAAACCAGGTTAAACTGACCAATCAGGGACTCGGATTTGGTAGTGACGAATAAATTTGGTTTATCTGGTGAAACCAGATATGGTGACAAAGTTGATGACATCTGTGTTTGTCTTTCAAATAAAGCTTAAAGAAGTCCACTCTCCTGACATGATGGCAATCCATATCTGCCATTGCAAAGACACTATCAATGAACCAAACCGTTTCCATTTTGCAAGATTTGCACTGCTTCGACATTTCGCACCAAGCCTCTTCCAACTTTAGGTGACGGACTTGTGCTAGTATATAGCTATGTGTGGATATAGTTTAAGAAGCAGGCCTTGAGGAAAAATTAAGAAACTTTTAAGAAAAGAGAAAGCCTCAATGTCCTCAGTTTTTTTTCTCTGCAGCCTATTCTTCCCTCAGAAGACTCTGACAGACTAACACATTTGGCCTTCCGCTTACTGGTGTCTTACCATGTTGACGGAAAGAATTTCTCTGAAGAACCAGAGCTGGAGGTTCTAATCTCATTGGTACTTTTTATTTCAAAAATTCAGTTTTTTTATTTGCCATGACTGTTTCTCTTTGTATCCCCTTCAGCAGAACCTTACCCGGGCAGGGAATGATGCATGCCTCCTGGAGGATGATCTGGGCATCTCCGTCCACCAACAGCTCCACATCTGCACACAGCTCGTCATCCACCAGACCACTGTCCTGCTGACCCGAACCGTCTGACACAAAGCACGACACATTCCTGAAGCGCATCCCATGACCACACCTGGCCCCCTGAGCGCAGAGAAGACAGAGTGAACAAGGAAACCTGTTTCTGCTGCAGTGATTCAGAGCTTCACAGCTCAGAAACAGAAACAAATCAGGCAGTGACTCAACAAAGAAAGTAGTTATGATGATAATCAAACTCCACTGATTTACTGTGAGAAGAATAATGAATTAATGAAAGCGTCATGAACATTAACTTAACGAATGCTTGCCTAATTTCCTTTGAAGTTTAAAGCTAAACTCTGCACTAACACATAGCGGAGAGAGGCAAACTAACCTCAGATCTGCATACAGACCAGGCGCTGTATCTCCAGCTGTAGCAGGGCTGAACTGGGCATGGCTTCCACTGTTCCATTTGGTAAGGGCATGGCCTCCCGTCTCCCTGAGGAGCCTGGACCACTGTCCGTCTCCTCCACAGTTTACCTAAAGCATAGTAGGAAACCAGGGCAGAACAAAATCTACTGAGAGGAGTATTGAATTTGACAATCAGAGAGTCAGAAGGAAGAGGAGGCTCAAGGACTACAGCAGACTCTGAGGCCAACTATTTTAAAATGTGCGTGCAGGTGGGCAAACTGCAAATGCTTGACCGTTCAAGTAAATGGGGGTTTTCAAATATAAGTATCCAATTACGGTAACTATTATTACAAAAACATTTTAATATTTAAGAGACTGCTTAGAATTGCTGCTTTGAAAGCAAAATATCATAACAAAGAGCTGATTTCATTTGGAGATTTCCTCAGGTCCGACTCATACCAAAGAACGTACCTGCCAGGCCGCAGCTGCGTGTGCACTCAGACCATGCTGACCAGTCAGACAGCTGGCAGTTGACGGGACACTCCACCACGCAGGAAGCATTCATCTGCAGCTTCCTGTCTAAACCCAGCTGCACAGAAACATCACAGAGCCTCAGTTGATCAGTCTCAGACCCTGTCAGAAGGTTTAACAAAATGCAGTGGTCTGACCTTCTTGCAGAAGCTGGGGTCCACAGATTTCCCATCACTGCGCACACAGTCCAACATGCGGGTCTTGATGCCGTATCCACACACGGCTTTTTCACTGAGCTGGCAGGTGCTCCAGTCTGCTGGGACACACCTGTCAGCAACAGAATATGCACCCTCCATCCTGCTGTGGGACAAAACAAGTACTCACCTGTGATGTTGTACGAGTAGTGGAAGCAGTTGCTGTTCATTTTGCATGGCTCCGTTGCTGTGGTGGGAGGGCAGGTCTTGTTGTTTCCGGGCTGACGCAGCGGGAAAGCAGTCCTCTCACGAGTCCTGTTCTCACTGCAGGGCTGAAAAGAAAACAGTTTTGTTGAAATATTTTCTCTCTATGTCTTGCCTGGTAGGTGTCTAGAGTAGGGGGCGGCGCCAAGTTAAATCATATGATTAAAATAAATTCCGAGATTCTCACTTTTGTTTTCCTTAAAGACTATAAACTGGCAATTGATTTGACAAATTTCCAAAATTACTTTCAATTATTACGATTTTGACACAGAGTGTTTAGAAATTAATTGAAAAAAAAATGCTTTACTGGAATTAAAATACTGATTTTTAAAAAATAACTGAATTTAATTTGCAAATTTGGGGATTTAATTATATTATTTTTCTTAAAAGAGTTTTAAGAAAATTGTTTTGGAAAATATTACCTGTTGTCATCATGGAAAGAGATGTGAGTTTTCTCAAAAACTAGCTTCTCTTGGCTTTTGTATGCCAACCAATAAATTGGATTTTAGGCAGAATAAGTGAAAAACTTGCATAAAAAACAATAGGAATTGTTAGCAAATTATAATGTTCTCTCTCCATCTGAAAATAGGGTCAGGTAGATTTTCAACTCAGGAAGAAAAGTGTAGTAAAATCTTTGCATCTGCATGAACTGTAAAAAGACTCTCCATCTTGTCTTAACTTTATGATCTTTGTGCTCATATGACATTTTTGTCACATTTCTAAGTGTAGTCCTTCCCAAAATAATCAAATTATGAACCAAAAAAGTCTTTACCAGAGGACATGGGCTCCATGACCCCCAGTCCGACAACACGCAGTCACCAGGACAGGGTAGCTGGCTGTTCCGGGCCCCTAAAGGCATCTCTTCCGGGTCACACAGGTAGTCCTCCACCTGCTCAGATGGCCCATCTATGGTGTTCAGCATGCACCTGATCATGAAGAGATTCAGTTACCCAGGTCAAAAAACTAAGGTTTTCTCCTGCATAAGATCTGTTTCAGTGTAATGAAAAAATTTCATATTAGGCTCATTTGATGATCTCACTGCTTTTAAAATTGCTTGTTCTGATTAATATTGTGTACAAAAAATGTTACTGTCAACTACTATTTTTCAGTCACTATTTCTTTTTACCATTTTTTGATTTTAATATTATCTGTTTTATTATGGGAAGAACTTGAAGACGCTTTGTAGCAAGAAAAGTGCTATACAAAGTTGAATTTGAATTTCTTTAAAACACTGCTTTTAAACTGTCTTGCTGGTTTTCGATTGGCAAAATACACCTGCCATCGTCTAAAAGCAGTCTTTTGACATGTAAAATAAATACTTAATAAACGTTTTTCTCTTGCCACATGTCGATTGAACCCTGCTCACCTGATTTTCCTGGTCTGTACACCTTCACCGCAGTTGCTCCTCAGGTCCACGTTGCTAATTTTCCACACACTCCAGGGCTCAGCTACCCACACGTACTGCCCACAGTCACTGAGGCATGGCACCACCTCATACACCTGACAGGCATGCAGAGAACACAGTTACTATCTGAGCATCAGAAGGACATGTCATTTATTTTAACCTGCAGGTTTATTTAACACTTCAAACTGTTGCAGAGATAGCAGGAGTTTCTGCTAAAATGAAGAGAGACTGTGCACAATCTGTAAACACACACTTGAGTTTTTACGTTTGAACTTGATGGGCCCATTCTTCTAAAAACGAAATCCAAAAACTTTTTTTAAAGTTATTTTTATACTTGAAAGTAACTATATATGGCCTGTGTTCATTTTTTTATTCTCTCATGCATGGTGTCAGTTACTTCTGTTAAATTCAGATTTTTTTTTAACTAAACAAAAACAAATCAATTTTTAAAATAACTTTTAAATACGTTGTTACAATTTATTTATTTATTTATTTTATTTTTTATATATTGCACCACCTGCTAAATGTGTTGTATAGCTAGGTTGAGTTTATTTGTGCAATGGTGCTACATGATGTTTACCTTCCATAAAAAGAAGATGCCTGTTTATTCTTCTGTCATAGAAATTTATTAGTAAAAAGAAAAGAAAACAAGAAAAACAAACTCTGTACCTACCTGAGCCTGTGGACATCGGATCATCGAAATGGTTAAAAAGAAGAGAGAGAGAAGAAAGGATTAGAGAAAAGTAGACTAGAGCAATCAGCTGATCAAAAATCCTCAAGCTGTCTCAAAATAGAGTAAGTGTTTTACTCTTATTAAATGCTGTTGTTAATATCTAATATTAATTCATATTAATACAATTAATTGTTTAGTCTTAAAAGTTAAATATGAGTCCTTCAAGCATGAACACAGTGAGTTTATGCTTGACCAGAGTTGAATCTCTCTGTGCTGCTATATCCTTCTTTCCTTCTCATTTTCCTCTTTATTACATATATCAGTAACATTAAGAGTTGAAGACGTACTACATTTTTGCTCCAACATGTGTGAATGCATCAATAAGCAAAGCCTGTAGAAATACTGCAGAGAACCTCTGTAAAGATTGGAAGAAGGAATGAGGCGTTCACATCTGTGGGAATCCTAGCCCTTTTACCTGGTTGACGTGGTCCAGTTTCGGACATGGTCTCCCACCATTGTAGGGCTTTTCTCTGAGCCACTTGGAGCGAACTTTGACCCCACTGCCACAAGACTTACTGCAACGTGACCAGTTGGACCACTCGCTCAGCTTGCAGTCAGAGGGACAAGGGATGATACAAGCCTCCTCGATGTAGCCTGGGGTTGGACATTCGAAGAAATCGTTTCAGAAAACTGCAGCATCAGTGTTGCCATGCTATAACAACAAACAAGTTTACTTTGAAGAATATGATTATTAAACAGAAAAGAGCTAAAGTTAGGAAACAGATCATTTTTTTGCAACTGTTTATGGAATGACATTTAAGAATTATGTGGCAGATTCTAACATTTAATAAAAATGTAAAATAAAGAGCTGAGGTAATCAAAAGCAGAATACATTTATGATACTCTGACAGCAAGAACATGCAGGAAGATTTTCAAAATAATACAGAAAAATCAGAAGTTTAACTTATAGTTTAAGAGTGTTGGAAAAAATAAACAACTGACACTAATCTTGCAAACTCTTGAATATTGATGATTCAGTAGTTCATATTCAGGAGTAACAGATAGATTTTGCACATTTTTGGCCTTTACTGTTGTAAATAGTTTTTAAATTATTATACCACCTTATTTGTTCACATTTATTTTGTGTTTATTTTATTCTATTTTCTTTTTATGATTACAAACTGTAATGGCAACGCACAAATTTCCCACGTGCGGGATCAATGAAGTATTTCTGATTCTGATTTGTTTTTTCAAAATATCTTTAATCCTGTGGTTCCCCACACAGCATATGCTGTGGAGAGTGGGAGAGTGGGAGTCTCTATGTGATTTTAAGGGTCTTAGGCTGTATCTGACCATTACTGGTTAGGAGGTCCAAGGGAGGACTCACCATGACTGTTGCAGCGAGAAGTCTCCACCAAGCGACTGTCCTGGTCGTAGCACGCCATTGCTTGGTAGCGGTAGCCTTGACCACATTCCTTGACGTCCCCTTGCACCTTCATGCCGAGCTGGCCCTCCACGCGGCTGTTGTCAGGAAGGATGCAGTCCGACCAGTTTCCAACAGGCTGGGCATTGTACTTCTTACACGGGCAGTACTGGGTCTCACTCAGGGGATACTTTTGGTTGTTTTTACACTGGTCACGCTTTTTACTCTTTCCTGGGACAGATACAAAAACAAAAGTGACATTTAGGATGGCCAGTGGCCCCCAGGGAATGCATCATAATGTCACAAAAAAGACAGCATTTATCTGGAAGTCTTCCACTTACCCATCAGGCTCCTCTTTCGGGTCCTGACACCCACACAGTTGGCTGTACAGGAGGAGAACTTGGACCAGCTGCTGAGCTGACAGTCCTCCTGACAGGGCAAATGGCACTGCTGGGTGAGAGGCGGCATGGGGCTGGCAGACTTCAGACACGCCTCAATGTCTGCTTGACCGCCGTCCTGCTTCCGGCATGAAATGGCTGCAGAGAGCCAAGAAAGAGCAAAAGATCAAAGGAGTTTTTGAAAGATTTACACCTCTGGGTGTGTGGGAGCATTGATTGAGCTCTGACTGCAGGAAACAAGAGAATGGAATAAAACCCTTAAATCTGACATTTTTGTGCTTCAACTTCTCTCTGCCAAAAGCCAATAAGTGGTTTTATTCAGAAACGACTTTAATGAGGAGAAATTGTACTGACTGAGTGAGGAGTCAAAGACTTGTAATAAAGTCTCTCAGATTCAGCCGGCTCTGTTTCACATAATGGCATACCGATAAGAGCTTCTTCGAATGGAGGAGCAAGATGCTGATTGCAGGCATCAGATAACGCTGTTTGTGTCTGAGGCGTCAGCAGGAGCTTTGATGGGAAGAACAGTTCAGCTGCCTGCGTGCCTTCGGCTCATGCAGACCAGAGACTCAGCACAGCTTCATGAGACATTAAATAAATCTTAACTCCTAAACTGTTCATCTCCTAACTATCCCAAGCACCCCGACTCCTCTTGGCTCATTAGAGGACAAATGTCGGTTCTGGGCTTTTTCAGAGAATAAGTATAAAGTTTGTTGAAAGGACACAAATTAAAGCAGAAAATCTTAAAGAACAGTGCATATTTATTATATGTGTGAACAGGAGTCACAAGTGAATTAGTGCAAAACTTTTAAACATTTTTAATTACTTTCTAAGAACATGTGGAATAGTGTGACATGCTTTTGTCCTAAATTTTTGATGTAAACCTTATTTTAACGTGTACTTGGCCTCTACGGCAATTCAGCAAACCTTAATCTAGTTAATCTCATATATCAGAGAATAAACAATGTATCTGATATTTTCTCTAATCCACCTTATGACCCACAAAACCCACTGACTAAAAACTAATGGACATGGCAGAGTACCTTTAATGACTACTAACAAATTTAAACAAAAAGATCCTAAAATTTTCTATATATTTCCATTTATGCACTGTTAGATTCTGTGATATTCAGATAGACGATTTTTTAAAAATGATCCTTGCATTCCAGTGACCTATAAATACCTACTTAGACAATTGGCTCAATGATATTGGTGGTGGATAACCACAGAACTATATCCTTGACTGTGTCTTCACAACACACTGCATTAGTTAGACGTACTGTTGTCCAAGTCCATAACAAAAAAAGGACTGCATGAAAGTAAACATCTTGAACCCTGCCTACAAAAATGTACAGACTAGATCGGAATAATAAAGTGTTTGCTTGATTTATCTGTTTTTCTACCTCGAAACTGCAGACCCGGCCCACAGGTCTCTTGAGCGCCAGGACTGTCCTGCCGAACCGACCATGGAACCAGTTGACATCGGCGCCATTTGTGGGTTTTCCATCTGACCATCAATATTAGATGGGAAATTATTTAAAACAGATATGGCTTGTGAACATAGAAACATGAGAGTGGTGTGTAAGTGTGGCTTGTGATACTGAAAATGCTGGTAAAAGGGCCAAATGTGTTACCTGTATCCAGGACAAACAGAACGAGCTTCACAATCTCTTTCCTGGACCAAAACCTCAGGACAGTCTTGTCCTCCATTGGCTGGGACCTGGATGATGATTCGTTTCCTAACTTGTTTCTTCTTGGAATTACCACCTAGATAAAAATGACTTCTACTAGTGTCATAAGTTCTGACATCCTAATTAGAACATTTTTGCATGTGTTTGTGAAAAGCATACCAAGCCCACCACAATGTGGGCTGGGTACATAAACTCCAAAAGTGGCAGCTTAAAGGCCCACATTACATGTTCGAATCAAAGATCAAAGATATTTTCTCAGCCTCTGAAGCTGTTCAACAGCATGAAATCAACGTAAAATGTCATTCTGTGTATGTGACAATGATTTGAACATACCTCCTGGACATGTTGATGGACAGGGGCTCCACTCACTGTAAGGGCTGACAATGCAGTCTTTCCTGCAAGGAAGCAAACAAGGTCTGACGGTGTCTGGGCGGAGACTCTCAGGACACCTAGAAGAAAAAGATTCACATAGTGAGTAACACACACTTTTGGAAAAAAGTTTATTCATATGCCCCATATCTTCTGTGTGTATTCATAGGATCCCATTCAAACTCAGATGTGGGGCAGAGTTAGAGCGAGCAACCTCTGGACAGAAGACAGCAGGTTAGGTTCTTCCCTTGTTCGTCCATGTGTCAAAATGTCCTTGGGCAAGACGCTGAGCCCCACATTGATCCTGGTGGTTATAGGTTGGTCTCAGTGTTTGGCAGGGGAGCTGCCATCATCATGTGAATGTTTGTATGCATGGGTGAATGAGACGATGACTGTACAGTGCTTTGGGCCTTCTAAGAAAGTAGTAAAGCGCTATGTGCACCTTGCTTTATTGGTGTATCATATCTCCCAGTGTCTACAGATGTTGGTCCTATTCCAGTATGAGGATTAGAACTCCAACTGTTCAAATGAACACATGGGGCAGTTGCCTTTACCCTCCACAACTGTTCTTCTCTTCTCATTTTTTTAAGTTTTCCTTTCTTCTCAGATCTTAAAATGACTTGAGACTGTTGCAGGCAGTTCCTTCTTTGGTTGCCTGTCCATCACTATCTCGTTGGTTTGTAGATGGGATAATGCATTCACCTTTTCATTACCTACCATGACTTTGGGACTTGTACCTGAGACACAAGTTCTGCCAGATTGAACCAGCTAGATGATGGTCTTGTATACACATAACCCCCTTGCTGCTAACCCTTCACACCCTGCTGCTATATCCCGCATTGCTCTACAAGCATTTTAGACAGCCTGCACAATGAATCTTGCTTGCTGTGGAAGATTCCAGGCTTTTATTTAACATGTGCTCAGAGCCTGTGATCTATTACTATTTTTTGTCCCTAAGTCCACTCATTTCCAGACACAGTATGATTTCCTGATATGAACCTTCCCTTGCATGTGCTGGTAGAACATACCGTACAGATGCTTGTCTTCCAGTCTATTCAACGCCTGTTGCTCTCCTCGATTTTTGCCAACTGAGCTATTTACTAAGCTCTCTACCACTGTTTGCAATCTTGCTAATGTCCTGATGGAACTCTGCTGTATCATCCTGATTGGGCACTCTATCACTCTACCCCTTGCTTTTCACTTTTAATACAGCCTCAAGGTATCCCCACAATGCACAGTGACTAGTTTCCTGGTTTTGATGTCAGGGACTCTTTAATCTCCAATTTAGTCTGTTTAAAATGTCAGCAGGCATCTTATCACTTTCAATGCATAGCTGGTAATGGCCTGGATCTTGTTGTTTCCATTGCGATAGCATCTTAGAACCCTCTTTTTTCACAGATCAGGTTTAGTAAGTCTTAAATAAAATGGTGACTCAGTACTGTAAAAACTATGTTTGAAACAGGACAAAAACTATGACATTAAATTGACATTCTCCACATATTTATCTGAATAAAACAAATCTCTTTTTTTTACAAATACCTCAACACAATATTTGCCCGACTACATTGATGTGCAAATGTGTTCCATTCCAGCAGGCTCACTGCTCAGTGTGAAACAGCAGAACACGGAGTAAACGCAGGAATAAAGACAAGGATTATTTCCCATTTGCAGCATGGGGCCCTGGTGGGGTTCCACTCTTTAATGCTGCTCTTCGGCAAGAACAATGAGACTGTTGTGATGAATAAATTAACAGATAATTCATGTTCCCTGAAGACACCTCCAAGGAAGGAACGGCGCGCAGATGCTAGAACAGTTGGCCGGCAGCTTTGCGCCTCATCAGTCTCACAGTGAACACCTCCACCAGACACCAGCAGCAGACAACCAAAACACAAAGTATCACAAACAGCATGAGAGCAAAAACATAGCAACAATGACACCAGCACAACCAAGGAACACGTTTTTACATGTCATGACAATCAGCCAGCCCCTCCAGATTAAAAACTTGGGAAAACATTGCCAAGCATAGAAATCCAGTCAAACTACTGATACTTTTTTTTTAATAAATCCTGAACGTTTTATTTCACTCCTTCAGGCAGTATTCTTTTAACTAAATTTCTGAAATTTAACTTATGAAGCATGTTTTTGGACGGTGGGAGGAAACCGGAGACCCCGGAAAGAAGCCATGCATGCACAGGGAGAACATGCTAACTCCAGACAGAAAGATCCCCCATTGATGTTGTGTTTCAGGTCCCCCAGCCAGGACTTGGTCAGACCAAAGAATACAATGACAGCCATACCTGGGCAATCAATTGTTAGCGTCCTATTTAAGTCCATGTGCACGTTGTTCATTATCTTCGTTTACCGCAAGCGCTGCGAACGTCGCCCCCCCCCCCCCCCCTCCTCCCCGGCTTCAACCTGTGAGCTCCGTTAGGGGTAGTTATTACCCTAAAGTTTTTATGTAGAGCTTGTCTTATATAATTGTACGGAGCCGTATGCCAAACTAACAACACTACACTTTGCTCCTGGTGGTTATAGGTTGAGACCTGGCGTCCGCATACAAGAACATCACATTGTGGGTTTTATTTACACTCTATAGTTAATTCTGATTACCTGGGGCCCTGTGACTACCAAATTAAAAAAAACATATCAAACAAGAGATTAGGTCTCAAGAGAATAAAGTGCTTTAGGCCTTCAAAGAAATTAGTAAAGCGCTATAATAAGCATATGCCATTCACAATTTACCATTTATAGTAAATCTTACTTTTTGGGTGGAACTTGTCCCACATTGACACGAACACAGATGACTTTGCGGGTCTGCATCCCCACAGCACAGGATCCATCGTCCGTTCGCGTGACGCCCACTGACACGTTAGTGTAGGGGAACGAAGAGTCTTCGATGCACTGCCCCCACGGACCAGTTTGCCAGTGGTAAACAGTGCAGGGATGGTCATTGCAGATCCTCACCTCTTGGAGAGCACTAGCATTGGGACACTGGACTCCTCCTGGAGAACAGAATGAAATGAAGGAGGACCTCTATTAGTGTTCTTGCTTGAAAAAGAAAAAGCTAACCATCTCAGCGCTGACACCAGCATCACTTGTATCAAAGATGGCTAAGAACACCAGACCAAAGGAGAATCCAAGACTAATATTTTATTACACCAATTAAACTTAAGATGGTTCATTGTGCTTCCAGTAGACTTGATGCTGTTAGAACTTGAACGTCTTGGTTCCCCTTTGGTCTGTCTTCCTTTGGAATCAAGCTAAGTGAATCAAACAGGGTTTTCTTGAGGTTTGAAAGATGGTTTCAGATCCACACATTATATCTTAAAGAGGTGATTATGGATTTCTTTGGTCAATACTGGACTGGGATTCTCATTGTTGGTCTACAAAGGTACATCAAGATAGTAGTGGGATCTAAGCTACTTAGGTTATTCAGTTTGAAAATTTTAATTATTAATTTATGACACTTTTTATGGGATATAGTTTTTGTCTCAGTGTTTTAAATATTATATAAATATCTAAATAAGCACAGGGAAACCAATTTCTATATTGGCAAGAATAAAGGTACAAATGGAAATACACTACATATAAAGATACCGAATATTGGATCAATCAGAGAAAGCAGTGACGGACCTTAAAGAGAAGTAAAGAAAAGAAACTGCGCATCTATTAAAGCCATCATTTTCCATCATCCAGTGCAGTACGTTTTGTAATTACGTCTTACCCTGCATCACAGTGACCCATGCCACCATTTTACCTGTGACTGCAGAGGAAGACAGGACAATTAGTGCATATGAAGGAAAGGTAAACTATCTTAAAACTGAACACCTTTTTCTTCTTTTAACTGCCCTTTAAAGACAAAAATTTGCATTTTATTATTTTTAGGGAAGTTAAACGGTTGCAGATTACGAAGGAAAAACATTTTCGCTGGACTAAGAACTTTTTAGCAACACTTCTGGTTGACATGGCAACCAGCATCCTCACATTAGTGTCTTTGGTTAATAAATTGATTTATATTAAAGCTTCCAGCTAACGCAACAGCATGTGTAGCTTCAAAAGTAATCGTTCAGAAGTATAAATGTGGAAGAAATCACGAACTATTATTACTAATGAAGATTTTTTTTAGATGATAAAGTGTAAGGCCTTTAAAAAACAAAGGATCTTTTCATACAAATCATTCCCTGACATGCCTCATTCATCCAAAACATATAAAATTACAGATATCTGTCTGATGAGGCAACTGGAGGAGACAATAAAAGGCTTTCTGAAAAACCTCTCAAAGTCCTAAGCACCGCATTCATCACATGCATCCTTGAACAGGTGTTAAGTATACAGTGTTCACACTGGCACAACCTGGTGCCATATAATTTCTGCAGGTAATAATTGCTGACAATTAATGATTTAACCTCCATGAGCAATTTTTTTAACGGTTGGCACTTCTGTGAATTAAACTGGAGTCATCAATATGTCACTACCAAATCCGAGTACCTGATTGGTCAAAATTCACGTTTATGTAAACTCTTCATTGAAAGCGGTCACTTGAACACACATTGCAGAGGGCGGTGTGAACGTAGCATCAAATGTTGCTTCAGCCAAACCGGGCATGAACGTCGTAACACAGGAGACCCTCTGAGCATGCTCAGTGATTTGATGGTTTGTAATGGCTCAACAAGCCTGCAGAGGCCCAGACCCCATCACAGCAGCCAACATATCACTCATCCTGATGAGCATGTTTCAGAGCCACAGCAGCCCCCAGTACTGTTCATCAGACAAGCAGCAAAGCATCAGAAGGTATCAAAGGTGACTGTTTGTCTACTCAGTTTTATTTATGTACATAATTTAAATCTTTGGTATACCAGCACAGTGAGTTTTTGTTAGATTGTTCTGACTAACTACAATAGTTCCCATTCATGGCCGTGACTGCACCACGGTCACGGTTTTTGCTGTCCAGCAGCATAAAAACCCTTTTGTGGCTCTAAAAAACCCACAGCAAGGTGAAGAATACATTATTAAAGGGTTTGTGGACAGAAAAAAGAAAACTAGGTCATTAGGGGAGAGAAAGGTTATCTGCGTCTTGGTCTCATGCACCTGCGTACTCTTCTTTCACCAAATGACTTCATCCAAATCCAGAAGTCTGGTGAATGTCTTTCTAAATTGCACTGACGTGTTTGATAAAGGCATGAACTTTCTTACCTTCCCCCGCATTGTAAGCGAGAATGGAACGCACTCGGGTCTGTTTTCCCTCCGCATTTTTCCCAGAGCAGGTATGAGAGCAGGGTGACCACTGGGTCCAGGGGCTCAAGGCACAGTCTTTGGGGCAAGGCACCTCACAGATAGTTGGCATAGGAAGGATGGCATCACGGCAAAGCTGCTTCTCTACAAAGAGACCTGCAAGGAAACCGGTGTTAGAGTTAAATTCACTTGGAGTCACTGCTTTGTTGCATCTGCAGTCATAAAAAATTGGGTGCCATACACACGTCCAGTATTCCGTCACTGGACTGGGTTGACTACTGAGTTTGTTGGTTTTCATGACATTGATTCTGCTCTTAAGAAAAGTTTCATAGCTTCATCTATTATAAGATGTGGAGAAGGCTAAAACTGGAACCCACTGATGTTTGAAATAGGGTTAGTGAAGAACCCAGCTGCATGAGACAGATTTTTCAGCAACGTAAACAAATGAATACACTTAAAGACCCACTCCAATGAAAAGGGTGTTTTTGATGTTTTTAATTTCAAATATTTCTGATAATGGAGAACATGTATAAAATAATTTAAGCTTAAAACTGCATTTCTGAGTTATTCAAGTTGGGGTGAATCAGGAGCAGATCCGATTAGAGAAAGCTCTGAGTTGAAATGCAGGAACTGAAATGGGTGTGCCAAAATTAATTTAATTTTCCTCGTCCAAGTTGGCATCTGGCCCAAAACTGTACGTAGCTCCAATATTGCTCGCCATTTTTGTTGCTCTGCTAATGTTAGCTTGGTATTGTAAGGGACTGTAAGCCAGTAGGAGAGTTTGTAAATACTTAGAGATGTAATGGTATTTCAGCGGAAGCTTACTTCCGCGTCATTGGTTCCTCCTACAACTCAGTGGCAAGTTTCTGATCAACTTATTCTGCACTGCACAAACTTTATCCTAAAAAACGACACATGCTTTTTATTTTTGTCTAAAAATGTCACAATCATAATTAAAAGACCACTGGGAACACTTTTAGAAATAATCAAAAGAGGATTAGAGTTGGACTTTATATGTGAATAAAAATATGAAACCAAAAAATATATCAGAAATTTTTACACATATTAAAATACTTGAAATGTGGTCAAATTGAAATACAAGAAGAAAAAGAAAAACAATCAGGCAGCAATCAAGGGATCATTCATTAAAAAAAATGGAAAAAAGACAAAATCCTCAAACAAAACATTGTTATCAAAAAGGACAAAAAAGTTCATGCTTAGGAAAGTTATATCCATAAATACAGACATTTGTCCTGAAAGTCCCCCTCTTAGTCTTTCAGAAACAGAGCCCTGTTTATTCTTCTGCTTCCAGAGAAGACATGCTCTCAGACTCGAGACACTGTGCTGACGGGAAACGAAAGCTGAATCTGAGACGGAGAGTGAAGAACATTTACCCTAATGTAATATACACGTCTGGTGCTGGGGAGGGAAGATGGTGCAGCTTTCACTCTGAGAGCTTCTTAAGACAGAGAGCAGGACAATTTGATAAAGACAAGCTCTGTCTTACAGCTTTTAGAGGTTCAGGTATGAAGAGTACCGGTAAGCTTCTTCTCAGTTCAGCTACAGTAATCTGAGGAAGTGTACTAAAAATATCTAACAATATGCTCAGTTAGTAAACGCTGTCCACTGAACCCTCATCTGTTGTTTAACTTATGAAGAAAAGCATTTCGAGAAAAGCAGAACCCCCAACCAGCAGAAGATTGAGGAGCCCAGATCACAATCTGACTTAACCTTAAAGTACCATCATGAGGTTTTTTAGTCATCTTCTTGTTTTTGTTGATGGGGAGGGAGTCAAAACCCTATCATGCGGTCTTCTTTTGTCCAGCTCTGTGAGGCTCAGTTTCCGTTCCAAAGCTTCTAGCACTCGCCTGGTGTCATGTCTCTGAGCTGTGAATGCTGCCACTCTGTCAGATTTGAAGAGTTGTTATGGATTCCTCCAGGTGGGAAGGATCTTCTCTATTTCCAGCAGAGTGGAGGAAGCTTCTGACTGAATGCTGATGGTTTAGAGAGTGTTTTTACATCAAAGATTATCAAAATATGTCTGTGGAAGCTAGGTAAATTCTTACAGACATTAACAAATATTTTTTTACATGGAAATCTATTTTTAAATTGTTCCCAGTGGTCTTTTTATTTTGATTATTCCAATATAGCCAAAATCCAAAAACCTGTTTTCTAGGGCAGTTTCTGCAGAGCAGCAGTAGTTCATTAGAAATCCAACTGTGAGTTGTAGGCGGGGTCTGTTGGACCCAGCTCAGAGGTAGAAAACCAAGGCACACATGGGTAGTCGTCTACAAGTGTATGCATCAGAATAGAGCAGAGCAGGGAGTTTGTAGCTATACAGTAGTAGTAGCTTCTACATCACACTTACAAACTTTTTCCAACTCCTCCTGATTCACGACGATTTGGATCAACAAATACTTAGAAATACTCAGAAACACAATTTTTATCTTAATTTTCTTTTTTTTTAATGTTCGCCATCGTAATACAAATACCTTAAGAACGTGTTAAAAACATCAAAAAACAACTTTCGCCGAGGTGAGTTTTTAAGGTTCAACCCTGTTGGCATCAGTGTGGTAGATTGATTTTGATTTGATTTTTGATTTGAAGTGGTTTAAAAACAATACAATCATCAGTTATACATTCATACCTTAACTAATCAAACTTTGGATAATTAGACATATTAATAAATATTGCTTGAAAGGGAGTGGAAGGAAGCAAACTTATATAATCCCACCCCTGTTCTACCGTAACCATTTTATTACATGATTTATCAATATCCGGTTCCAAACTTTTATCAGACTGCTGCAGAGAGATGCTGTCTGTTGCTTTTCTCAATCTTCTCAAAGTTTTCATCAGCATTTACCATAACCTGATGGGTAGAGGAATGCATGAAGACTAACACTCCACCCATGTTGTAGCACAAAACAAACCCACTACCTTCACGCTTATCTTGTTTAAACCTCCACAACGTGCAATCCAACCTGCAGAGCTTCCACCAGTTTGCAGACAAGAAAAGACAAAATTGTTGACCTCTCTATATTGACACTTGGATCTTTATTTGGACACACCCTGTTGCTGGCTTTCTGCACAGAAATGATAGCTGTTCATTTTTCTTGCAAACACGCTTTCAGAAAAAGGACCAAATTTTCCAAAAGAGATGCTATCTCAATTGTGTTGACCTGTTCTTTTCAGCTCTTTTCTTTCTGTCAGCATCTGTCCTCTCGCAGTAATCCCCCCTCCCCCTCGGACTGAAAACCGCCTCAGAACCCCTCACCCCTCGATTACAAATGCTTCTCTTCTTTGTGTCTCCTCACCTTCGCTGTTGACACACTGGACTTGTGGAATTTGAGTCCCTGGTCCGCATTCTCTGTCATTGTCAGGAACGCACTCCTCCAGTTTAACCACCAGCCACTCGAAGCAGCTGGGGTCATCGCACGGGATGGCTTCTACCAGGTGGGGGCAGTTTCCCATCCCACCTGTGGGCTCATTGATGATCCTCCTCTTCCTCAGTTTAAAGCCTGCAACGAGAATTTCAGAGTAAATTTCAAAAATATAAGAAAAAAACAAACGTGAAACCCATCTTTTTTATTATTTTCTGTGCTTTTTTTAAAACATGCACCTGTGTTCTCAATCTGAACTTAATTCATGCAAAACAAGCTTCTAAACCAAAGCACCCCACAGAGATTAAGGTGGCTTCATGAAATATAAAACCTTCCTAAACCATTCATGGATGGGTGTGACTCTGAGACCAAGGTCACTCAGTCCTTAACCAACCCCCACGCACCCCACTCCTGCTCCTAACAGAAGATACAATAAGAGCCTGGGTCTGACTGCAGATCCCAGGGGGAAGGGGGGGAATCATTTCCCACTTTTCAATCACCCTTGTGTTGACTGGTGAAAAACCAACGTTTAATCTGGGGCTGATGACATGTATTTGAGAAGGTGTTGGTGTGTTAACTCCGTCAGACATCCCCTCATTTGTTGCACACAGGGAAGAGGATGCTCTGCATCACACAGCAGACAGGTCAGGACACCAAAAACACACAAAAAAGCCCCACTTTCACAGTAAAATATGTAAGGGATAATGCCCGAAGAGGTGTCCATTATCAGAAAATGGACGATTAACTCTATTAATTTCTAATAATGGAAACCTTTAAGGGCATTTTCCTGTTCTTACCATGGTTGATCACAAAATAAACTAATATTAAATCATATATTAGTACGTGTATTTGTAATTTCAAAAGTTTAAATTTATTTCCTCAAAAAGTGGACTATTAAATTTATGAGTGATGTTGTCATGGTTACCCGTGCTTCTCTCTGCTGCAACTAGTGTATTAGAACTAATCTGCGGAGGATATAAGCGATACATAAGCTAATTTTCATAATAAATTATAATAACAATCATTTCAGAGGGAAAGCGCACCTCTTACTCCTTAGTTTTGTCCAGGTGATGATGGAAAAATTAATTTTAAATAAAACAAAGTCCACAAGTAGTTTTCCAGATTGCATTTATTGCAAGAAACATCAACCACTCACTCTGATTATTAAATTAATTAATTTATTTTATTAATTATTAATACAATTATTTATAATCAGGTGTTCCAAAATTCTGTTGTTCGGGTAGCTAACTGCCCAACCAGCAACCCCCGCCCACTTGGCCCCAATTTCTGAGTCAATATTAGTGTCATCATTGACAAAGATACAAAATAATTGATACAAGCTTCTTGAAGCATTGGAAAAATAATAAAAGCAACATTTCACTTTACTTTTTTTTAAACTGGCTCTGTGAACAACAGAACGCTGTAAACTGGTGCTTCATAAGCTCCACCCAAAAAATCCTGACAGCCCTAAATTTGCAAAGTTCTCTGCTTCAACTACAGTCAAGATCTCTGCTTTTAATGAGAGGTGGCTGTTAAAAAGTCACAGATGAAAGTCAGACATCGGGAGCAGAAGTGGCAGAATGAACCAGCAAACAACTTTTAGCAGATTCTTGTTAAAATGCCACCACGAAGCCTCAGTGGTTTCATTAACGTATAAGAAATCTGTGCAGCTCCTCAGATCTTGGCATTTTCTCCTCTGATGGCATGATAGATTTGCATACCCACATGCAGAAGAAGTAGACACCAAATCATGGTCTGATATTTTTATACCTTTCTTGGTGGCTTGGTCTTGACAGTTCTCAAAGGTGCAGGGCCCCCAGGCGCTCCACGGCGACACCTCACACTCCACAGGACAGTTGATGTGACATAGCTGGGTGGTGTTTGGCGGGATGCCTTGGCAGAGCTCACTGTCCACTGGTCGCAGTGCTGCAGTGTCACACAAAAGATCACATTAATCATAACAGACACATGTGGAAAGGGAAGACCAGTCAGCTATCTGATGATTTATTCTAGCAGGATGTCAGGATGGCGATCAGTCTCTCCAGCAGACATGCTCAGGAGTTCCTTGATTCATGCTCACTACAGATGCCTTGCGTTTCTCTTGTGTGTATGTGCCCCTGCAAAAAAAGTTCTGAGCTTCAAAGAGGTTTAAATCTATGGAAGCTTCTGCATGAATGTCTGTTGTTCTGTTCAAATTTAAAATGACAATTTTTAAAACACGGAACGCACAAGCCGCAGACCTCCGGGCTCCTTTTCGGAGCTGACATTAAAAGTCAAAGCAGTCATGTTCAGACAAATCACTTTTAACAATATAAAGAGGAAAAAATCTGAACAAAAAAAGGGAAGTGAGAAGAAAATAAAGACAATATCAGTATAACATCAAAGAAGTTGGGTCCCACCTCTAAACTATAAGCCAATTAAAGGACAGATAGAAGATACTGAAACTACAAAGACATTGAATACCTGCCTCTTGTTATTTTAAGGTGGAGTATTTTCAGTGTTTTTTAATTGTTCAAATAGGGAGAAGATTTCTGTCAATAATTGAAAGAGTAAAGGACACACAGCAGGTGAGCGCTAATTGAATGTTACCCTCTTTAGTCCTCAGGTTTGAGGGCATTTCAGCACCAGCTTGCACACAGTAGACCTCGCGTGTCTGGATCCCTCCTCCACACAAACCAGTCTGGTTTCCACGACGACGGTCCTGCTGGCTCAGCAGTGCATCCACCCTGCACTCTGTCCACTCAGTGGTCTTCCAGGTGTTACTAACAATGAAAAAACGAGACAATTAACTTCCAGCTGAACCTAAAGCTCAGACTACTTGTATCTAACACTCCAACAAGCGGTGGGTTTCCTTCTTCCTGTTGGAGCTGAATGTTCTCTGGGATGTTGGTAAGGACAATTAACTGTCACCCAAGCAAGCAGAGGACACAATCTTCATTACTGTTGCACCAACGAACCCAAGGAGTCCGCATGCCTGAAACGATGTAGGCAATTATTAAACTATAAGGAATTTCACTGTGGGAGCTCACTGAGCTGGGAGTGTTGGTAATATCTGTCAAAGTTTTTCATGAAACGGTTTCTAAAATGTCTAAAAATGTTTCAGTTTCCTTGTGTGAAAAACAACACTTTGCTCTCTGTAGTTCCAAATAGTACCACATAAATACACTAAGTAAGTAATAAGTACAGTAAATAAGTACAGTAAATAAGTACCATGTCAGTACAGAGTAGACACAAAAAAGTACCATGTAAGTACCCAGTAAAGTCCCATAGAAAGTACCATGTAAACACACTGTAAGTACCCAGTAAATTCCATCAAAAGTACCATGTAAATACCCTGAAAGTACCCAGTAGTTACACAATATGTACCATGTAAATATCACTTAAATACACTGTAAGTACTGTACTGTAAAAGAAAGCGTTACCTGTTCTTCTTCTTTTTTATTTGTCAGGAGAATGACAAATTAAATGGCCGGCCCATCTCTGGCATTGAAGTGCGATTGAGAGTAGACCAAGATGAGAACATGAAGGCCCACAGTGCAGCTCATGAGTTTGTCTAAGAGCTGTGGCTGATCTTTTGAGGAGCTCCTAACTGCATTTCACTCATGCGATCCCTAATAAACCCCTGTCTTTGGGATTGTTCTCACTTTAAAAAAAGCATTCGCAGTAGTCTTTTTATTTTTATGACACAGTTTTTTAGCCAAAATAAAAAAAAAAACCTGTGTAATTTTCTGGGACATAGTTTTCTGCAGAAATTCACCTCTTAGTTGTAGGCAGGATTGTTAAAGTGGGAGAAAGCCCTCCCTTATTTCCCCTAATTCATCTTTTTCTGCCTCTTACACCACTAACCAAACATTACTGGTGCAACAAAAATTTGGAGCTAATATTGGAGCTATCCAGAGGTACAATTTTGAGCCAGATGCAAGCTTGCACGAGAAAAACAAAGACGTAAATATTGATCTATTTGTCTACAAGTGGATGCATTTCTAAATATGCTCACAGTGTGCAGGTGGGCGCCGTGTCTGCCTGAGGGCTGCAGGGCTCGCTCTCCTCCAGCTCCGGACACTCTGCTCCTCCACTCAGAGGGAACTGGCTCACTCTCCTGGTTCGGGTGCGCTGGCCCCCACCGGGGATGTTGGGGTCGTAGCATTCTTTGGAACAGGCCGACCACTCGGACCACTCGGTCACATCACAGTCTCTGGGAACGACGCAGGCCTGGAAGGTGACTGGAAGCATCTCCTGAGAACACATGCTGTAAGAAAAAAAGACACACAACACAGCTGTCATCCAGTAAACCAGGTAGAAATTTTACACTTTTTTATCTGAGAGATTCCTAAAAGCGTGAATGCTGCATGGAGCACAAATGAACCTACTCTCTTACAGGTGAGAGTGAAATCAATTGTTAGACTTTCAAAGCTTGAACAAGATATAGTCATCTGCTTTTTGAGCCAAACTTAAGCCATCCCAGCTGTAAGTCTAGAGTGTTTGGGTTTAGTGCATAACTGACACAATATCTCTAACAAAATAAAATGTCTTCATCTTCAGCCAAAGCAGACTGATCATGAAAACTGTGATTATAGGTGAGCAGATGCGTCAGCTCTCCATGGAGCAGGCATGTGCTGCAGAAGGCTGATGGGATTATCAAGAAGAGAATTCATACTAATAACAGCTCTGTTTATAGTCTTTAACTAGTCTTTATGTGTTTGTTTGTTCTTCAACAGCCCTAAATTTTCGATTAGTTCTTATCAGTCTGTTGTTTTTCTTTTTGAAGGTCCAATATTTTATGTTCTTACTCTATGGATCAATTTATTTGTTTGTTTAAGCAGAGGTGGGAGACACCTGTCCCAAGGTGTCAGTCTATAACGTGAATATAGCTGAATATCAGATTGCTAAAAACGGATTTTTTAATTTTCAGAAGTGCAGTGATCCTTTAGGCACTCACTTTTGCCATAATCCTCTGTGTATGTGCATGTGTGTGCACACCTAAGTGCATGTAGGTGTGAACGTGACTGCTGGGAACTCAAACAAACACACAGTGATCCTTTTCTGGAATTAGATTACATTACAGCGGCTTCCGGGTAATCTGTGAGTGTTAACGTGCTCCCAGAGTCAAGCTTTTTCTCTTTGTGTCTGGCAGGGTTGTGGTCAGGTCTCGGCAACGCTGCTCGCTGGCCTGGTTCTGAGTCGACCCGGCTCTCTCAGACAGAATCAGGACGGCAGCTCACAACAGCAGAGCAGCTCTGAGCGCGTGTGTGAAACGCTGCTCATGCCGTGTCAGCTTCATTCAGCTTCCACCAGCCGCACACACAAGTAGTTAAAAATAATCAGCAGGGTTCAGTGTCAGCTGAAGTTCATCATTATTCTGGGCTGGCTATGTGTCGTGCTGAAAAGATCCAGCTCCAAGAGCCAATGCTTTGTATTAAATCAGAGGACAGAAATTCCCTTAGAGGGAAAATCAGCTCGGATCTCTTTCTTTCTTTTTCACTAGTCAAGTTTTGCTGCTCTCTGCACAATATTGTTTTAATTGGTAGGACAGCCGTCTTTTCAAATGATGCATTCAGGGACAACAGAGCTGTTGATGGAGAACTTCAAAGAATAAGTACAGCAGCAGAAAAGTCTCTACCCTTGAAGTCAGCCAGCTTCACCCTGAGAAGGGTGGAGCCACACATTTCTGCTGTGTGAAGGCTTCTTCAAAGATCCAAGATTCTGCAGTAGGAAATCTTACACCATGTTCACACAGGACATGTGACACGCGTTCTATAAAGTGCCAAATGCATGTTCTTAAAGACCATTTGGCCCATTTGGCAGCTAACAGATGTGTTTATAACATTTGAGTGTGTGTGATGCTTCATGGTTTTACCCCCCTCTCCCCTCCTATGATCACCCTCCTATCCCCCTCTTTCTAACATTCCTCTCTCTTCTCCCCTTCTTTCCTTTTCCGTCCGGTCCAACACAAAAGAATTTCAAAAATAATTAAAATGAATAAAGTCTGACCTCGATTACAAAAGGGGTTTATTCAGACATACCTCTGGTTTGTCAGAAGATTCATAGCCCCTGTTGTAAAAGTAAAATATGTCCAACACAAGAGGCCTTCAGCTCTCATCTGTCTGCCCAGCTGTTGGACAGGACAAGTTTAAAAAAATAAATGAATAAAAAAAAGACCATTTGGCCCATGGTGTTCACACTGGACAAACACTGAGGGGCTTCTTCTTCTTTTCGTTTTCTACAGCGCATGTCCGCCACCTGCAGAGACTTGGTGCGATACGTCCAAGCAGTGCAAATCTTATGAATGTTGCTCCAGGCTTTTTTCTTTCACAGCTCTATTGCGATATATGAAAGACCTGGTGTCATATTATTGCGTTCAGGCACAAACCGCAATTTTTAATTTCTCCTCCAAGATCAATTTTCAAATGGTCGGGTCTTCTGTGAATTAAAAGGGACGCCATCACTACCGGAGTCCCTAATTGGTCAATGGATGTACATTTTGAACGTAGAGCCCAAAAATGGTCATGGAAATTTCCATAGCAACACATGGACACTATAGTTTTAATGTGGAAGCCTGAAACATGTGTTTACATAGACTTTTCATTGAATTTGGTTGAACGTGTGCTACTAAAGGTTATGTAAATGTAGCTTTACAGTTATGAGTCCAGACCAAGCCAGTATCACCAGCCGTCCACCACCATACTTTATGGTGACATACTGATCAAATGACTCATTTTTGGTTTCATGCAGCAAAAATTACAATATAATGCACGCCAAATAAGAGGCTTATTTTAGATAGAAAACCATGTTTACTTGTGTTTACTTGTGTTGTAGAAGTTTATGAGCTATCCAAACTGGAGACAGGTTTGTTCAAAAGCTCCTTAAACTAAAGGATATTTGTGAAACCATAATGTAATTTTGTGACAGTGACGTGCAGTCAGGAGAGGCAGGTGAGGCTGTGCCTCACCTGTCATTATGGGAAGAAAAGAGGAAAAAATAAATTCAATTATTATATTTAATCAGTAATTTGTGCTTCCATTTAAATGTACCATTTTTGGGTGTTTTTTTCTTTTCAATTTCGCTGCATTTCCGCATTTGCCGTTCAAATACTGAGAAGTGACGTGCGATGAGGCACCAGCCCGCTGAGCCTCACCTTGGATTGCGCAATACCTATGCAGTCAGACGGTACTGCTGTCTCTCTGTATGTCGGTTCAATTACTTGTACTATATGAGCTGAGTTTACATAATTTAGCAGATGTATTTGATGTACAGTGTTTGTTTTTATAAATAACTGTATGTGAGGGACGTGTTTCCTGTGCTGAGCGCTAAACGCCGGCAAAAAAGCCGCCGGGTGAGGCCAGAAGTTCTCGTGCCTCATGTTAGGGGGCGCCGGTGAGCCCTGAGATTATGACGCTAAAAAATACTAGAAGAAGTGATAGCAAGCGGCAAGTCATTTTCTTCAGAAGGAGCGGTGTATGGACTTTATTTAAGTAAAGGTAAGACGATAATAACGTTTGTGTCTTTTTCTATGCTGCAGTTTGTATATGAAAAAAACATGTTGAAATGATATTTTAAACAAAACATGTTAACTGTTGTCAATCAAATGGTGAATAAGTTACTCATTATGGTTCATGTATTTGTAAATCTGACTGATGACGTCAGTGCCTCACCAGCCATTAACTTCACCGCACGTCACTGTTTTGTGAATACAATCAGCATTTCTTACATGTTTAAATCTGAATGCGGCTTGTCCACAAAATAATCCTATTTCAAATGAGTTGAGAAAATCTGTACATCCGGATGACTGTGTCTCACTCAGGACATGATCTGATCTCAATCCAGGTTACATTTGGCTGCAGAGGTGTTCATGTTCACTGGATATTGCAGTGTTTGCAGACTGGAAAACAACTGCTCTGCAGTGTCTTGTGTCTTAGGGTGGGTTTACTGTAATCACCTGTGTACTGTCTCTAGACAACATTAACTAATTGATTAATATATGAAAATATGAAAAAATAACAAAAAAGGATTCTTAGATTCATTTTGAAGCCTCATACCTGAAAAAGCTGATGTTTTAGAGGTTTTATTCTGAACATGTATTTGATAGATCCTTATTTATTAAAAAATTACTATTGATTATTATTGAATTTAAAGCTTTTTCATTTCATTTTGGGTTTTAATGTGTTCAAACCCTGCTCATTGTCTGCAGTAAAAGTGAAGTTGACATGGAGATTCAAACCCTTTCAGCACGAATGAGCTGAGAACTCTGAAGAAACAGCTAGAGATGGTCACCTCAGAGCTTCCATGTTCCCGCTCTTGTGCTGGCAGCTCACTTCTCTGGTCTGGTAGCCAACCTGCAGATCCCAGAACTTTCTTCCGGGACGGTTCTGGCGGTTCTTGTTCCTCCTCTTTTTCATCAGTTCTCTGGTCTCAGGGTCTTTGACTTTGCCCCTCTCTCTTAATCTCTCCTTGACTTCCTTTCTCTTTTTCTCTCTTTTGTCCTTGTTCTTCATCTTTTTCTGTCGTCTGGGTCGATCTGCTTGCCTGTCGGCCTTCTTCTTTGCTTTGATACGTTTTCTGTTTGGTGCAGAGGCTTTCTTCCCATCTCTTGGTGATTTTTCGTCCTGTCTTGGTGTCTTCTCCACCTCCTTGTACAGTTTTTCATCGTCTCTCATCTGTTTGTTTACTCCCACCACCTGTTTGTTCTCCCTGGGCTGATTTTTTCCCTCCCTTGATAATTTGTCAGCATCCTTGGATCTTTTCTTGTTCTCTTTGAGTGCTTTGTCAGTTTGTCTGGCTTGTCTTGAGTTTGGCACAGAACAGGGGCCCCATGGACCCACTCTGAGGCTGTAAAGGCTCTCCTCCCCCTCACATGGTCCCACCTGACATGTCTGAAATTCAGTCAGGTTTGGGCAGGCTGACCCCCCAAACAAGGGTGGCGCCAGAACGTTGCGAACCCGGTTCCGTAAGCCCATTCCACAGGTTTTAGAGCACAAAGTCCATGGAGTGAACTCGGACACCACGCAGTCCCGCGGACAGGGGATGAGACAAGCCTGCTCCTGCCGAGGCCTGGGCTCAAAGTATTCACAGATGGCGTCTTCTGCCGGTTCTCCATCCGCCTTCTGAACACAGCCCACCTCCCGGGTCTGGATGCCCTCCTCCCCCCGCGAGCACACAGCTGGTCGCTGCCCCCCACCGTTTCGCATCGCCACCGGGACACACTGATTCCAGGCTCCGAGCTGCCAGCCGTACAGGTCTTTGTGCCAGTCGCACACACGGAAGCAGCCCTGCTGGTTGTCTGGTCGCCCTGCCTGGTCACAGTTGGTGTGCAGAGTGGTCCATCCATCAGGGTGGGAGCACCACACCGCCCTGCTCTGGCTGCCTCCGGGTCCACACTCACTGCCCATGCAACGACCCCACGGACCTAGAAAACAGGCGATAGAAGCCATTAAGCAAACTACACTCAGTTTGACCGCCATCTTCCATTAAATATGTTAGGATATGCCATTAAAACAAAAAAACAGTTGGAACATAAGTCCATCAGTATGTTTAGGTTGAGCAGTTTTCCAGCTTTTGTCAAGAAGTGAAACCAAAAAATTAGAACCTAAATGGACCAAATAAGAAAACTTAAGGCAGTCAAAGGTATTTAAAATCGTTTTTTGTTGGTGTTATTGAAGAACTCTTTCCCTCTCAGAGTTACCCGTGGGCTAGCAGTGCTTCAGTGCATCCATGCAGCTTTGATGAGGCGGGAGGAGGGAAGGCTCCGTTTCAGAGGACATTTCACGGCTCATTTGGGATGTCGTGTTGCTACACGAGCAAACGGCTCCGCTGAGGTGTTGCAGAGTGGACTCTGCAGCTCATAAAATGCATCATTTGACAATGTAAGATAAAGCCAGAAGCAGATTTTGAACAGATGGGCCCAATATCTCATCTGTTTGATTTCATTTTATCTAACTTGGTACCTTTTTCCAACAGTTTTGTGCTTAACTCAAATGTTTGGGTCAGCACTGATGTTCAGTGCATGGAGACTGGTACACAAAAATC
Source organism: Oryzias sinensis (assembly GCA_037389245.1). Lineage (NCBI taxonomy): Eukaryota > Metazoa > Chordata > Actinopteri > Beloniformes > Adrianichthyidae > Oryzias > Oryzias sinensis. Next base: position 49,672,970 of record CM074488.1, read on the forward strand.
TGTTTGATGGTGCATCCTCTCTGGCAGACCGATGCTGATTTATTTTTTATACCCAAGATTCTTCTAACCCTGAACCAGCAAAGCAGCAGATGAACAGTAAAGGATCACTATGGTCACATATAGATTTCTCCTCCAATGGATTTGGGCCACTTAGAGGTCTGGCTTACCGTTTTGCTTTTTTGCCTCATGTCAACATTGCTGAATAACAGCCAAAACTCCGGTGAGGCTAACATAGAGGGTAGAAAAATTCTTCTTTGTTCCTAACATAAACACCCAAAAGAACATGCAAGAACATACATGTCAAAGAATGAAAAATAGCAGCTCTCTGACTTTTCTTGAGATTTCTTTTTTGCATAAATTAGTTCTTAGTTTATCAAAATATAGATTGGTTTAAAAGAGGGTTGGAGTATTTTACTGTGAGAGTTCAAACAATTGAAGCAGTACTTGCAAAGACAACAAAGACTGTTGCAAAGCTGGGGTGTGTGTGGGGTTTGTACATGTAGGTGTATGTATATGAGGCTGCACAGCTGAATTGCATGTTTGTGTGCGTGTGTGTGTCTGTGTGAGAAATGTCTCGTGGATTAAAGTCAGCAAACTTTGACTGACAAAAGCAGTTAAACTCCACAGTTGATGACGAATAAAAAGACTAGATTTTCCAAAAGACATTCTGAAAATGTAAAATTCTATTGACATTTTCTTCCTCTTCAACTGGCTGATAGTTGAAAAACCACACACAGAGGTTGAGTAGTGTTATCAGCAGCTTTGGCATATGTTGTTAAGATCACAAAATCCATCTGGTTATTTGTTGACTTGAAGCTTTATTTCTTTCCGTTTAAGCCAACTAGTTTTATACAAGAAAACAAAAAAAAAAACGTAAGTTAGGGCTCACTACACAGCCAAATCCATTACATCCAAACATTATTTTGGCTTATTTTTGCTCAAAATTTTAGAGTTGACACAAGCAAAACTTCCTAAAAAAATGTTGTTTTTGTACAGCAAACTCATATTTATTTGTAAACAGACATCTATGTATTTTTATGATGTAATTCTCATGTCGGAGCTGGAGGTGAAGGCTGTTCGGTTTTATTAAGCTCACCCATTGACAGTCTGACTGAACTGAAGCTGGGAGAGAAAACACTCTGGACGGATGAAGAGCGACGGACAAAAGTCCAGATAAAAAACACCCCCCACCCCCCTGGTGACTGTGCTTCAGGGATGATTCATCCTGGACCATCAGCAGTTGGGTCAACATTATTGGATTCAGCTGCAAAAAAACTGTGCGAAATCTAATGAGGGGGTGACAGAAACTGGATTCGTCAAGGGGGGGAGATGAGTCACAGGTGACTTCAAGTCTACTCAGGCTGAAGTCAGCTCCTCCACTTTCATGACTGGCTCGGATGCTCTTGTCTTGACCTGATTTGGAGACCGTGGTTAAAATGCCAACGGCGGCATCAGCCCTGTGCAGCTCTACCTTTCCATTTAGCAGCTACAGCTCAGGCGACCACACACTGGCAGAGACGGGAACACAGATAGACAACAGTAAACCTCTTCATCCACAACAATGTCAGGGGTAAAGCTTTTGTAAAAAAAATAAATAAAAAAAATTGTTGAATGACAAGAAGTCATTTGTTTTTTCTTGTGATAAGATACATCTTCAGCTTGTATGAAGCTTTGTAAACTTTGACTCTTTCAGCTTTTAGTTGCTCAAATCTTTATTCAGACCTGAGGGTGATACTAAAATATGAACTCCAGATTGTTTATGTTTCAAACCCAATACAAAGATATTCTCTGCATTTTAGCACTTCGGAGTAAATGTGTTGTTCATTATGAAATAATCAAAAATGACTACACATACCACAGTATTAGCTACCCTTTCTTTTATTTAAGTTTCCTTGTTTTATTAAAGGTTGTGGTGGGTCACAATCACAATAAAGTATGCATACAAATATAACTAATATAAACAAAGTTTACCATAAAAAGTACAAAAGAGGTTTATATAAATATACACCTTCTATGTCCAAAGATTCATAACATCCTGTTGTAACATTAACATATGTCTGCTGCTGGACAGAAGAAGTTAAAAAAATAAAAACAATTACAGCAAAGGAGCCAAATGTTCTTAGAAAAAAAAGTTGGTGCTTTAGACTAAAAGGAGAAGATTCTCAATAAAATTGGCTTCAACAGATTAAACTTGAAGCCAAGAAAACCTGTATAGGAACATCTTTGCTGAAGGCAAGTATTCTTGTTATAGGATCAGAAGACAGGAGACGTTCACTGCATAGAAGAACACTCTTGGAGGTTGCTTAAAGATTTCAGCAGGGAAAACCTCTCCATATTTACTGGTGTGCTTGATGGCTTGGGTCAGACAAAGAGTTTCATCCACAGAGAAACCCACAGACACATTAATGGTCTCAAGATGAGCTACTTTTTCCTGAATGTAATATGGGCGGCTGTGGTACAGAGTCACAGTTGACCTCTGATTGGAAGGTCACAGGTTCGTTCACGCCTTGCATGCCCATGTGACAAAAATGTCTTTGTTCAAAACTAAATCAATTAGTCCTAGGACTTGATCGGCTGTTCTACCCTCAATCGAGGCTCCAATACTGAACACCTCTTTACAGAATAAGTCAGAGCAGGTTGTGAGATTGCATGATCTGTATTCTACACCTGCAGGAAACCTCTCTGAATATTTTATCAATTTGTCACTGCCAGCTGTCTTTTCGTCAGTGTGGAGTGCTGGAGTGGAGGAATATAAAAAAGCAACACATCCAGGCTAGGAAGGCTGATGAGGTGGGTTGGCTCTGTGGTGGGATAAAGATGGACTTTCTGGTGACAGAGAGGAGAACTCCTAGGGAAGAATGACAGTAATCGCCCTCTGCACACTGCTACCACAGCACAAGACTTGTTCAGCTACAAACTGTTTCTCCAACAGTCTCCAACAATCATCACCAAGAACTTATTTCTTATGTTTATATTTTTGTGGATACAGTTCTAGGCTGATGCTGCTGTAGCCTTGATTTTCCTGCCATAAGGAATAATAAAGTTCATCTTATCTTATCTAACTGCCTCTCTGATGCTTCTTTAGCTCTACAAAAAGCAACAAAAGTCATGATGTGGGTAGGAAGACCTGAAGGTATTGTGGCAACGTTAATGCAGTCAGAGAAATAGGTATAAAAATGATAAAGGTGGCAGCTAAAATCTGGAACAGCCTCCCTGAAGTCGTAAGACAGGCCTCTTCTGTGTTCATGTTCAAATCTAGACTTAAAACATTTCTGTTTAGCCGTGTATATGACTGAAAGGTCCTATCTGCACTTTTCTTTCCTTTCCTTCCTTTATTTTAAACATTTTTCAAATTTTTTCTTTTCGTTTAAAGTAAATTTTACGTTGATTATTTCAATGATGTATTGTGATTTTAATGCATTTTTCTGTTTTGTGAAGCACCTTGAATTACTTTGTGTACGAATTGTGCTATACAAATAAACTTGCCTTGCCTTGCCTTGCCTTAAAGTCAGACAGAATGGCTCACTACATTTTAAGGGGTGGTGGTTCAATTCTCATGTCTCCTTAAACTTGTTGTTGTTCACCTTTCGGCTCATCCCTTCAGGGGTTGCCACAGTGAATCAGCTTTCAGTGATTTACACTTTTTACGCCGTATGCCGTTCCTGACACAGCCCTGCATTATATCCAGGCCATGGAACGGCACAAGCAGACCCAGACTTGGGTCCCCTTGTGGTTACATAGTTAGGCAGTAGTACAAAGGGTCTTGCCCAAGGATGCACACTGGAAGTAGCTTTACGCCCCCCCCCCCCCCCCCACACACACACACACACACCTGGAAAACGAACCCCGGTTTTCCATGTGCCAGTTATACAGGCTTACTCCTACAGTTCAACTAAGAAAGAGGAGAAAAGATCAAATAAATCTGAACTTTCCTGTCTGCAGAACACATTTCTTTATTGTCTGCTGTGCAACAATGTTTACATGTTCCAAACACAATTGCAGAGTCATGGTGAGTTGGTGTTATATCCAGTTACTAGCAATCAAGTTTAGATGCAATTTCTTTGGCAAACTTTCAAAAAGCTCAAATTAAACCCTCTTCAAAGATAAAGCCAATTAAAATGCGTCTGGCCACCCTGGTTTCACCTTCACATTCATTTGTATTCATTTTATTCAACTGAACTGCATTAAACTGAAGTGATAAAAAAAGATAGAGTCAGCAAAGAGCTGGAGAACAATGGACGCTGGGGATGATGCTGGTGGGAGGATGAGGTGGGAAGGTTGGGGAAGGGCAAGTTATACTCAAATGTCATTGAACAAGGTGAGAAGAGACAAAGACTGGAAGAGTGAGGATGACGAGGCTTTCTCTAAACAGAAACACCATACCTTTTAGCTTTCACCCTGTTATATTCAAAGCATAAAGTAGTTCTGAAAATGTTTACTAGTTTGAAGAAATTCTGATTGGTGCTAAAATTGTATCGATTAAAGACGACAAAAAACTAAAAAAATAAGGTAATATTAACTACAAATACAGTTGATAAAGAAACAATTTCAAATCAAAATTTTATTTATGAGTCAGAATCATAATGAGTCACACATGAATGCAAAAAAAAAGCCAATCAAATCACACAAAGATAAGTTAAATAAACTTTAGAAGGATGAGACCAGCCCAGAGACCAACTTATATTATTGGTTTTGCCCTTCCACTGCAGCTACTATTTTGGTCCATTGAAGATGCAGATCTTCTCAAAGGCTGTGGGGTTCGGGGGTTGTAGTCGGAGCCCTATTTGTCCTTAAAATAGTAAATTTCAGATAGACATGTTACCATGGCAATGGACATATGCTGGCTTGAGCAGAGGAAGCTTTGGTGTACTGTCTTTCTCTGGTGTTCTTTGAAAGCTCTTTGGTCTTGTTCACGATGGAGATGTTGCAGTTTAAAGGTGTGGACAGGTGTATTTTATACAGATAACCATTTCTAACAGTTGCCTTTAATACAAGTAATGAGTGAATCATATATGACAGTTAAAAAGAAAAATTCTGGATTTTTCTTAGATTCTTTTTTTCACAGTAACCCTCTCTTATCTTTTTAAGCTTGACGATATGGAGAATATGTGACACATACTTTTCTGGTCCTCTGAATGTGGTTTTATTAATGGCACTCTTTCTCTCGAGATGCTTTGCTGGCAAGGGCAAGTAAACTTTATCTTTTATCCATAAGTAAACTAGAAATATATTATCAGGCTTTGATAAATGCACAATGGTAGGATTTTTATTTCATTTTTTTTTTAGATCTGATTCCAGTTTGGACTGCTTCATGTTTCTGTCTGGTCAGATTCTACTTATTAGGTCAGTTCCGCCTGCAACTCTAGTTATGTCACTGAAGCTTAAATCAGCAAGTAGAAGCCAGAATTTCCCATTTGAGTCTGGAGGTGCCTACCATCCTCTTCCTCACTGACCACACTCCACATAGCTTTGCAGGAGCTTACTTGACCGCTTCCACCTTCAACTCTGTGAGGATTCCCCTCCACATCTCCCCGACATGCCTTTCACTTACTCCTGCAAAATAATTCAGAAAAATATTGAATTTCTTCTACTATTTTTTTTGTCTCATAAAACACAATTCTGTGACTTTAAGCTCTTTTGAGCCATTGACAAGCAATCACAGAAGGTCTGGGAAATGGATGCTGTAGTTTCAGGAAACTCAGCAGCTTTAGAGATCACATTTAGAGTCCACTGAACCATGAGCTTGCCCACTTCTGCAAGGAAAGCATGGGATGGAGCACACTTGGCAAATAAGCCCGACTGGTGTTTCAGGCTGAGAGGACTGGTGCACAGTGACAGCCAGATCCTAGATCAGATGAAAAAAAAAAAGACATACATTGATCTATTTGTCTACAAGAATAGAGCGCGCACAGGGAGCTTCTGGCCTTCCTTGTGTAATTGTCACGTAACAAACAATCCTTTTCAAAAAGCATTTCTTATCGGCTTCTGATTTACATGATTTAAATAAAGTAATTCATTTTCTTTATTAATGTCCTTCATCATTAAAAAAATGGCACAAGAACATGGTAAAAACACCAAAAACACAGCTATCATTGGAGTGGGTCTTTAAACCAAAATTATTTTGTAAAGCTGAACCTTTTTGATCAAAATATTTTTTTCGGAAAGAAACCATATTTTAGGCTTTCTTTTTTGTAGTGCATCTTTTTTTCTTGATATGCGTGCTAATATGAGCTGATGGGACCTTTACATTGACTGCTGAGAAAAAGGTGCAGAAGGAACTGCAGTCACATTAACTGTTTTCATAGCCACATAACTTAAAGTATTGTTATCCCGGCTTTTCTAATGAACGTGGAGTGAACACCTCATGAGCTGAGACGTTCTGAATTTGCGCTACAGATTAGAGCCTGTGTTGATTTGCGTGCTTTGATTACATGAATTGGTGGGTGGATCATTGACCGTCGCAGTGTCATGGGCTTTATCGATTGCATGCAGCAGACACACACACATACACACACACACACACACACGCTTGCTTGTAACTAGCAGGAAAAAGTAGGGGTCAGCTCAGTTCAGGATCAGTCAGCGTCTATGCTGATGTGACACTGGCTTTGGTTTCATTTTACTAATCCGGCTTTTCTCCTCATTTTAGTGACAGTTGTTTGTTTTACAGTGCTGTTCCATTGCCATGGTAACATGTCCATCACATGTGTCACATTAACACCGGAGGTGGAATTTAAATGTAGGTTGCGTTTCCTGCTGGAATAAAACACCCTTGGTGTCACTGAAGGACAATCCCATCAACAAAATAGGGTTAGCTCACAAAATAATCGCAGGGGGTGGGGGTCGTGTGTCTAAATCCCCATCTCTTTCCTGACAACCCGGGAGCTCTTGCTGAGGAAGATTCATTTCAGAGCTTTAAATGTCTTATGTTCCGTTTGCTGATTAAAAATATTTACATTGAGTAACCATAATCTCCTGCTTTACTCCCCCCCCACTTAAGAATGTGCTCCACTGCAGCTACATACTAGCCTTAACTTATTTATCATCATAACTTATCATCAGGCCCTTAACCTATTTAAAAATTGCATCTTATTTTTATTTGACTTTATGAAAAATTATTTAACAAAGTCTGCTCTCTTCGTGTTATCTTAAATCCTTTTTGTTAAAATGGTTAGTGTTTATAACCCTTGTGCTATCCTGGGCACTTTGACATTGGGAGTGGGGTCATCTAGACCCACTAGACAGTGCGCTGAATCTTTTCCTTCAATGATTTGTGATCTTCAGTTGTGTCCGTGGACAACATGAAATCCTTTTCACCTTTATCCACCTTTGTCATGGTAGGGAGAACACGTCAATGGTCATCTTGACCCCATAGGATAGCACAAGGGTTAACAGATTTTTATCCAATCATATTTAAGCTTTGTTGTGTTGTCAGGTTCTATGAAATCGGCCTTCAGAATCCAGGCTTGCAGGTTGTCAGTGCATTAGAGAAGAGACAGACAGTTGCAAAACCCATTCATATCTTGATTCTGTGACACCAGGGCCAGCTAGAAGACTTTACTCTGAGCCTAAAGCTACGTTCACACCACCCTTGGCAACGCGTGTTCAAGCAACCACTTTCAAGAAAAACCTATGTAGGTACAGTGTATATACACGTTTTGGGCATCCACGTTCAAAACTCCTGTGTTCACATGCCACTATGCATTTTTTAAGACATTGGGCTCTACATACAAAATGCATATCTATTAAATGTGCATTGACAGTTAAACAAGTTTGAGCTTCGATCAACCAGGTACTCCAATTTAGTCGTGACTTTTGAAAAGCATCTCTTTGAATTCACAGAGGTTTTACCCCTTTAAAATTTGATCATGGAGGATAAATTAATAATTGAGGCTTGTCCCCAGCCAGAATTATATGACACCAAGTCTTTCGCATATCAGAACAAAAAGTGACAGAAAAAAGCCTTGAGCATGATTCACGAGATTTGGACCACTTCGACATTTCCCACCAAGCCTCTTCCACCTGTAGGTGCTGGACATGTGGTACTATCGAGTAGGGATAGACCAGTGTATAGACAGTGGGCCAAACACACTTTCAAGAATGTCCATTTAGCCTTTCAAGAATGCCTGGTGTGAGCTTAGCTTGGCATGTATGCTTCTTGCAACTGGATTGAAGTTTCATAGTGCAATGGAGGAAAAGCCTTGATTTACTTTCTTTGAAGCAAAAATCTGAGTAAGATCATTTAGTCTATTAGCCGGCGACAATTCCTGAATCCAATGCTTCTATGCAGTACTCTATCTTGTGATTACACCTCATGTTAAAAAATAATTGGACAGGCAAATCTATTCACTTTGAATTTCAACAAAAAACTACCATCTGATGGAAACTAAGTATACAGCTAATCTGTACAGCAGACCCAGTTATGTTTTGCCCAGAATATAGAAGATAGAATTTAATTTCTCTTAAGGAGGTGTTGTGGAGCAGATCTGTATTAGTGTATACAAATATTTGACTCTTGTTTTTAATTACGCAAAAAAAACTCACCTAGTAATGGGTACATTGATTCTTTTCTACCAATAATTCAGCATTAGCGCAAAGCTAATGCTGTGTGCTCCCTGTTAAGCAAAGCAGTGCAATGTAGTAGCATCCCTATCCACTTATTTAACCATTGAAAAGACATGAACTCATCATGACATAAACATCGCCAAAAGAGCAGAGTCAAAGTCCTCTGCACCACTTGCTGTCTCTCAGAAGAAATTGCCCAGAGATTTATGAAAAGTAAAGAATATTGAGGTAGCAGTTTTTAAACAGTTAGTCAAAAATTTGAACAAACCGCTATTTTAAAAGTCAGACAATCAGTAACAGAAACAAAAAAGATTGAAAATAAAAGCTCTACTCCTTTAGCCAAAAAAAAGTGTTTATCATTTCTTTGTGGTTTGTGGTGAGTGCATCATGGGAGTTTATGGTCCATTTGTGTTTGTTAAGACTTAGTTTGATTTCTTGTTTTTTTCCCCTTAAATGTCTACACACCATTATGAATGAGGACGAATGGAGGTAAACTGTCACCCTACAAAATTTGCTTTGTTTGACTGACCTGATTCAAACCCCATCCTACAAAAAACTGGTTTCCATTTATCTCAGTTATATAGACCCAGTAGGAGCCACAAATTCTTATTTTACCCATTGGGGACATTTTATTCTGCTTTCCAATCATTCCATTCATACTTTTATAATGCAAGTGAATTATATTTAACTAATACATGTTTCTTATTTGGCATGAATTAAAACAGAAATATAAAGACAAACTAGAATCTTTTCAAAATGTGAAAAGGATTTTTACTTTTGACAAAAGCTCATATGCCTTCCTTTCAAAATAAAATACTTCCGGTGACATGAAAATGATCCCAGTGCAGCTAACATTCTCCTCCAGAAGGTTTTAAACAACTCAAGCCCAAAAAATTGCATTTTCTCTTGTTTTTCTCTACTTTGATGAGCCATCATCCTTTTCCTTACACTGTAAAATAGTTGCTGTAGATTTTACAGTAACTTACTGGCAGCTGGATGCCAGTAAGTTACAGCAAATTATTTTACAACTTCATTACATTAAAATGAAATACAGTCCATAGATTTTTTACTGTATTTTATTTTATAGTTGTACTAACATATGGACAGTCCTTTATTCTACACCACTGAACAAATTCAAGCTTACAGAGAGAATATACAAACTCATTACACAAAGGTTTCCACTGGTGCTTAAACTGAGGACCTCTTGCTGTGAGGTGATAATGCTAACCACTGCACCACCATGTCAACACAATTTCAATGTACCCGTGATAAAATAATTAATAAACAATAAATGATAACGTTTTCTTTAACAGCTAGTTTTTAGTTTTGTTTTAAACTAGCCTAACTCCTGCAAATATAAGCCTTACAATAACTGTTAAAACCATCGGTACGTTCAACTAGCCCTTTCTTTTTTCACACATATGACCAGTCAGCTTCAGTCATGCTTGGTTTGCAGTAAATCCATATTTATCATATGATATCATATTTAAGTTAATTGTTTTGTTTACTACATTCATTCATTCCTGTGGAGCCTATTTTTAGACTGAGTAAGACACAGTGAGAAGTACAATCCAGTTATATAAGGAACTGAACTTGTGATCTTCTTGTTACAGAGCATAATACTAACCACTGCACTGCCATGCTATCCCTGAATAGGATCAAACTGAATTCTTGGGTAAATTAGTGTCAAAGAAGAAACACATGCACAATAAGCATGTCAGTTTATGTTGTAACTGTGCATGAAGCTTATCTGTCAAAATTTGCAATATTTCAAATAGAAAATCTCCCCATCCAATGTTTTCTCAACTGAACGTCTGATGTAACAACCTGTGAAAAAACTCCAAAGTTTTTGTTATCTCTTCATGTTTGAAACTTTATGATAGGATAATAAAAATTGGCAGACCTCCACTGTGTACTATGCTGGACTGGTTCGCCTCTTAAAAACAGCAACAGGATGATGTTTCAAATAACAAAATAAAAGCATCATGAAAATGCAGGAACTTTATTATATTTCCCACTCAGGCACAGTTGAAACTCAATCATTTGCAAATAGCTAAATCCATTTTGAGAAAGCACATGAAAAACAAAGTCAGCTTTTTTCCTGTCCATTTCTATTTACCGGTTAGTATTACATTGACGCTTAAAGCAGTGACCATGAGCATTTTTAAATCCACTGCTGTTTAGAGACAATACAGTAAAGTACTGCCCAGTTACAGTATAGTTCTTGTAAATATGTCTACAGTAATACTACCATCTCTCATTTTGCAGCTTTTAATGTTAAATACATTTTATGTAAATATTTTTTTCCTTATGATGATTCTATTTTCAGAAGTTTATTGTTTGACTTTATAGTGTTTCTCCATTGGTTTGGCTAAGATCCTGCAACAGATATTACAGGTATTGCCATTTTCTTCAGGTGTTTTGAGTGTCTCAGTGCACGTGGCAAATAATTACGGTATGTGCAAATAGCCTACAGTTAGCAAGATCTCTCAATTAGCACACCTTACAAAGAAACGGATGTTGTTGATCGTGAGCAAATGGTGGATTCTCAGTCTAATGGTTGTTCTTTATAAAACATGTAAAACCTTATTTAAAAAAACAAATTCTATTGTTAAAGAACAAACTTGTCTGAATTTGAATACAAAATTAGGGAAAACATTTTTTTTAATTCTAGCATTTACAAATTCATATCTAAAATCTAAAAACCATGGTAAAATTACTCAAATCTAATAACAAAACGAAGCTTAAATTATTCTGCTTGTCAAATTCAACTATATTATAATTGAGGCAATATGTGGATTCAAGGTCACTGATTCTCGCAGGACCTTTTAGCCAGACCTTCAAATAACTTTGACTGGCATTTGGACCCCTCTGGAATTAATTCTAAGGACAAAATAGATGAGTTGTAATTTTATTAAAAATTGTCCAATGGGTAGTTTCATTTTTTTTTAAAAAGAGAAAAAAACTTTTCCACCAAAAATTATAATGTATCTGCAGTGAAACATATCAATGTATACATATAATGAAAACTAAAGCATGTGGTATCAGTGGATACATTTGCTCTGTCAGCTTTGTTTTTTACTGAGTGAAGTCACATGCAAACAATGTTTGAAACTTGCTAACAATAAACAGTCTTTGTACTTAAGGTTAAACTCAGTTCAAGTCGATAAGAAAAAAATAATGACGTATTTGTTTGTGATTGGCCGTTTTTCCGTGGGTGTTTTTCTTACTGAATTCTAATTCTCAGTAACTGGGAAATTACTGTAGTGACAAGAAAAACTCCCTCAATTCATTGCTTTTTAAAATAAATTCCCACAATTCAGAAGTGTGACAGGATACCTAAAGCCTTTGTACAGTATTTAACTGCTGACAATGCATTAAAATACTGCCCAGTTTACAGAAATCAGTTTCAGTGCACTTACTACTGCTGTTGACCTAACATAGGCTACGTTCGTACTGCAGGCTGAAACGACCCAATTCCGATTTTTTTTTTGCCCCTATGTGACCTTTATCTGATCTTTTCATGACAGTCTGAGCAACACAGATCCGATCATTTCAAATGCGACCCAGGCCACTTGGGTATGTGGTCCTGAATCCGATACGTATCTGATCTTTTGAAATGCGACCCCCGTCTGAAAGGCCACATGAATCCGACCTGTTTGTCATTGATACGCTACAAACGTCATCATTCTGCGTTGAAGTAGGCGGGACGAGAACATAAACATCAACCGTGGCGGACGATGCTGCTGAGACCAGTCAGTGGAAGGGAAGCAAGGTCACCGATTGGATTAATATTTGCGGTGATAGCTCTATTCAGGCCAAACTCAAGGGCTCTTATTGCAAACGGGCGTTGTTGTTTTTTTAATTTCCAGCGAAATGGCTCGGTGTGGTGTTGAACCTTTCCCGCAATGACTTTTTCCGCTTTCCGACCTTGGTCAGAAGCGCAGGGGACCGAAGGCGGTTCCTCCTTCAGGGGTCACTTCCCGGTTCGGACCCTCAGATTCTCCAGAGCTGGTTAATAAAGATTCAATTATAGCATTTATTCTGGGTGAAGCCCTTTCTTACCATTCTCCTTCCTCCCTAACACATAACATGAATACGCGCCAACACTGCCCCCCTCATTCCCTACCTCGCTGCACGAGCTCTCTTCTGTCTCTTACACACACACACGCGTGCGGCCCCAGCACATACACATCCTCATTCCACAACAGTGGGTCCAGACGATCCTGGCTCCAATGCCTTCTTAAAATGACAAGATTGTTACTGTGCTGGCTCCTTCGTTAAAAGGAATTTATTAATGCAAAAAGAGCTCCGCTGTTGACAACACTGTTGTTGACATCCATTTTTAACATTAGCTACTTCAGCAAACAACGACTGACGTTGTTAACCATTGAGTACTATTCTGCGCATGTGGGTCACTTCTGGGTCATTTCACGGGCACACTGCAGATCACAAAAGTGCAGATTTAATTGGAAATGTAAACGGCCTTGCAAAAAAAAACTGATTTTTTCAAAAAATTGGAATTGAGCATTAAGCCCTGCAGTGTGAACGTAGCCATAATCTTACTTCGAGGTACAAATCAGCCATACATTTACAAACTTAACTAACCTAAATAAAACCAATGCTAATTTAACAACCCTTACTTTTCAAAGTTGCTATGATTTTAATTGTCATCAACTACAGAGTTACTATGGGGGGAGGGGGGTAAAAGAGCAATTTGTGACTCAACAGCCTGAGATTGCAGACCCATGGTTTAAGGGAACTTAGGTTCACCACAGAGTGAAGCACGGGGACTCACCAAACTAAACAGCATAAATGACACAACATCAGTTTGAATTCAAAAAAGACAACTCCCAGGTTGAGATAAGCAGCTAATGAAACTGAGATAATCTAATTGAAATCTGTTTTTTTGGTCACTGTTGAGAAAACTGTATGTGAAAGCAACAAAAAAAAATATTCATCTTCCTTATGAACTCTGTCTTCTGAAATATCTTGGTGTGAAAGCCCCAAAAGTTTTAGGAGGGAGTCTTTAAGAAAGATGCTGCAGCTGCAGCTGACACCTATTAACTGGCATCATACTGTTTGAAGTTCTGGACTCTGGGTTTTAAATCAGGTTGAAAACAGTTTCTCAACATCACCAAGCAAGCTTGTAGTGTTGTGTGTGTTTTAATTCTAATCACACATCCTCATGATCCAAAAGAAGATCACCACCACCCACCGCCATGATGCAAATGTCTTTTCTTTCTATAATGACTTGCATGACAGTCTGTTTTGGGTTTAAGAGTGAGGCAGCTTGAGCCAGCGGTCACCCGGGCTTTTGTGTCTTTCAAGCAGACTTGTATTTGAACTGACGTGTGGCCTCAGATGGTGGATCAGTGTAATCAGGCTCCATCTGCACAGCAGTGGGTGTTCATGCTGTTGCACCTCATATCTTTACCTGACAGACAGCACAAAACATTACTGGAAACTGACACCCATCCCTGTATCTCCAGTGGAATAAAAAAAAAGTGAGAGCTTGATAGCATATACCTAATTTTTCCTACTCTTCATCAAGAACAATGACTCATCTGCACTTTGCTGTGCTCTTGTTGTACATCAAAGGCAGTGTGTCGCCTACCTCCACAGCCTGACAGAACCACGCATCCCTTAATGGTACACATAGGAAGCAGCGTGTAAAGGTTTTTACGGATATTTTATCCGTTAAAAAGGTGAGTCACAAAACTGTTTGCAGCAGAAAACCTGTTGACTGACATGATTTATTCCTGCGTCTCCGTAAGTGGTCTACGACACCCCCATGTTCCTTCAGTTCAACTCCAATTTAAGGGGAAAACAGAGGGTAACCAGTTTGTCTCTTGGTGCAACTGACATTTGAATGGCTTTGCCTTGATACAGGGTGAAATGAAGGTCAACTGAAGGAAGCAGGTTGATGGAAAGCTCTTTAAGGTTCTTAGGTCAATCCCGTGCCACCTTTCAAAGTCTTAAGCAGCCTCACCAGGAGCGTGAGTTCAGTAAACAAGCTTTATCTGACAGCAAGATAGCATGGCTAATTGCTGTAATGTGCTTAGTTGGGTGCCTCCGCACTTCAGCAGTCATGTTGTAGTGAGATTGGTCAGAATGTGTGATACATGACGATTAAGACTGCTGGATAGAAATTCAGCTCAGTTGTCAGTGGAGGGACAAAGGACAGTGCACAGTGAGTCACCCCCCCCCCCCCTTCAGCTGCAGCGCAGACCCTCCGACATTATGCTCAAGCAGACTTTGATCTCAGTTAGACGCCACACTGCAGTGGCAAGGTTTGATCTTTTATTCAGCATGGTTTTTAAATAATGATGATTGCCAAAACCACTGAGCATGTTTACATGCCCACAAAATCTGATAACTGAAAGTAATCAAGTACATGCAAATTAATATGCAACCACTAAAAAATCCTGGCCTACATCCTCATTTTTTGATTCATTTAAGTGAATTACATATGGAATGACTAAATTTTTAACTTCCTGTTACTAAATGAATCTACATGCGTTAATCTCATTATTGGATGGCTGCAGTTATCAGATAAAGGATTTTGGATTATCCTGTCTACATATCATATGAAAAATCTGTTATCTCAAGGACTCTGATGTTTGGTCTGAGATTACAGGGTTCAGTCAGTTGACACCGAGTGAACACGCGCTGAGGTTTGAAATCAGTTGATGCAAACAATTTTAATTTGATCCGAAGGAAAGTTTTCCACTTGTGTCACAATTGTCTGGTCCAACTTTATTTATAAGTCACTTTAATATTCACAAACCTAATGTAATGCAAAAAAAAAAATAATTAAATAAAAACACTTTTCAAAAACGTGAATAAATTAGCTTTAGATGTGATAGTGTTGAAATCAAATGTGATGAATGAAACTGCAAATAGTCCCTTTGCTATGTATTTATTAATATATTTAGAGCTGGCTTAAAATAGGCGGTGAAGAAGTCTGTCTAAAGTTTTAAAGACGCTGCAACACCCTAAGCTTACAACCGATCAGTCAACCTAAAAAACTCAAGGAGACGTTCGGCTCAGACATAAAGGCTGTTGCTAAATCTTCTAAGGATTTGAACACAAACGAAAGAATCTTTAAAATAGACTCAAATGTAAGCAACCATCAAAGGAGATTAAACTTGGGGAGATGTGTTTGCGCTTCCTTTGGGTTAAAAGATGTGCAGCAGCGTTTTGTACCAACTTCAGTCAGGCAATCACTGAAGCACTAACTCCCACAGGTAAATAAGTGCAGTGATACAACCTAATGGTACCAAAAGCTTGGATGAAAATCCAGATCAGAGTGAATGGGCCTCATTTTGGTCGTCTGCCTTCCATGAAAAAAAGGTATAGTCACTGTCATTTATACTTGAAAAATTTTGGTTTAGCTATGACTTAAAATCCTCAAGAGGATTCTGGAGAGTTTCAACAAATGGATTCTGGGGGAAAAAGACAATCCTGAGGATCCCCAATCCTGAGATAAAAGATTTGGTTGCAGGAGGAAGATTTCCAAGCCTCTGATGCCAATCCCTTTACTCCAACCAACTCCTCATTGGGAGATTAAAATGTAATAGTCAATTGTGTCAAATAGGGGGGGAACTATTCATTTTAACAACTAATCAATTCATATCACAATTTGTGGTTACTGGTCTGATTCGCAGTTGATATTGGTTTATTTTGAACAATCCGATTCAATCTGAATCACTGACCTAAAACCAATTGAGGACATCTTTAGCCAAAAAGTCAACCACTGTGACTCAGAGATAAACACCTGGGTACTGAACAATGTAGGTGAAGTTTTCAAGATTCCTTATACTTTTTGCAAGATAATCAAGTGTAAATTAAATACTCAATGTGTTGGAACACACAAGTAAACACGATTTAACTACTGCCTATCTAATTATTATTAAAACATTCTACCACACTTTATGGTCATGTCTTTGCAAAATTCAAAGACTTTCCACACATTGAACTGTAAAGATGGTTTGATCATTTTTCACAGCCATCCCATGAATGATGTCGACTGTGATGGTTGTTTTTCTGTTATAGTAAAAGAAACCTACTGTGTCTCAATCCAAGTGGTATTTTCCAGTATCAATTATAATCGATTTATTTTGAGATAAATTTGTAATAGCATAGGTCGATTCGGTTAACATCTTGCCTCCGACAGATTGATCTGATTGGATGATAGGAATATAAATCCATTAATCAATTAAATAAATTAATCGTTACACCCCTAGTGTCAAATGCAGTAGACAAGTCCAACAGCACATCATCATTCTGATTTGCTTCTTGGTATAAATAAATGTTGAGTTTTGTGTTGTGTTGTCATCACTGCCCTGACTCCACTGTAGGAGAGGAAAGAAGATCTGATTTAATTAACCACTTATTGCTTTGTAAATGAGAACAAGTTCAGATATTCTCTGAGCATTGTAGCAAAAGTTGGGACAGAATGACTAATAGACTTTACTCTAAAACTTTCCTCTTTAGCCAATGAAGGAAGGCTTTAGAGTACGACCAGGCATATGGACTTAGTGTCTATGCTTTATTTGGCTGCACTCCTGTCTGGATGGGCCGCGCCTTCCTTCTGCATAATGAGCCTCTCCGTGTCCGATGCCTGTAGGTGTTGTTCTGACAGCAGCACCCTCCCCCATGGTCCCCCGCACCACAATAACGAGCCACGCGCTTGAAAGTGGGAAACAAATGAGCATTTCTGTTGTTGTTTATACGACTTAAAAGGGGAAAATCTAACGGGTTGGTTTTGTCTTTTTCTTTTAAGGGTGGGGGCAACATTTACAAGCTCTCTGTGTAAAGGTTTCTGTTCCCGGCAGGTACAGAAAGCATGGAGACAAAGACATGGTTCATCGCAGAACTGGCAGGAGCTCACACATTCACACACACGCACACACATGTGCAAACACAACCGCTCCCTCTGCACTCAGGGTGACAACATAACTGCTGAATTCAAGCTCTTCAGACTCCTGCAGGATAATGACTGCAATCTGGCCCTGCTCTGTTTCCACACAAACACTCAGGTGTCCGTTTAAAGCAACAAAGGCAATTCAGCCTCAGCCAAACATTTGTGTTTTCCACTGAGTCCTCATCAAGTGAGGTGGAAAAGCTGCTTTAGTGCCACAAAAGAGTACATAAAAGCACAAATGTAAATGTTCTAAACTACAGATAGATTGTCTCGGTGATTTATGACATCAGATGTGATTCTGAACTGCAGACAGTTCACGCAAACTGTCAGGACGTCCTGCAAAGGAGTGACTGAACCCGCTTGCATCCAGCATGGATCTGCAGCTGCTTTGCTCACGTGTGATTGGCTGTAAACATCAAAGCTCTCATCTATTTTTAAAATGCATCTAAGCACTTTTGAAGTATCTGAACGTTACATTCCTTCTCTCTCTACAAACACAGGATGCATTTATGAAAATTGCATCCATCTGGTAAAAAACTAATGTATTCCTGGTGTTTAGTTACTGTAAACATGTGTTAGGTTTCCTGAGTGGCTTAAACAACAGCATTTAGATTAAAACTTGTGGTTTGAAGCATACTGGTTCAGCAGTTTAGCTTATTGATTTGTTGGTATGTAATTTGTTGCCAAAACAAAGCTCCAAATGTTGGATTAGATTCTGCAGTTTTTGAGTTTTAAAACTGCATATATTAAAGTCAAAGTAAATGTGCCTTAAAAGATCCGAGCTTTAATTTGCTTGCTTTTGGAAGCAGGCATAGATACATCAGAAATGGCTCAGAAATGCTTGAAATCAGCTGCAGCACAGGGAGGCAGAGTCCTTTTTCCATCTCAGATGTAAAGGTTGCTCACAAAAATATCAAATTTAGCCGAACTGACAGCTTTGCTGTGTGCGTGGGTTCACTATTTGTAAGCCTGCATGTACAGCCATCATTCTAGCTCAAAGTAGCTCCTGAGATCCAGTGGAGAATTGGTTTGGCAGTGCGAGTGTTGATGTGTGATTTCCCTTCTTTTCATGCTGTGCTTTGTTATTTAGCAGCATTCTGTGCTGGCAGGTGTTTGTGGATGAGAACCGGGGCGTGTCCAGGTAAATTAAAGGTATAACGTGTCACAAAATAGTGTTGTGGGTGACTTAGAGAGCCAAATGTAAGAACACTTATTTCACAAGGAGTTAAAAAACAAAACAAAAGCTAAACTTAACTAAATGTAATGTAACAAAAAATGAAAAGTCATCATACTAAAACCAAACAACAGAAAATAATTTGAAACTAAATAGAAGAGCTGATAAGGAAAACCAGGGCCCTGCTTACGCAGCAAGACATCTAAAAAAACAAAAATACAATATATTTAGAACCAGGAACCTAACCTGAATTTGGTGTAAATGACCAGACCAAATGTAGCCACCTAATTATGAACCAAAAGAACAAAACCATAAATCGTTCACTAAAGACACAGATCCTGCAACAAAAGGGATAAACCAGCTTCAGTAACCAAAATAAACCAGCACCATGCTGATTATTTTCCTGGATGTGATGTGTGAGCTCAGAAATAACACACACTCATCAATAAATTGGGATGTACAGATCAAGAAAAGCCTTAAGAAACAACACTGTTGTCGATATCACTGTAATTTTTATGAATACCGTATGACCAATTTTTCTGATTATAGAACCAACATGTAACCACAAGAAGCATTTTTTTTTAGAAAAGCAAATCATGCCCTTGAATTTATTATTAATTATGTCTGTTTCAATTTATAACATCTAAAATATCTTGTCATAGTGTCCTCCAAGCATTCAAACTCTCTTAAAGATCTGAGATTAACTTCTAGTTGGAAGATTTCATGCTAAAACACATCTCCAGTTTCATCTCCAGATCAACCTTGACCGGGGAGCCAACATGCTGTCAAAATGCAAGGCAATCCTGGCCATGCCCAATTGTATGGCCACCATTGCAGTTTGGGTTTGGTCCACAAACATTCAGTATTAAAAACCTCTCAAAATAGCCTGTGATGCTGACAAACTGTAATTAGCATACATATGTAATTACCCTCCCCCTCCCCTACCAACTCCAATAACATTTGATCCACAGCTCCAGTGACAATCAAGTCATACTGTTTGCCTCTAATGCCAGTAGAAGAAATAATGATGAGGAATCCGTTCAGCACTAACAACGTCTCCAACACAACACATGCAGCATTATGTGGAGCTGCTGCCTGTGTGGAACTGACCCAAATCTAAAGATGGAGATGCAAACTTAGCCCGTTACCGGAGTAACCACCTGCCTGGCTGCAGTATGAACATCATCAAATACTCCTTCCTGTGTAAAATTACTCACATATTTACCTGCTTTTTCCATTTTCCTGCTGCTCCTGAAGTAAAACAGTCTTGTGTTTACAGTGAAACTGACTTTTCTTCAGGTGCCTGGAACCACAGTGGTTCTCTTCAAATTTGCCAAAATAAACAGTCAGAAGCACGAAACCGGTCTCTGTGATCTGGATGGATCTTTAACTTTTCCTTTATTTCTTTTGTCGTCTCTCATTTTCATTTTCCTACAATACTCAATCAGGTGACACAGCTGACACCTTCAAGCCTCCAGCCTGATCTTTGCACTTAGTCGTTTTCAACGCTGTCTTTCAGCACTCTAATTTACCCCCCCCCCCTTGCCCCCCTATTATTGCATTATTTTTGGTTGAAAGGTTTCAGTAGCGTGGGTTGGGGGGGTTGGAGGCGTGTGCTGGTGGGTGTTTGTGGAGACAAAGAGAGGGTCGTATGTTTGTTTTTTGTGTGCCAATGGACACAAGCATCTGGAGCGGAGAGCCCAATAGCTGTCTGACAACAATGGATGGGGTGGGGGTGGGGGGGTTAACACATTAACACAACCCCTCAATAGCCTTCATTCATTGGCTATTCCCAAAGATGACACCACAGATCAGCCTCCCAATTTAATTCCAGACTTGATGTTTTTGTGGGCAGTTTGGAGACATCCGAAGGGGGTTATGGCTTTAAGGCAGCGGCAGCCACCTGAGCAAATGGGGACATGTTTGCCATCCCACGTCACATGACTGTTTTTGTTTGTTTACTTCTCTACATGTGCTCTTCACAGGACTCCCATCAAAAGCTGGAAGAAGCTTTCAAATCTGCAACAGCGAAGATGCTCATACACGGCAGAAGAGCTCAGCAAACAAAACTACAAAAACAGAATTGGATGAAGATGCAGACAAAGATTGTCCATCAATTCTGTCAAAGTCCTACTCCATCACTGGGAAGGGCATTCATCCTCTCTTTTCACGCCTTATCTACCCACTCATGCCAAAATACATTTTCCAGGCTAACAGACTGTTTAACTATGCTTTTAAAGTTCCACACCGATCCTCTTTTAATCTATTGTCAACGTTTTCCCTGTGGTCTTTTCATTATGAATGTACCATTTTTAGCCCAAATTAAAAAAAAATGTTGTTTTTTTACTAGGACATAGTTTCTGAAGAGCGGCAGTAGTTCATCAGGAAGTCACCTCTGAGTCTGACCTCATTACCCATCATCCCTTTGTTTACATGTTCTTCCGCTAGCTCACAGCCCCTTAGAACCCCAATCAAACATTACCGGTGCAACAAAAATGGCGAGCAATGTTGGAGCCAGATGCCAGCTCAGACGAGGAAAACAAAGGCGTACATGGAACTATTTGTCTGAAAGTGGATGCATCAGAATAATGAGATTGGAGTACCTACGTCAATGTTACAAGCTTTCCAACAGCAGTTTTCCATCTGCTCCAGATTCAGAAAAATTTGAAAAAAGAAATTATTAAAAAATGCAATATTAAGTTAATTTTTTTTCAAATGTCCTTCATGGTCAGAAAAATGCCACAAGGACATGTTAAAACCACTAAAAATAGGATTTTCATTGGATCTTTAAAGGAGTTTGTGTGCTGGGTTAAAAGTTTGAGGCAGCAGGTTGTGCTATAGTGAGTGTGAACCACCTATGTGTCTTCTGCTCCTGCTAAGTCCTCTAGGCCAGTGTTTCCTTACAGTCCTGCATGTTTTCATCTTGCCCTGCCTATGCCCACTGATTCAGCTCAACAGTGGCTCAGGCGGTTGAGCGGGTCGTCCAATGATCGAAGGGTCGGCGGTTCAATCCCCGCTCCCACCAGCCAAATGTCGCTGTGTCCTTGGGCAAGACACTTCACCCTCCTTGCCTCCAGTGTGGCTCCACTGGTGTATGAATGATCCCGCTGATGGTCAGAGGTGCCGTCGGCGCGAACTGGCAGCCACGCCTTTGTCAGTCTGCCCCAGGGCAGTTGTGGCTACAACAGTAGCTACCATCACCAAGTATAAATGAGGAGTGAATGAATAATGGACACAATGTAAGTGCTTTGAGCGTCTGGAAAAGCACAGAAAAATTCCATTCATTATTATTATTATCAGGCTCTACACAAGCTTGGCAATGACAGTCATCAAAGACAAGTAAGTTTGAGCAGGACAGTGTTCCTCAAGAACCAGGGTTGGAAAACACGGCTCTAGGGTCACAGCTACTGTTGAACAAAGGCGGGGTTTACCCTGGATAGTTCACCTGCTGTGTATGATATACATCCAATAAAAAAAAGACGGCTTGCACTGCTTTTGTGGCTTGTGATGACAAGATGGGTCTTGGTGGTGACCAACTTTTCATTAGTCAGAAGAAGCTGTTAAGCTCCCACATCTGTGTCCACAGCAGCAGCCATTGATTTCTCTGCCCCCTTTGCTTTCCTCTGAAATCCAGATTGAGACTTTTTGTATTTGATGATGGCTCCTTGCTCTGTGGTGGTGCACATGTCATCAACTAAACACAAAGGGAAACTGTTCAATCTCTGCACAAAGCATCTGAGGAAGGGCAGCTGCCCCCTCTCATTCTGTAGAAATCTCTGCCCCCACCACCACCACCACTCCCATTCAGCAGCCATCTGAGGGTCAAAGGAAGTCCCCTTCAGGGACTGCAGTAAATATGTCACCCCACTGGATCGTCAGAAGACGCTCTCAGAGTGAGAGACAGGCCAGCTGACACACTTCCAGTGGTTCTCTGCCTCACGTGCACCTGCATTTCCGTGCACTCTGCTGGAAAGTTGCTGCCCTTGATGAAATGGTTCAGCACCAATACATCTACGGATTAAACATAAGCATCTCATTTAAACTGTACATCCAAGGAAAGTCTGCTGAGCTACAGACATATTCACATGTCCTTCTGTCACGTCTTGAATGTAAAGGCGTTTTAAATGTAAATGTTTTTTTTTTTTATAAAAGAGAGATTTTGAGCAATTAAAAGACATTAAAGACAAGAACTAAGCATGTTCCACGGAAAGAGGACTGCTGCTGGCCCTGCTGACAAAGTCCTGCTAGCAACACACATTCTAAATCACACACACACATGTAAACATGCCTATACTGTATCTAGGTTAACTTTGTCTGGCCAATCTGCTCTGGTTTCTCTCCCCTTAATCTGCTGGCTGCTCGAAAATGGAGGGAGGTAAAGGGATGTAAAACCGGTGGATTTCCTCAGAAAGAGAGGGGGGGGGGTGAACAATGAAGCTGCGGCACAAAAACAAATGTGATAACACCGACGGGGCTTGTTTGTTTGTTTACTGCTATGTTTGCCTTGTTGTCAATGGTTTGTGCTCAGCAGCAGGCTCAAAGATGATCCCCCTAATGTGCCCCCCCCCAAAAAAAATGCCACCACCACTACCGCAGGTCTGCAGAAAACAAAAAGACCTGTGCATAAGTGTATGTAAAAACATTTTGAATATATGTGACAAGGAACTTCCTAGAAGATTTTTTTTTTGAAATGCAAAGCTCATAAAATCTGGTATTTTATTTTTTAATTATATCTTTTTACAACAGTTGTAAGATCACTGACTCTCACTTTTTTTAACATATTCCCCTCAACAGTGTCACCTTCAGCTGGAGTTTGTGAAGACGGGCTTTAAAAGCTCCACCGCCCCCATTTCCACAATCCATGGTACCTGACCATGTTACGTATGTATGTAGCTACATGTTATGTACAGAATGAGGATGGGGTTTTTTTTGTGTACATGTCCTGTAAACCATTCCAGAAATCATTTTTTAAGCAGTTTATCTCCAGGAATGTTGTTATTTTGTTTGTTTTTTTTACTTTTTTTTAAAAATACTTTTTGACCCCCAAATTTTTTTTTTTCACTTTTCTAGCGTCAAAGATATGCAAAGGAGAAAGCTTCCAATGAACCAGGACCAGGTTCTGTAAATCCAGAACTCTCTCCATGAGAGATCAGTCTGTAAATGGGGGTGGGTGGGGGGTGCGCTGACTGGGTTGGGATGGAGTGGATAGGATGGGGGGGTTAAAGAATTCTAGTAGAAAGCAGTCCAATATCCACAAGGAACTGAGAGGGTGAACTGCAGAGGAAAAACATTGATCTGCAGCTGCACCTCTTCTTGATGGGTCATTGGAGACACCCAACACATACACACACACACACACACTGAAACTCCTATCATCATCACTCCTGCAGCCCCCCTCTCTCTGCCTTTCCTTCACTATGCTTACTGGTCCGTACATCAGTATTGTGTCCTCCAGACCACGTGCTTTTGGTCTCAGAGGGACTGAGCTTTAACTGGTACCACCCAAACACCACGTCAGGAAGTCCTGCGCCGCGCTGTACTGTACACCTTACAGGCAGCATCCACCTTGCTTTAACACAAAGAAAACTTGCACCATCAGCACACAAACGCTACTACAGGTATGTGTTCTACCAACCCCTCAAAAATGAAAGGCAACAAACAGTCATCCTAGTTTTATTTCTGTGATGAACTGCATGGGTCCAACAGAAGCTGCTGAGGACTCTCCTCTACATCTTCTCATTCTAGGGAAACACAGCTAAAACCAGCTGGGGGTGTAGGGACGTTCCCTTCAGAGACTGCAGTAAATATGGTCTGTAGCAGGACAGTTGCCGAGCATCAATCGTCACCACACGTCTGAACGGAGGATGGGAGAAAAACTTTCCACAATCAGATTCATGGCCCAAGAAAGGATTAGAAAGAAGCTGGTGCATGTTTGTGGTCCTTAGAGCATGGCAGTCAGTGCTCACCCGCTCCTCCAGCGTGCTGTGTCCACAAGCAGCGTTGTGTCAGCGTCAGATGGAGAGTGTGTGTTTGCTAGAGAGAGTCTCATTCATGCTGTAGTGCTGAAGGTGATGAAAGGAGGGGGGGAGGTTACCTGTCTTCCAGATGTACAGGGGTTTAGTCTCCTCGGCATTTTCAGCATCCAGGGCCCAGACGGAAAAGACCAGCAGTCCTAACCTCCAAAGAAGGAGAGCCGGTGCCTTCTTCAAACTCCCACGACTGACGGCTGTTCCACCATGCAGCCCCATCGCCACGGATACGGCTGGATGTGGATGTAGTTCCCAAAGGCAGTCCAGAGGACTGTGTGCACACACAAGACAGCAGCAGTCCCTTCTGCTGCTCCTTCCACAAAAATAATCCTTACGGAGAAAGCCTCAGGTCTCAGATGAACAAGTCTTTCCCTGTTTTCCCTGTCCTGCCTCTTGAGGGGGGGCACGGAGCTCTGCCTGTGATGAAACAGGAACAATGGAAGTCTAAGCCTGCTGCTGCTGCTGCTGCACGCCGCTTGATGCAACGCCTCCCTCCCTCCCTCTCTCTCTTCTCTCTTTCTCTCTCTGCTGGACGCTTAGACACATGCACACACACTCTTTCAACACCCCCCACAAGTCTCCATTTCCATTTAAAATGACCCACTGACGCTGATCTGAACTCAGATCAATGTTCGGTTCGGAAATGAGCTTGATGAGGATATTAGCATTCTTTTCTTTTTAATTTAATCAAACATCTGATCAGTCCAGTTTAAGGGATAACAACAGAATTACTTTATTTTTAGCTGCAGCCTTGGGGTGTTCTCCCTGAGTCTTTTCTGGTGCTGGTACTGTCCAGCCCAAACAGCACAAAAAAGCACTCTATTGCCATCAAAATCCAACTTCGGTATAATGAAGTGTCAAAGTTTATCCCTGGATACCTCCAAATCTATCTCCAGATAATTATTTTATGCCATAATGCACTGTTTGTTCACGCTGGTGCCAGTGGGCCTTGGGCACATTCTGCATGTGCTTGATGTTATCATAGCATGCATTTGTGTTATCCAGGATTATTTGATTAAACGTCTTGAGGTTTTTCTGCTGTTGAAAACACTTTTTAAATAAGACCAAAACGTTTGACCATTTTTAATATCAATACTGTTGTAAGAATCGTTTTCAGGCTCTTCCTCAACATAAAATTAATCATATCTTCCATTGATCTGCCTCTCTGCAGGAGAGATTTTACATTGCTGACACGTAAATTTGGTGTAAAAAACTGTTGAGCCAAAAAAAAGTGAATCAAATTCAAAGAAAATTGTCCGTTTGAGCCAATAAATTCAATTTTCCACCACTAAGTTTAAAACTCTACATGCACCAATGATGGCTGTTTTTTTTAAGAGCTTGATCACATCATCAAAAAGTGGCATTTAGCTTCTCTAACTATTGATTTTATGAAAACCTTAGCAGTTTTTCACAAATCCTCTTCATTGGCTTGAAGTCTGGCCTTCCGATATGAATTAGGAGTCATTTGTGTGTAATATAAACTGATTTCCTCTTTAGGACAGATGAGTTCTGGATATCATCTCAGCTGAACAGACGTGAGTAACTCCACTGTGAATTCATTCTGTGAATAGTGAAAAAAAAAGGTGTCCAGAAGATCGAGTCAACAAAGCTGGAATCAAAAACATACTACGGTACTTTTTCATCACCAGATTGCCACACATCCAAAGTCATAATGAGGCACACCATCAGCAGCAGATTCAGTTACCAGTGAGGGCTTATAGAATTTGTCATCACATGATCTTATAATTAATTCCTGAGCCGAGTAAAAAATTTAAAAATGATATTACAGTTTCCGCTTTGCATTAGTATAAATATCCACCCTCACCCCACCCTATCATTAGTTACCAGATCTGGACCTAAGTGCATCTAAATTTGGCTCTTTGAGTGACCATGATGGGACAAACCATTAACCAATGACATCCGATCTACCACTGACCTTGTATGTAACGTTGTTGGGTTTCACTTGAGGACTACAAGGAGGCTAACTTAATTATGATGTTCTGTGAGTACTGCTTCACAACAAGACCAACAAATTTGTTGATGCAAGTTGCAATTTCATACTTTTTAGACATTTTTAGACAAAACTATTTGCAAAAATGTATGGGCCTATGAAATAAATCAGCAAAACTATAGTTTTAAGGAACGCACTTAACCAACTGACAAGACCAATAAAAATGAGAAAATGTGACCTGAAATATAAACACAAGGGAGGAATCCACATGCAGCTCAAGCTGGTTTATAAACAGGGGGGAAACTTCAAACATTTAGCAAAGACAACGGACAAGACTATACATAAGACTTGGTAACGGTGTTTAACTATCCAGTTTTAACCCTGGAAACAGAAAAATTACATACCCTAATTGGTTACCTTTTAATAAATAGAGTAATGCCCTTGCTTTCTGATTCGTCTGACTCCAGGAGCAGAAACAGTTAGACTTTGGAGCAACTAATAAATTTCATACTCTCAAATAAATATCTATAATATAACCGATAATGGATCAAAATATACGTGATAGATCCTCTCATTACAAAAATAAAAGCAATGATTAATAAAATGGGCTACACTGTGGCGTAGTGGTTAGTGCTTTCACCTCACAGCAAAGGTCTTGGTTCAAATCTCAGCTGGGACCTTTCTGTGTGGAGTTTGCATTTTCTCCCAGTGCTTGCTTGCGTTTATTTCAGGCACTCAGGCTTCTTCCTCACAGTCCAAAACATGCCTCATAGCTTAATTGGTTACTCTGGAAGTTGACCTATCAGGTGTACTCAGCCTTTGTCCAACAGCAGCCAGGACAGACTCCGACAACCTCCTGACGCCGAAGGGGAAGGGGATAGCCGGTTAAGAATAAAACGGATGGATACATTCAAAGAAATGTGTGAATAACTTATGAAATCAAATTAATCGTTGGAATCCAAACTTAATAAGTTGCTTCATAATAAAGTAAAAAAATTGAAGTGCAGAATGAAAATGGGGTTGCCTTCCTTTGGTCATAAGTGTGACAAATGGGGTAATTTAAATGTTGAATAGAAACAAACTTGTAGACAAAGTTGTGCACACTTTTGAAAAACAGTTTAAAAAACATTTGAATACAACATCTTGTTTTACATTTGATTTTTGTTTTGAATACCACTTTTCTTTGATTTGAACACGACATTTCTCCTCTGGGATTACTGTCAAAAATATGTCACGGGGTTAGAGGCATTTATATTGAGTCAGGAAATGTCAGGAAAAAAAAGTTGTTTCTGCAATAAGAACAATCGCACTGAGAACAATTTACATAATTTTATTTTTTTAACATTACTAATTAATGAAAGACTGCACACACCCAGGACACCGGGTGTTTAAATGGTTCCCCTATGGAAAAAGACTAAGGGTGCTGAGGTCACGGACAAACAGACTCAGAGACAGTTTTTTCAACAGACCAATAGCCCTCATGAACACACACGCACTTGGTTTAGTCTCTCTGGGAGAAGGAGGAATGTAGATTCTGTATATACACCTGGTGTGCATTTGCATATTTGAATATTGGTATATATATTTGTGTACATGTTTATATATATGTATATATTTATATATGCATACATTTTTTTATACTTTTTTGTGTGTCTAAGATAATTGTTGTTTTCTTCTTTCTCTTTGCACCAATGTGGGACACTTTGCAATTTCGTTGTACTGTTGTACCTAGTGTGATTATACAATGACAATAAAGCTTTGTCTTATCTATCTTATCTTATATTATCTTATTTATCTTATCTTAGTGTTGCGTAAATGTAGATCAATAATCACAACTAGACATTATTTTGTTACCAACCATCATGTCACAACAGTGGAGTCATAAGCAAGAGAGAGTGTAGTTTATTAGCAAAAATACAATGAAATAGAGTAGTTACACCATATTTAGGGGTGTCTAGCATTGACAGTAAATAAGAAATGACTGAGCATCTAGCAGATGTCCTCCCCAGCACCCTACCCGCCAATTTTAACCAAGACCTAGACATTTAGGCCCTCTTGGTGGGGAGGGTGAGGGGACATCACTGTGAGTAATCAGGAGATGTCCCTCAGTGCCCTACTCAACACTCTTAACTGCACCCCCTTAGTACACACCCTCCTCCTCAAAATATACATTCCAACATAAACACACACATGCACACAGACTCCCTCTCAAACACACATACACGCACACACATTTGCAAGGAAGGTGGGACCTAGGACCATCTGTCCCCTACCCCCTTCCCTGGGGGTAATGGGTCCTGGCAACGGTTGTCGTGTCCCTGGGTGTCGGTTTCCTGGGTCCGGCGTGGTGCTCTTCCGGCGGGGTTCACATTACACCTGGGAGTCGGGGTACGTGTCCCCAGGGTTGGGTCCCGGTCTTGCCCCTGGGTGCTGGGCCCCGCCAAATCTCCAACTGTGGCCGAGCCTGGTCGGCCAAGTTAACAACACCCCTGGTGGGCCCCCTTTCTCCCCGGGGTGCTCCCCTCCTGGGCGGGCGGCTGGCTCCCTGCCTTGCTCCTCCTCCCTGGACCAACCGCGGCCGGGTGGGTGGCTGCTCTGAGTGTGGGGCGGTCTCCCCTTGGGGTCCCGCTCAGACCTGGGGTTGGGGCGGGATGCCCGAACCCTGGGGGTGGTGGGCTGTCGGCCTGGGGCCAGGGCGCTCTTCGGTGGGGCCCTGCGTTGGGCTCTCCCGGCGCGGCGGGGGGCTGCCCTCCTGGTTGGGCTGGGGCGGCGCCCCTTTCCTCCGTGCCTCCCTGCTCTCTGGCTCTGGGGCCTCAAGGGGCGGTCCTGCTGGCCCTGGTTGCTGTGGGTCGCCTGGGGCGGTTGCCCCTGCCTGTTGCCTTGTGGCGTTGGGGGGGTTCCGGCCGCCGCTGTTGCTGCGGCGGGGTTTGGTGGGGATGGCTGGGCACCCTCCTTCCTTCTTTCCACATTCCACCATCCATTTTAGAGAAACATGAACACTCACCTGAGCACAGGTGTTACTCACCTCTGCACTAATAGTTTGCATGATTGAATGACTGAAATATTTCACACTAGTTGGTTTAAAGGCATAAGTATGTGTGTGAACACTATCTGTTTTGTGTACATGTTGACATGTGGACTTTTTCTTTCAGCCAGCAGGTGTGTTGATAACATTTGAGTGTGTGTGTGGACAGGCCCTCACCCTTTTTGTACTTTTGAACTCTACTGTAATGATAAACAACCAGTAAACTTGTTGCTTTATGCTGCTTCATGGTCTTATCCCCTCTCACTATCACCCTCTTACCCCTCTAACATCCTCTTCCCTTCTTCCTTTTCCGTCCGTCCAACACTAAAGATTTTCTTTAAACATGATTGAACTTAATAAAGTTTGGTTCAATTACAAGTAGTTTTATTCAGACATACCTTGTTTGTCTGAAGATTAATAACCCTCTTGTTAAAGTAAAATAGTCTCAACACAAGAGGTCATCACATCTGTCTGCCCAGCTGTTGGACAGACAAGTTAAAAAAAAAAAAAAAAAAAAAGAAATGGACTGAGCAAACACCCCCCCCATTCCAAACAGTAAGTACCCGCTTGTCCCAAAAAGCTGAAATCTCATAGACTTCTATTGAGTATAAGGTGATGTATAAAAGTGGAGGGAGGTGCATGCAAGTTGATTATATCTTGTACAGACATAATCTTAGAGAAATCAGATAAATTGTGGCTGGGGATAGTGTTCCATACCAGACAGCATGGAATAGTGGTGTGTAGGATGACTCTGGTGGTGAGGATGATGAAGAGGACATGACCGGTGAGGAGCAACAGCTACAGTGATCAGAGAGACTAGGAGGAGGAAAGCAGGTACAGAGAAAGAATATGTTAAAATAAATAAAGAAAACTACTGCAAAGATTTTTTGCACATACAGTATAAGATGTAAGAGGTGTGTCAAGATTAAACCAATGCTGAAGTTACTCAACCACCATATCTATTGAAATTCTGATTTGTTTGAAGAAATTATGGTTTTTGTTTATTTAGCCCTCTGGTTGTATGTGGTCGACTTTCTGAAATTTCACTCGTATTTTTTTTCCAGCACTTTCTGCCTTTCATCTATCTTCCATCCATCTATTGACCCTTGGGGTCACAAGGTCACTGGAGCCTATACCAGCATCTGGGCATGAGACGTACTGTATATTCTTGAAAACGCCTTTTGTGTTCACACTGAACCGACGGGGAGAGAGAGAGAGAGAGAGAGAGAGAGAGAGAGAGAGAGAGAGAGAGAGAGAGAGAGAGAGAGAGAGCATTCTTCTTCTTCTTCTTTTGCTACTTTTTGCTAGCACGTGTCCGCCACCTACAGTCAAAAGAGGTTTGGTGCAAAATATCAAAGTAGAGCAGATCTCATGAATCTGTCTCCGAGCTTTAATTTTTCAGACCTCTATTCCGATATATGAAAGACTTGGTGTCATATCATTCCGGCTGTGCACGAACCCCGACTATTAATTTCTCCCCAAATTGCGCCGCAGGACCTCAGATCTTGTCTGCACCATTGACTTCACATTGAAACTTGCCCTTGATGCGCAAATTGCGTTTGGTGTGAACAAGCAGGCAGAGAGCAGACTGCAAAAAATAAAGAATCATTTGAGAGTCTACTCTTTTGACTCTCTACCTTTTGAGCATGGCCCATCCACAGAGCGGGGAGCTTGTGGCCCACCGATTGTAGCACCTATGTCACACGACGGCATTTTTGTCAGCGCCTGATTCACAACAATTTGAATCTTAAAAAGAATATGGAAACAAAATTTTAAGCTTAACTTTCTTTATACATCTCCTCCATCACATACAAGAACATCTTAAAACACAATTTTCATTGTAGTTATTCTTAAGTGTCCTGAAACAATTATTCAATCCAATTCAAACAGTGTTAAGTTTAATTTGTGTGTTGTTGCAACAAAGTGGGGAATACATTGTACAGCGTTTCAGTAAACATTTTTAGCAATAAAATGATAAAGTCACCAATAAATAATGAGTTTTTGATGGAGCTCTCTGAACTTTTTTCTGGTGTCTGCTTTTTTCATCTTTGCCTTGAACTTTTGTTTTTCTCTGTAAAGGAGTTTGAATCTCCATTCTTCCCACCAGAATTGCCTCATGGACACTCCAATCTACTCAATGTATACGTCAACATAAAAGTTTCAGGTCTGAGGCTCTTGTTTATGTTTGTTTAATTTTTTCTGAACTAGATTACACATCAGTTACCACAACTGGAAGGAGACCAGTGATTTTCCTCATTGTGACCTCGATTGAAAACTGAAGAGGGTCCAACGCTCTTCAAGCTGACCTAATTTTTCTGATCTGACCACCTGCACCGAACATAAAACTTTCTGACTGCAGGAATATTCAATAAAAGATCTGCTTTTGAGGAGAGAACGATTGTTCTCTTGTAGGCTGTACGCGATCTTAGTCCTACAAGACTAACCACAATTCAACAAGAACTGAAAATTTAAAGAGTTGATGGAAAAGAACCAGGGCTGGGGCCGCTGGCTTGTTTTTCATCTTTCCCCCCATGCTTCTGCTTACCCTCAATTTCCCATCCCCCCACTACCCAAGCCCCCTGCACTCCCCACGACCCCCCAGGATCTGTGGGGCTCTACCAATGGGAGCGTTACAGCAGTATTCCTTCCTAGAGACAAGAACCTCGAGGTCTGGTGTAATCCTTCTCTCTGCCTGTCATGGTGCTTAATACCCACCACGTGCTCAATGCCAAATCATTCCACCTCGCCGAGTTACCGACTTAGTAAAGTGCACGATCGGCGTGTTTTCGTGCCCTGGGTGTGACAGCTCTCTGCATGATGGACTAGATCATTCAGACATTTTTTTTTCTTCTTTTTTTTTTCAATTTAATTAAATAATCGGCAGCCTCACATATGTAATCCCAACCAAACCAAAGACTGTTTAGCACATTTTTTACAAAAAAGTCCAGGTTTTATGTTTATTTGCTCCATAATAAACCATGTAAGCATCTTGTCAAGATGAGTGTCACATGTCTTTTTTTGTAGCTGGATTATAAAAGTGTCAAATCTAATTTAACCCCATTTATGATTTCTCCACCAATCTCTGCATAATTGCATAAAGACTCACTTGAGAGAAATTAATAGGCCGATAGTTTGAATCTAAGGTAAGTGACGTGATAATTTATGGCAGTGTGGTTGCTAGGCAGCTCTGGTGCATCTCTGTAGCACCACACGACACCCCCATAGCCGACCCATTCACGAGGCACTCATCTTGACCCCGTCCCTGTCTAAACAGGTGACTCAGAGGTGATTCAGATGAGCAACAACATGTTCTGCCACTAAGAGGAGGTTACAGAGGAAATGTTGGTAAACAGTACAAATAAAAAAATGACCGACCTTTGTTTTTCAATGAACGGCCCAAAAAAAAAAAAAAAAATCAGAGAAAGTCAGAGAAAAATAGGATTGGATGTGGTGCAGCATGTGGCATCTTTTGGCTTTTCTCCAGAACAAATGAATTAAATTAAGTTAAATTAAATTGAGAACAATGTATACACAGCTTGGTCCCCATGTGTGAAGTTTGCATTTTCTCCCCGTAGTAGATGTGCAGGTTTCGGGATGTTCCAACTTCCTATCCCAGTCTAAAGTCATTAAAAGCAAGCTACTATAATTGTAATGCATGAATTTCCCCATAGGAGTCAATGTACGGTGATAATTGCTGTATTTCTGATCAATAAATCATCTCCATTGATGATCCTCAAACACTTGCAGGAACACCACCAATAGTACTCTTACTCCCTCTTGTGGTAAAGAATAGTTTTTTTCTTTATGGTTCCTCTGATAGTGACTAGAAAGACACTTGCCTACTTTTTTAAATGTTGCAGTTCCTAAAAAAAAAGGCTGGGGTAGAGCAAGAATTTTATTAGTTTTTCCTACGCAATAAGATGGAACTGGTTTTGCAATTTTTCACAAAACTTCAGACTGCTCCTGCACCATTAAAAAAATATAATTGGGAATATAGATTACTATATTTCTGAAGGTACAGGGCATCCAACACTTGTCCAAAAGTTTAAATATTTCACTCATGTTTAAAGTTAGAGAGAAGTTTGGCATTTGGGTTAATCCTTTGCTCAATCCACCTGCAACTTTGAGTATAAAAGCTGGTGTCCATCAAAACTGATGGAAGCATTCAGGGATTGTCAAATC
The DNA here is from genome assembly GCA_037389245.1 of Oryzias sinensis. Taxonomy (NCBI): domain Eukaryota; kingdom Metazoa; phylum Chordata; class Actinopteri; order Beloniformes; family Adrianichthyidae; genus Oryzias; species Oryzias sinensis. Next base: position 49,706,825 of record CM074488.1, read on the forward strand.
CACCATCATGCCTAAATTCCTGCTCAGCCAGCATCAATAACTTGAAGCACTTGAAGTTTGTGCCAATGTCTACAGTATCAATATTTACTTGCCCAAAACAGTAATTTCCTTTCTAGTCTTTATTTTATGCTCATCCCAACCATGTTTAGAATAAAAAGTAAAAAATTCTTAGAATTGTTTATTCAACTTTTATTTCACAAAGACTCATAACAGATGTAAAGGTTTTACAGAGTTGAAAACATCACTAAGATGAATCAAGAGCTTTCAGGAAGGGCTATGGTCACAGCAAGATCTGTGCATTTGCAGAAGACCCCCTTCAAACCAAAAGAATCAGTCAAGAAGCTGTGATCCTCACTACAATGACAATGTTTTCATGGAACACCTGTGCAGAAATTAGAAAAACAATTTAGAGCAAAGGTTAAAATAGAGTCCATTTAATGTTAAACCACTATCAAAAAGAAGTCTTACCAGGCATCATCTTGGGTGTGCTTCCAACGTGAACAGGGGTGGACCACAAGTCTCCTCATAATTAGCCATGATTGGCCAGATCTGAAAACGTATGGCAGATCAGTGGGTGAGACCTTGTCTGAACCTGCTGAGGCTATAAGCAGGGTGCTGCTGGTCTCAGTGCGCTGCGAGAAGACATCAGCAAAGCTCAGGAGAACCATAAAACTGCATCATCACAGACCAGTAAGACAGAGAAAGCCCAGAGCAGGCTGCAGCAGCAGATTATGCACATGTAGAGCGGCCCTGCTGTTTCTGAACTCTGCTTCATTTAGCGTTGCCAACTTCAGACTCATTTAAAAGAAGTTCTACTCACCGCAACAGGACACTCCTCCTCCCATTGTCTTATGACCACGAGACGACCCCGTAAGGGGAAAGTCTAAGCAGATCCTGATTTAGAGCTGGCAACAGCCTTTCAGACCATCTTTAGCTCTTCAGAGACGACTCCTGGTTCACTTGAGGGGATTGAGATGTCTTCCCAATGTATACCTGCAAAATACAGATAATTTAGGCTGGTCCAATGGTTAAAGCTGCAGTTAATACAACCTGACATGCAGACTCAGTGCACTGTGAAAGAGCTTCATGGACAATCAGAGACTCTAGTCTAGTGAATCATCATAGCAGCACTTAGTTCTAGTTGATTAAGAAACTTTTTAAAACTTACCCTTAGAGTCCGGAACTTCATTTTTGCTTCTTGTTGGGTTATGTCCTAGAAGACATGAGACAATCCTGCTTACTGTTTAGAGTTTTTTTATTAACTTAGATGAGTATACGCTTAGTTACAACTCTGAAACACCAGTCATAAAGAATAGCACTTCCCGCAGTTCAGCAGGGCGAACCTATGCATACGGGCGCGCGCACACGTCCTTACAAAACCGAACAAATGACGATATGGCAGTTTCCTTTGTTTAAAATGCTTTGGCAAAAAGAAAACCGAGTAAACCAATACGATTTATTAAATTGGCAAGTAATTGCGAATGAGGATACTTTTTGCGACCAAACTGCTCACCTTCTGCTTGTTGGTGCTCCAAGGCCCAGTCTCATTTGGATGCTTCATGATCCCTTCGCCACGTGCTGCTAGCCTAAGGCCCCTGCTGCACGTGTGGCTCACAACGACTATGGGACCCGGGAGACGCACTTAATTTAAATCTCACAAAACTGGATAGGCCTCACTCCGTAACCCGCTTTAGTTGTGGAACACGTGTTACCCAAGACTCAATCTTTTCACACCACACTATCCGCTCACTAGCTAAGCCAGAAAAGACAGAAAATGAAGAGTCCGACCATTTATATACTGGGTCCGATGTGCTTTAGGTGACCACCTTCTTGCCTGATAATAATAGGAAAAAAAACAAGTCAATTGAATAAAGTGGAGTTTACATTTTAGTAAATTGTAGCAAAAAGGTTTCACATATTAAAAGAAAATATTAAATGATAAAATAGATCAATATACCAAAATATGTCAGGCAAGTGGATTCGTTTTCTGTAAGAATAAAGTTTTTTTTTCCCCAAACTGTATCTGATAAAACTGTCCCATAGGAAATCACTTGATTAATTATGGGCAAACAAGAGTTAAAGATATATAGAACTTTGGATCTGACTCTGTTATGTCTTGAGATGTGACCAACACTTCTAGCGTACTTTGAAACACTTTTCAGAAACTAAACATTCAAAGTAATTTTTAGCTCAGCTTCTTCTTTTCATTCCATGGTTTTACTTTTATAAATAAAAACATTACCTGTGTGAAATCTCTATTAAAGTAAGGCAAACAAAGAGAGAAGTGTAGATAATTTTATAGTATTAGTAGACATTAAGCGGATTATTTTTTAGTTTTGCCATCCCACCTCTTTTACTTATTTATTTTGAAGCTATTGTTAGGGAGGAAGAGTAATGAACATGATGTTGGTCTCTGTGTGTGAGGAAGTTGCAGAGAATTTAATTCGATGGAGGTGGATAATCTGTGACCTCTTGAGTCCCACTCTGACAGAAATCGTGTTTTAATGCTTGTTTTTCTCATGATGGAAGACACATATGAATAAAGTTAAGAGTAAAATGGCATTTCTGAGACGACCAGAGTAGGTTTTTGTTCAAATCATTGTGCATCAGGAGCAGACAAAACATACTGTTGGAAAATGTTTGTAGCTGTGACATAGGACTAATAACGGTCAACGGCAAACCACAAATTATCCACTTTGCTCCACTCTGATACGTCCAATTGTAGACAAATAGATACAGATAGATGTCTTGGTTTTCCCCGTCTGAGCTGGCATATGGCTCCAATGCTGATAGCTCCAATTGTGCTTGCCATTTTTGTTGCACCAGTAATGTTTGCCTGGAAGTGTGAGAGGCTGTAAAGTAGCAGAACAGAAAAGGGATGATGGGAAATGGGGGCAGAATAATTCAGTCCTGACCAGAACTCAGAGGTGACTTTCTGATGAACTACTGTTGCTCTGCAGACACTATGTCCTAGAAAACAACACTCTTTTTATTATTATAATTGTTATTATTATTTTTGCCTATACGACCTAAGAGGGAGCAGCTGAAGGATGTTCATTGGTTAACAAGAAGAATAAGTACTTCTGTAAATCATGAGGAAATCATCAAAAGCTCAGCTGCACACAGAAACAAACGATGTGCTCATAGCTTTTTGGCATTAGGGTTTAAAAATAGGAAATGTTTCTCTGTTTCCTCTTCTCCTTTGTAGACTTTACTAGCAGATTACTGCTGACTCAGTACAGTAAGTCTAAAAAATGCAGATATACAAATGCTCACTCTGCACTGAAAACAAGTTTGGTCATGTCGACTAAAACTTTGTTTTACATCATTATATATTTTTAATATTTTCAAATCAAAATCTTCTCATTAATTTTATGTACAAAGGTTGCAGCATTCGAACAAAACAAGATTGATTTTTCTTTTTTTTGTAATTAAAGTTTTTCTTACTTATTTTGACAAATAGATAAAAATCTAAATGCATATAACATGCTTTTGATATCAGCACCGTTGATTTTTGTTACTTAACAGCGAACATACAACGCGATTTGTAACTGGATTTGTGACTTCAAATCTTAAGCCCCGCCCCAAATGACGTATCCTCCATACGCCAGATTCTATATCCTTGACATTCGAGCGGCGCGTGCCGATTCTTTTTCCGTCTCCGTGCTGTGGGTTCCTGGCTCATATCTGGCAACCCGCGCGACTCTCTCACTGTGCTTACGTCAGTGAGGTCAGCCGAACGCAAGGAGGAAAAATGGCGACCGCCTTCGATAGATACAACTTGTAAGTTCTTGTGGTTCTGGTCTCCGTGCTTGTGTTCACCGCCGGGTTGCGCTTTAGTCTGACAGTTGGTGGGACGGAGGGACAGTCGGCCGTCGGTAGGCACGCGCCACGATGACATGACATGACGCTTCAAGTTCGCTGACAGGCTCAGAGGTAGATGATGATGATGCGGAACCAGACCGGCGGGTCAAAAACCTAGAGGCGGCAGAGCGACAGTCCCGGGGGCGGTTCGGTATCAACTGTCGATTCGGGTTTAATTAGTCAGTTGCGTGTAATCTTCGAACCGTTGCTGGTTCGAAGCTTGAAGTTGCCAGTTTTATGGACGGGATCCTTGGATCCGCAGGCGCACCTCTGCGCGTCATTACGCAGAGAAGCCACTCTGTTTTCATGGTGCCACCGCACCCGCTGCTGGAGGGTGTGTGCGGGATTACGGGGGTTCGAGTGGGTTGGATCCTGACCTGGTGAACTGGTTTGTGTCTATGACCGACAAACCAGTTTACCAGGTGAACCTGTTGTGCGCCTGTTTGCCTCTTTGCTGCTCCATTTAGGGTTGCTGCAATTCTGCTCCTATCCAGTCTTATCATCTGCATCCTCCTCCAAACCAACCGCCCTTGTGTCCTCCTTCACTACATCATGAACCTCCTCTTGGTCTCCATGCTGGTAGCTCCAAACTCTCAACCATCTCAATCTCTTTCCTGTTTATCTTCAAAACATCTAGCATGATCTTTTCATCTGATGGATTCATTCAACCTACCGTCACTCCCAACGAGAACCTTAACATCTTCATCTCTGCTTCCTCCTCTCTCTAAACCAACATCATCTTCTCCGCCTTTCTTTTCATTCTTGCTGAGACTCTTGTCACACCTCACCTGGTCTGATTCCAGATTATAAAAGCCAACAATGGAGCTGCTGTGCTTGCACAACAGCTGACCTGGTAGTCACCTCCCCATTCCTCCTCCTCCTCCTCCTCCCATGAGCCTTATACAGCAGAGTTTCTCAAACTGGCCCACAGACCCCTGATCCCCGAGGAGGTCAAGCAGCTGCACAGGAAGTGCCTCGGGCCTTCTGATCCATCAGACGCTTGCTCTTCTTTTCATGGATGAAAACAAGAAGTGCTTCACGCAGACTCATGAGCTGTGTCTCCTCTTGCACCATAGAGAGTCACAAACGAGCCAAATTCAGTCCGATTAATTGCTGACCCAATCCGGCGTTTAATCCAGTTGAAGGGTTTCTCTTAGCCATTTCTGCTGTAGGGTTAAAAACCCCCCTCTGCTGATGACGGAATTGTAATGAGAGCTTTTTTTCTTTTTCCTGATATTTCACAGACACACGACTCCTGAGAAGTTCTTCATCGAGGCCTGCGATGAAGGGGAGGATGCCGTGCTGGCCATCGATAGGGTGTCCAACGAGATGACACTAACAGGTAGGAAGTTTGAACCAGGAAAAGCTCACAGTTGACACCACAGGAATAGAAATTATATATACACACACACACACAGTACAGACCAAAAGTTTGGACACAATCTTCTCATTCAAATGAATGGGAAGGTGTGTCCAAACCTTTGGTCTGTACTGTAAATGTTTGCAGAAAGGCTGCAGCCTGAGTTTCTGTATCAGCAGAGAGGGCCAAGCCAGTCACATCTAGCAGCTGTTGACACTATTGCTTTGAAGCTACTGCTGCTCGCTTTAGCAGTTTAGCCTGATCAAGCAGCAACAGCTCTAACATCCAAATTTGTCCTAGCTTTCTGCTTAACCTTCGTTACCATGGCAAACGTCTGGATGAAGGTTCATCTCGGCATGTGAGATGAAAATCAGCATCAATCCATCTCTGTCACACAGCCACTATGAACTTTTGTATGTTTTGCACAGATGAAAATTGGACATCTGACATACGCACGAAACAATCGTGAACTACAAATATCACGCATGTCTCACGAAAGACCGAAATTTCAAGAAAAATATGGTGGATGTGTGACGCGGCCTTCAGTGTGTCTCATTCGCCTCAGCACAGGCAGCAAGAAGATTCCCAGCTCTGCCGTCGCGTATCCACTGACATGTTTTAGGGTTCTCCATCTCGGGGGGTAAAAGCACATGAATCAAAATGACAAGAAGTAGAAGTTCGTTCACCATTTACTCCAAAAGTCCCATTAAAATGAGAAATATTGGAAAGGAATTCATCTAATTGAAAAGAAGATTCTGTGCCTCCTTAAATATTTCTTTCAATCCCACAATTCCTTCTGAGCAAAACTCTGAAACTGAGTATCAGTGACTTCCTCTAGGGGTCACCACAGCCCGTCTACCCAACCCTATATTGTAAAAAAACAATAATCTCAAAAAGCACGTCTTTTATCATTTCTTGCTTTTCAGTTTTAACCTTTTTGACAAGTACATTTTATGTTGTTCATGCTTGGATGTTTACGTGTCTTACATGATGCAGCTATAAATGTTTTTTTTTGTCATGGGATTTGTCTTCTGCTGGGTCTACATGTATGAGCTGCAGGAAATGGAATGTTGCAAATGTGCAGATCTCCTTTTTTCTGTTTCCTGTCCGATATCCCCCGTCTGCTCTTCTTTTCTCCCTGACACTGGCCCACAGGTTCCAGGAAAAGGAGATGGGAGGAATTTGATCAAATACTTCAGACAGCCCCAGGCTACTTTACCATGTTTATTAGGCCTAACTCCTCTGGCAATAGTGGTTTATTACCAAAGCTTCAATAATCACAACAGTCTGTCTGGATAATCTTCAACTCCAATTTTTTGTCTTGAAGTGCTAGAAGAAGCTAGCCTCAGTGAGCTTCAGAGGAAAATTCTAGTTTGGTTTCCTCTTCGCCCACAGAACAGAAACTCATTCCGAAAGTGGCAGAAATGGACTTTTCCACCCTGATCTTCAACCGTACTTTTACTTTTGAAATGCTGTTTGTGTTTTTGTTTGATTGTAAGACAAACATTTGCAAAAAAAATCTCCATGGCTCTGAGACTCAAAAGTGACTTTACCAATGAATTAGCTAACAGAATTTACAAAACAGCCCACCCATGTCCTGTTCCCACAGGTAAGAAGGACCTCCCTCCAACGGGGGTCACCAGACCCATCTTCGGCATCATGGGAACCATCAGGCTGGTCGCAGGTAGGCGAGCACACATGGGTTCTGCCCAGACGTTGACCTGTAAAATGGCTCTGACTGAGGTCATGCGCCGCACAGGGATGTACCTGATCGTGATCACCAGGAAGAAAAAAGTGGGTGAGATCCTGGGCCACGCCGTGTGGAAAGTCGTCGACTTTGATGTGATCTCCTACAAGAAAAGCGTGCTCCACCTCTCAGAGACGCAGGTGAGAGTGGCTGCTTAGTGCTCAGGTCATCTACGCCGGTGAAGAACCTTCATCTGTGTTCTACGTCACTTCCTTTGAATTTGAGGCTTTTATTTTGACATTTATCTAACTGCTACAGAGGATTTTTAATGGTCTGCAAGAGCAAACATGGAGAAGGCATGACATGCTTCTGACATGCTCCTCTCCTTCACCACGTTTGCTCCTGCAGAGCATTAAAAATCCTCTGTAGCCATTTGGTAGATTTCACAATAAAAGCCTCCAATTCAAAGGAGGTATAGTAGAGAGTTGACTGTTTTGTTGTAAGTTTACTTAAAACTTGGGTGTTTGTGTGCTTGTAGTCTCAGGAGAACAAGACCTTTCTGGCCATGATCAACAACATTCTGACTACAGACGGCTTCTACTTCTGCACCGACTTTGACCTGACGCACACGCTGCAGCGATTGGCCAACACCAGCCCAGATTTCCAGGAGATGAGTCTGCTGGAGAGGGTGAAGCACGTTTTCAACTTTACTCAAACACGAACACATCAGTGGGGCTATGAATCTGAGTGATTGTGATCAGAAGCCAGGCGAGAAGACCGAGGTGCCGCCATGTTTGTGTGCAAAACTGGAAGTTTTCTGAAGGTGGTTGTTCTAAAAAACGTCCACCAGTCTGGAAGTAAGAAATGTCTAGGATATTGACCTGATATTCGGAGGACCCCCTTTCTGATGATGGTAGATGAAGAAAATAAACTTTAAAATTGCATTTCTGAGTATTTCTTTATACAAATCATTATGAATCAGGAGCAGATGAAAAAAACACATTGGAAAAAAATTGTATTTGTGATGTAGAAAATACAATCGGTTGGCCACTGTATTCACATACTTCCACTTGCAGCAAAACGTCTCTGTTTTCCTCATCTGAGCTGGCATCTGGCTCAAAACTGTGCGGCTGGAAAGCTCAGAAGTTGCTCGCCTGCTAATGTTGGTTGGGGCTGTAAGCTTGGAGGAGAGCGCATAAACAGAGGGCTCTTAGGGGAAGGGGTTTGGGGTTGTGCCACAGTCTCGCCCACAACTCGGAGCTGAATTTCTAATGAATTCCTGCCGCTCTGCAGAAACAATGTCCTCAAAGAAAATGACACAGATGTCTGGCTTTGTCTAAAAACGGCAAAATAAAAAAAAACTGAGAATGCTTTTACAACAGATCAAAGGATGATCGGAGTGGGTCTTTACTTTACCCTTTATAGGTCCTAACAGAGCCAAAAGTAGAAATATTTTTGCTTGACTCTAGTCCTTAACATCTATTCATTTGTGGTTACCTGATCCAGCCAGATTTTTACCAACATCTGCTTGTATGGAAACGGCTTCTAAACCTACAGTCAGTTTGTTCAGTCCACAGAAGAACCACAGCTTCTATGATGTGCTTATTTATGGAAATGTATGTTTCTTTGAAGGTTCTGAAGTCCTGGCATTCATAGATGATGGTGTTTCTGTGCTTTTCAGGCAGATCAGAGATTTGTGTGGAACGGGAATCTCCTTCGAGAACTTGCTGGACAGCCCGAGGTAACCGAACCATTACTGCTCCTCTTCATCCCCTCTGTGTTTGCTTTTTGACCACCTTTGCTTTTCCCCTCACAGCTCCACAGGTTTGCTCTGCCTGTCGTCCATGGATGTATCCTTTTTTTGCGTTCTGTCTGGGGTTAAAACCCACAGCTCTCAGAAGGACACAAACCCACCTGAGACCAGACTGTGAGGAAGCTTTTCTTTGACCCTGGTGGTGTAGTCATCATCTTGAAGCCATGTCGCATCAACGGGAAGATCTTTGAGTGGATCCTCATATCGAGGAGAAGCTGTTTCCGGGCGGGTGTCAGATATTACGTCAGAGGTAAGTGTGTGTAATCCTGGTTTCGTTCGGTGGTTCCGTTCCACACTGACTCGCCTCGTTCTGACTGCAGGCATCGACTCTGAGGGCCACGCTGCTAACTTTGTGGAGACGGAGCAGATCGTGTTGTACGAAGGAGCCAAAGCTTCGTTTGTGCAGGTCAGGTCTATCCTGGGTCTGTTCTGGATTCTGGGCCGTTTTGGGTTCTGTCTGCAGGTTCTTTTCCAGCCTGAGAGCATAGATCTCCTTTGAAGCCATACTTCCTTGCGTGTGCTCCTCAGACTCGAGGCTCCATGCCGTTTTATTGGAGTCAGAGGCCCAACCTGAAGTACAAACCCAAACCCATCATCAGTAAAACCAGCAATCATGTAAGAGCAGCCACACTGTGTGTGTGTTGTTATTTTGTTTGCGCTGTTTGTGGTATTTTTTTATGAGTGTGTGTGGGTGCATGCATGTGTTTGAGTGTTTAATATATTTTTATATGTTTGTGTGCATACATCTGTGCCTTTTTCTGTTTGTTGGTACTCATGCATATTTGTAATTGTGTTTTTCTGTGTGCATGTTGTTGTGTGTGTTTGTGTGCATGCACGTAAAGGTGTGTATTTGTGGGTTTGTGCGCAGGATTCTTTGTGTATGCATTCATTTCTGTGTGTTTGTATGTGTGTTTACACCTGCTGGTTTGTGCGTTTCTGTGTGTGTCTTTGATACATTCTGTTTGTGAAATCCGCACAGATGGATGGATTCCAGAGGCACTTTGACTCGCAGCTCCTGATTTATGGGAAGCAGACCGTCCTGAACCTGGTGAGACCTGGTCTGCAGTTCAGAGAGTTCAGGCGCGTGGCGAGGAGCCGCCTCATGAGTCTGCTCCTTCTGCTTTCAGGTGAACCAAAAAGGATCAGAGAAGCCGTTGGAGGAAGCTTTTGCCAAGATGGTGGCTGGCATGAGCAGCGGCCTGATCAAGTGAGTTAGTGTGCGAGTGCAGGGTAGATGCATGCTGACTGTGAGGCTGACCCCGCCTCCTCTGTCCTCAGCTACATAGCCTTCGACTTCCATAAAGAGTGCAGCCATATGAGGTGGGATCGCCTTCAGATCCTGGTGGACACCGTGGCAGAGACGCAGGAGGAGTACAGGTGACCGCAGAGGCAGCTCCGTCCTCCCTTGCACTTCAGTGTGAGGAGGCACTGACACCTCCCTCTGTGTGCAGCTACTTCATGGTGAACTCGGATGGGAAGGAACTGACCCATCAAAGCGGGGTCTTTCGCAGCAACTGCATGGACTGTTTGGACCGGACCAATGTTATCCAGAGCCTTCTGGCCAGACGCTCGCTGCAGTCGCAGCTTCAGGTATCCACAACAGATGCTGCACCACAAAAACGTATTACTCCTGCTACTGTACCACTTTTTAGTTCTTAGATTGATGCAAAGTTTTGCTTAAATAGCCCAAAAACCGGTTTATGATTAAAAAATCAGTTTTCCTAAAGTGAACTATTAATTGTTTCTTAATTAGAAGCTCTTATCAGAAATCAATTTTAGGTTTAAAAATCAAGAACCACTTTAAAGAATAAAGCTGACACATCGCTAATAGAGAACATCAAAGCAACAGCTTCTCTGTTAGACTCTTTTGCTGACTCTAATGGGGTCACTTTCCACCGAGACGCAAAAGACCCAGTGTAGACTATTGACTGTATATGAGAACTGGACTGTGGCCCTCGTTTAAGCGACCACTTCCAATTAAAATTCAACAAATGTTCAGGGCTTCAAAACTACTTCGCAAGGTTTCTACGCAAAGTTCCCCGTTTTCGGTCTCTACGTAAAAACCTCATGTCCTTCAAACTCATGTTGAAAGTTAAACCAGTTAGCACTTTGACCAATCAAGGACTCTGATTTGGTAGTGACGTATGGATGGGAATCCTTTTTATTCACTTTAGTGCCAACAAGCTCACTCCTGACTGACAAGAGTGGTTGCCATAGAAACATTGACTCAACCAATTTGGACCAATCGCTGCTTCCTGACAGCTGGCTCCAACATGTACAACATTTGTTGTAGTAAGGTAGTGAAGTGCTATATAAGTAAATGCTGTTTACCATTTATCATGGGTGTTGGTCCACAGAGGATGGGCATCCTGAACGTGGGACAGCGCATCGAGGAGCAGGCCGAGTTTGAGAAAACCTACAAAAACGGTAAAGGCAATCTCCCAGCTGCCCCTGTCTGTTGTGCGATCAGTAAAAGTGGCGCTCCTGAGTTGTGTTCATGTTCTCTGTGTGTGCTTTCTAACCAGCATGGGCTGACAATGCCAATGCATGTGCTGTACAGTATGCAGGAACTGGAGCCTTAAAAACAGACTTCACCAGGTACAGTGACGTGACTGATCACACACTAACACCCAGTGTTGTTCTCTTTGTGCGCACACCTTTTATCCTACGTGATCTGTATGAACACAAAGGGGGTCACCCGTCCATTCCTGTATCTCAAGGGTGAGGAAGATTCTACGGAAAATCGCCGGTCCGACCTCTGATCAGCTTATTATAAAATAAAGCACCAATTCCCAACTGGGGATGTTTTAAGGTGCTGTATGAAGAGAGCAAGAAGACAGCAGGGATAAAGTCATTCTTTTAAAATGCAGGAGCGTGCAGTTGAGAAACTATAGGAAAAGGGGACCTATAAATGACTTTGAAAATAAATAAATACATTTATCATTAGCATGTAAGCCCCTGAAAAAGAGTGATTCATCTTAAATAAAAACCAGTGAACGTAACTAGAAACATTTACCTTTATCTGAAGATAGTTTGATCCTGCATTTACTTGACTTCCGATTTTAGAGAATCATTCAGGACTTGTTTTAGTTGCGTACGATCAGATCCTTGAAATAAGGCCAGACTGTCTTTTTTTTTGGAGACAACGTGGAAGGACTTTCTCTGTAATTCCAGAACTAAGCATTAGGTTGTCCGACTGGAGAGGTCCGACTGCCTGGAAAATTGAGCAATAATAGGTTAAAAAAGGGATACAAAGGTGGAATCTAAAAACACCGGAACATTTTTTTAGGAGAAACTTGTAACTGCAACGATAACAGAAACAAAAAAACAACACATTTAGTAATTTTTCTATTTCTTTCAACAAAATATTGTTATTATTCAAAAAATAAGATAACTGTCCATTTGAAGAGATCTGGGATCAAAAGACCAAAGACTTGGGACTTGAGTCAGACTTGAGGAGGATATGAGAGTTCTACTCTTACCCTTTAGATTTAAAGGCTTGTCTGGAGTTTGTGTCCAAAAGACTTGAGAGCAGAAATGGAATCAGTGTCTCTAAATGGAAGTTTTTTTTTGTGAAGAGCTAATTAGAGTTTTAGAAAAAGCTCAACTTTGTGGTTGAAAACATTTATGGTAAAAATTTGACTTGCCATGTCAATGACAAAAAAAACTCTTAACGCAATCCCACAAAATAACAAGTAGGATTATTTGTTTTCTCTCTTTCATCCCGTTCTCCATGCTTATGGTTCCCCCTGTTTCACCATAAACCTGTTTATCATTTTCAGGACTTTGCAATCAATTTGTAGCATATTGGCATAGCTTCGTGTTTGCCTCTAAACACACAGGTCAACTGTATGTCATGTGTGTTTCTGTTGAGACCATTGGGGTCATTTCTGTACCCTCTGTTCTCAAAGAAAATGGCAGCCCTTTTGAAGTTTTGGCAGTAGACGCTGCCTCTGAGGCTGCTCAGAACAGCTGTACAACTGTTACGTGTTGTAGAGCCGAATTCCTCAGAATGTGGTTCTGAGATCCGTGGAGGAATGATGGCTCTTGACTCTGGGGTAGGAATGGGAAAGATAAAACGATGAAACACAAACTGTTAATCCTTAATATTGTGTTTCATAGAGTTTTGTCATAATGCCTGGTTTGATCGGCTGTTTCTCCCTCCCTTTAGGACAGGAAAGCGGACCAAGTGGGGGTTGCTGATGGACGGCTGGAACTCCATGATTCGCTACTACAAGAACAACTTTTCTGACGGGTTCAGACAGGTATCTCCTTTGAACAGTTCTGTGACTGTAGAGGCCGATTGTCCTGATAGATTCACAGGATCACGGGATATTCTGCTTCAGAAAGCTCAGACTAATCGGATTCTTTACTGGAAAACACCAGATGTTGTAGACTTAAAGATTGATTCAAAAATGGATAAAAAAGAAGAAAAAAAGTCATATGTAAGTCGCACTTATGGGAGAAATTTACTTAACAAAATATGGGACCAAAAGCGGACATTTCATCTTGAAAGGCAATTCATAAAAATAGAAAAAGATAGCAATATTAGACTGAATATCTGCATGCTTCACTATAATAACACATTAAGGCATGATTAGCTTCCTGAAACATTGGAGGAATCTAGTATATTAGTGCAACATATGAACAATCATCCAGATAACCATTGAATAAAGAACATGCTAACACGTTAAGGAAACTCTTTATTTCACTTTTAATCACTAAATCTGTTAAATTCTTCATTCTCTGTGTCGCTTTGGAACAATTACGTGTCACATGACTCCATAATCCCTCACCAATCTACTGCTCAGCTTTCCAGCTTTAACCTTATGCTCCTATGTGCTTCAGGACTCCATTGATCTGTTCCTGGGTAACTTCTCTGTGGATGACTCGGATGGAGCCACTCCTCTGAGGGTGCAGAAGGACTGGAAGTTCCTGACTGTGAGTAGATCAGGAGAGCCAGCGATAGCTGCAGGAGCAGCTCATGTTTCCGTCCTCTCACTCTCTCTTCTGTTTGCAGCTGCCAATCGTCATGGTGGTTGCATTCTCCATGTGCATCATTAGTCTTCTGATGGCGGGTGAGCCCTGTTTATTATATATAAAGTGGATACGTCACTTTCAGAACTTTAGGTTTTGTGGATAATGAAGTTTCTGGACCGTAAACTCAACATTTATGTGATCAAATTCCAGAAGTTTAAGCAAAAAATGTTTTCTGGACTTTGGGCATTTTTAATGTTTTAGGAGCTTGCCCAGCTTTATTTACTTTCATGTTAATGATTCCTTCATGTGAATCGGCCTCAACAACATCCAGCAACGAGTGTTCATCCTTGCAGGTGAGACGTGGACGGAGACCCTGGCCTACGTGACCTTCTGGGGGGCCGCCAGCGCCATCACAGCCACCATCATCCTGTTTAATGGCCAGGACTTTGTGGATGCGCCTAAGCTGGTTCACAAAGAGAAGATGGACTGATTGCTTGTGCCGGTGTGTGTGTGCGAACATGTGTGAGCGTGTGTGCGGTCTGCTGCCTCTGAATTACCCTACAGACTGATCTTCCATCTTCTCGTCTCTCCTCTGGTACCTTTTTGTTGCTCTAGGTTTCCTGTTTACACAAAAAATAATTCCGGTGTGATTACAGTTTATTTACTGTCGATTGGGCTTTTTCTGTTGTCTCTTTTACAACACTTTGGTTATGTTGTTACCCCTGAGAGGTCACTTTAGCACCCGGCCTTGAACATATTAAACAGTTTATGGACCTAATCATGTGACTCTTCTGTGTGAAGTGAAAACTGCACTCTTTTATTTTTTTGAAGTTCCTTCTGCCTACTCTATTTGCAATAGATTATGGAAAATAGTATTAGTATTCAACTTTTTCTGACGATGAAGACTTTTTTTCCTTAAAATATAGTCCTGGAAAAAATAAAAAAAAGTGGCTTTAAACTACTCTGCTGTTAATGTGATAGGAGAGCACATTGCCATAACCTCCTGTGAATATTTTGAGGCTTTTATTTTGAAATGTGGTTTAATCAGTAACCAATGCCAGGTTAGTTTGCCAGTTAACCACTGAGTGGCTTGTTACATAATCGAGTCAGCCTTGGATCACTATAATGTTAAATTATTTATCATTAAAACAAGAAATAAAACAAACCTGTTATGGTTCCAAAACATTTTCCACCTCTGTGGTTAATCTACACATAACATCTTCACATTCATTTCCTGTCTGATTTTTGTCCCATCTTTGGTTCATTTCAAGGAACTTCATTTTGTAAATTGAGCTTAAACATGATTATGCTGTGGGCATGTGATCATTAAATCCCAAGTGCTAATAGGCCACTTTCTGGGTGTGTTCCAACAGTCAGACATGTTTTTTCTGCCCATTTCCTGAGATTTTGGCTCCAATGAGAGCTGGGGCGACCACCAAGCGGAAACAATGGCTTCATATGGGCTCAATGCAAACTAATGTGTCACATCAATCATACAGTGTTATGAATCAAACATGCTACAGCTAAGTGATCAGGGATAAATATTTGCAGAAGGATTGAATGTTGTCAGTTGTGCTAGTATCAGTTGAAGCACAGTACTCATCATTCAAAGTTCCTGACTACTGTACCCATAAATGTTTGATCGAGTTTTCAACGCAATGCATCACAGAAAATCAAGTGAAAGTCAGAAAGCGTAATTAAAATTTATACTTTTCGATTATAAGGCGGATTTTCTATTTTTTAAAACAAATTCACGCATTTGAGGCAAGCCTTATGGTTAAAAAAAATACAGTAAGAGGCATTTATTTAATTACTGTAGCTGTGATTTAATTTTAGTTTATTGTTTTTGCATATTTCTGGCTGAGGTGCACCACAAACAGTAAATTAAACTTTGTATAGTTTTTTTAATCACTTCAAACATCATACAACATACTATGTTTTCTGGATAGAGATTATCCTTTGTGGTATAGGATGTCTTATTTTGAAAGGAACTCATGCGAACCTCTGTGAAAAGTTATAAACTATTTCATATTTAGAAAAAATCATCTATTTTCTTCATAAGTTAATTGTTTTATTTATGCAAAAAAACAGTTCATTTGTATTCAACATTATAACGACATTCAAAAGCAAGTCAGTGTCTTATTTTTATTTTTTAAGGGTGAAGTAAACACTGAAAGAATGGTTCTTTAAATGTTGCAGACCTCTGGTCTATACACTGAACTGCTCATCTCTGATGATACTGATCATTTTGTTGGAGTTACAATATTTGCATGTTTTGAACACGAGGGGTCACGAGTGATCAGCCGTTTGTGTTTTATTTAATGCTTAAGATCTACTCCAACAAGTTGATAATATTGGAGGGGAAAAAATCCCACTCGGATGTGTTGTGTGAACTGATCATGGAAGAGAGGAAACTGAACAGAGACAGAGCTGCATTAGTGCTGTGTGAAATGGATTAAGATTTGTTGGAGCAGCAGAAATGTTGATTTCTTGAGTCACACTGAACTCATTTCCAAGATGGAACTCAAAACCTTAAATACAAACAAGGATCTCAGTTTTTTTGTTTTCTTGCTTGTTTTGTTATCTCGTAAGGGTGAAAAATAAAAAATCCTAATAATTCCAAGTTCTTTAAAAGAAATTACATTTTGAAGTAATGTGCTCAATAATGGATAACTTTTGAATACACTCCTAGTTTCAGGGACAGTGACTGAGGGGAGTTTGAAATTTGACTTTTAAAAGCGGAATAAAAATAAATATTTACAATATAAAATAATGTATGTTGGAAATTAGGTAATATATTTCTTTGTGTAAATGCCCTCCAGGCCAGCAGGTGGTGGTATAATGGCTAACGTTTTTTTTTTTCCATGAACGCCACAGAGAAGCATTGTGCTTGTTTCGGTTTTTGGTGATACCCGCAGTTTCATTTTCTGCTTGATAAGCATTAATAGTTAACTGTAGGACGCGCAAGAAGCCGGCACCATGAGCACGCTGTGGATGGGAAACGTGAGTTTTCACCACAGTCCGCATCTTTAATGAGGGAACGGCGGCCGGAAGTCCACGCTTCCTTTACGTCGCGTTTGTTTTGTGTTTAAGTTTGGATAGTTCTGTTGTTAAACTTAATCCAGCTAATAGGCTCATTCTTAATATGCAGAGAAATACCCTCTCCTCTTAGTGTTGTTTTGTCGTGCATTATACATTATATCTTAACCAGTTCTCGCTGTTTGTTAGCATTAGAACAGCGAACTGAATCACACAGTGTTATTATTAGCTAAAATGCTATCATAAGTCATGACGGAGACGTTCACGGCTTTATATTATTTTTCTTGGGTTTTTACGCATTAAACCCAGTCGGGCCTAGCAATAGTTCTAATGGCTAAAGTCCTTTTTCTTAACAATGTTTTAAAATGGGAACAGAAACATGAATCCTGGACTTCTGTTGAAGATTCCTGAATGTCTTCTGTCTTCGGCAGCTGGACTCCTACATGGACGAGAAGTTCATCACCAGAGCCTTCTCCACTATGGGGGAACAGGTGGTCAACGTACGGATCATACGAAACAAGATGACGGGGTAAGGCCTGAGGATGCTCTCTGGGTGTTGCCTGCTTGTCCACTGCTGTGAACCTAACCGCTGTGATCCCACTCAGAGGGGCGATGGGCTACTGCTTCGTGGAGATGAGTGACGAGGCCACAGCTGAGAGATGTCTGCGCAAGATCAACGGCAAATCTTTGCCAGGAGCCAACCCGGTAGGAGAAGCATTTAGTGATTGTGTTTTTTTGCTGTTGTTTTCTGAGAAATTTACATGAACATCTCTTTTCTGAAGCCCACAAGATTCAAGTTAAACCGGGCTACGTTTGGAAAACAAGAAGCAGGGTGAGTCTAAAGTAAAATATTTCCACTGCAGCTCTTTATTTTCGTTTTAGTCACTGTTATCTACATAGGGAACCAAACAAGTGCAACTTTTACTGTATAAAATCCCTACTTCTAGTTGTGGGGACCATTTCAATATGGTCCTTCACTAACATGTGACCTTAGAAAAACAAGACGTTCTCCTGGTTCGAACAATGCATCCTGTTGGCAGCGGAAGCACGGTTCTGTCCAGTCCAAAGCATTCTGTACTGATCCAGGCTAAACTGAGTAGCTCGCTGGTTATTAAACCCAAAAAATCCCTAAGTTCTTAAACCAAATGTAGATCAAAGGCGTCTTGTGAATCTGTGTTATGAGGATGAGTAGCTGTTGGTTCTTCCTCCTGTTGCAGGCCCATGTTTTCTCTGTTTGTGGGTGATCTCACACCGGAGGTGGATGATGGGATGCTCTACGAGTTCTTCTACAACCGCTACCCATCCTGCCGTGGAGGAAAAGTGGTGCTCGACAGCATGGGAAACTCAAAGTAAGCATGCAGCTTGTCTTTGATTCTGAGCCAAAGCTCTACTGATACTCAGATCTGCTTCAAAAGCAGGGAGTGACACTGTTGTCTAGTGCAACCAAGGTGCGAATGCACCTCTGTAGCCTAAATGTGAGCACGTATGTATTTAAAGCTTCTCTGTCCCTGTTCTCACAGGGGCTGTGGCTTCGTGCAGTTTCCAGATGAGCGGCTTCAGAAGCGAGCCTTAGAGGAGTGTCAGGGGGCCATGGGACTCGGCAGCAAACCTCTACGGTTGAGCCTCGCTGCTAACAAGTCAGTTCCTCACAAATAACAGAAAGACCCCTTTTCCCCCCAGATGTTTTCTGACGTCTCTACCCATCCTGTGGAGATTCATCCATTGGAGTACAGTGTTCCCTCGCTACAGCACAATTCACCTTTTGTGGCCTTGCTGTTTTTCAGAAGTTTTTCACTGCAAATTTATGTGCTATATATTTTTTTTTTTTTACACTAGCGCACTGTGTTTGTCCTGCGTCCTGTTTGGCTGCAGACTTTGTCAGTAAATCTTCTCTGTTCCATGAAAGCATGTGGTGAGGGGTTTTACAGCCTACTTCATGGATTTTACCCATCGCAGATTATTTTTAGATCGTAACCCTCAAGACGAACAACGGAGCGCTTCACTGCGATTAAGGCCCACCAGATCTACCTGGAAAACAAGTTCAGATGTACTTTCTACACTAGTTTCAGTGCAGTTAGAAAGGGAATTTCTGAGTGGAAAACATTTAAAATGTTTTCTGAAAATTCACAGCTTTGAGTTTGTGAGCAGCTCAGACTCTGCAGGCCTCAGTCAGTGTGACAGCTAAGTTAGAAGAAGACTCAATAAGTACGATTTGTGGCACAAAAGCAGGGAGTCAGACGTGTGTCTTTTGCAGTCTCTCCTTCAGGACAAACGGCAGATTTTGAGATCTGATGTTGGCCTCTCTGGTCTTGACTTTATTTTTTTCTCCATCCTGCTTGTGCCTTTATGCTCACAAGCATAATAAAAGTGCATTTATGTCACATGATGTTTGTTGAAGCAGATATAAGCGTGTGCGTGGAGGTCTGAATTAGTTCTGTCTTTCCTCCTGTTAGCTTAAGAAACAAGCAGCCGCAGCAGTCGGAGCAGAAGCAGACGTGGCCGTCCAGTTCAGGATACAGCTACGACCAGTACAACCAGTACCAGAACCAGGCCTACCCTGGGTATTACCCCTCATGGGGATATGACCAAACTGCGGCCATGTATGGATACAGCTACCCTCAGTATGACTACTCGCAGTATGCCACCCAGCAGGTGAGTGGGCAGCTCTTCAGGTGAGCCTGAGTTCTGTGGCAAACATCCAAAGTGACTGTTGTTGTTTTTTTCAGGAAAGCGAGGAGGTTCAGGAGGAGGAGCTGCTGGAAGGTGATTTCTGGTTTAGCAGGATTTCAAACATGAGTGTCCCATGAGGTCTCCTCTACAACTGATTCAAGTCCATCCTTATAAGATCCACTTATAATGCACACACAGAGCGGGTTCAAACACCTGATGGATGCCTGTCTTTGGCTGATTTTTCCTATTTTTGACAAGTTTGGGGTCTCAATGGCGTTAAATCAGGATAAAATGCTGAGCCAAACAACTGGATTCAAATCAGTGTGTGATGGTTCTAATACTAACCCTTTACAATTTGCATCAGATCTCAGTCACTTAAAAATAAGCTAAACATGGTGAAAAATGCGCTTTTAAACTGCAAGGTATAAACCTCCAAGCCTCATCTTGCAGTTTGGGGATCTTGGGTGTTTGTTGGTGAAAGATTAAGAACTGCAGAAGTTTAGAACTTTGTTTTTACCGGACACCAAAGCTGCGTTTCTGTCTGTGCTGCAGATCCAGGCCTGGTGCCGGACGTGGTGGGAGCTAACGCAAAGTTCATGGAGCTGAGCGAGGAGCTGTTCGACTCACTCATTGAGTGCCAGTGGCAGTCTACAGATTTCATCGCACAGCAGGAATACATGACCTCCAGCCTGCCAGAGCCCATCTACTGCTGACCTTTTCTGGTTGTAGCCACTCGTGTCGGTGAAATGGGATGAAAAGGAACATTCTTGTGCGTGAACACAAGTCTAGTGTCGTAACCGATTGATGATCCATAGAAAAGCGCATATGGAGTTGGAACGGATCCTGAGCCACAAACTGGTTTGTTTTATATCCTAGAAATGGAAATGGACTACATTTAGATCTGTGATGGATCTGAAGCCTTGTTGGAGTGATTTATAATTAAAAAAAACGTACCCGGCTGGAGATTGGGTTCATCTATGTGTTTGACTCAAATGTGTTGATTCTGAGACCAGTCTCTACGTGTTTGTCTTTTTCTTTTTAGTGACAGCAAAAACCTTAATTAAAATAAACTTTGACAAAAACTAACAGATTAATAAATGGGCTTGAAAAATATTTTTTTGAAACACGTCACCTACTTTTTCAATGATTCACGACTTGTTTAAAGAGTTACAAACAATGAGATGAGACTAAAGAGGAAAGCATCTTGATTTAAGCAAAAACTTTCAACAGAACCAGACTCAATGAGAACGACCCGCTATAGGCCTGTGGAAGATCTGAGAGGACAGGCAGAAAAGGTTTAAAACAGCCTCTGACTAAAAATAAAAGTTGCAACCAAGGTATTTATCTTATTTTGAAAAGGAGAGGAAGTAGAAAAAAGGTCTAGGTGCACACATGCAGTATACCTGAAGTTTATTTTGTAGTCTGAAGAATTTTTCAGTTGATATATTTTCTACACTACATTATAGATGGTCTATAATAGACGTAATATTAACACGTATTAGTGTACTTAATGAAATATACTTGAAGTGTACTTTTCGCTGAGCGTATCTTTGTTTTACTTCGTTTTCAGTCCTTTCAAAGGCTACATTTGAAGGGGGAAAGGTAGATGCTCCTGAACGTGTTAGCCAGTTTTGGCCCTAATCCGAGTAAACACTATGTTCTATGAGAGGGCGCTCATTGCATTTGGAGATGCCAGCAGCAGCAGTTTAGTCCTTGTTTTCGTGTGGCTACATGGGTTTGACCCGTTTCAGCCCCACGTCGTCCTCACGTGCTCCCAAACAAACGTTCCGGTATGTAGCCGGTCCGGACCGGATTCTCCGTGCAGCCATAACCGTAAACACAACAGGCTGTTAAAAAATAAAGTGTTTTTTGCGTGGGAGACGTGTGAATTGATGTCGCGGTTGCTTTCGTAGATTAGCTGCGACCAAAATACCTCGAGCGACGGGGCCGCGCAGAGCCTGATGGGGTGCGCGTGACACTCCGGTTGGTTGGTGCGCGAGGAGGCTCCAGGAGATGCTGAAGCCCGGCGAAAAGCCGGATGGAGCTGCGAGGAGTGCAGACAGAGAGGACGAGGAGTCCGGCAGACACGAGGAAGAGTTAGATCCACGAATTCAGGCAGGTCCCCGCGAGGCGTCGGTGGGAATGGAGCGCGCGCGCGGAGGGATGTCTGTGTCAGGGGGTGTCAGCGGGTATCTGTGTGTCTGCAGGAGGAGCTGGAGCAGCTCAACCAGGCCAGCGAGGAGATCAACAGACTGGAGCTGCAGCTGGACGTGAGTCGCTGACATGAATTTAAGCATCTCCAGATGAATCCAGCTGATGGATATGTTGCATTTCGGGAAAAGGGCCTCATAACAAACTCAGGCTGCATGTCTGCTCAGGCTCAGGTCAGCAGCAGACCAGAGGGTTCAACCTCTGACCTGTACCTGCACTGAAGCAGGACTTCTGACACATACGTCCAGCAAAAGCAGGAGCGTGTTCTACAAGAACAAACTTAAATTAAAAACTCCAATCAAACTGATTTTTTTTTTAAAACAGAGCTGCAAATGTACATAAATATTTTTTAAAAATCACAGTAAAAAGAAACTTTTTGGTCAAATACAAATAAATTCATGTCTATGTTTTACTTCTGAATGTTATCTTTTTCAGACACCTTTGACTTTTTCACATGTATGTAAATATTACAAGTACCTTTCTATATGAGTCCTCTGTCCTATGATACCTGGGATAGGATAAGTTCCAGCAAACCCCTGATTTAACATGTGTCTGTGTTGTCATTGTACAGTCTGTGCGAACAAAATTAGAGCATCTGTGCAACAAATAGCAAATACCTTAAAATCCAATCAAAACACTAAATGAATAGTAAAAATATTAATCAGTGGAAGTATTTCTCACCGGTCAGAATATTTTGCATGTTTAAAGTCCCACTCTGATCACCTTTTGATCTATTTTAAAAGTTTTCCCAGTGGTCTTTTAATTATGATTATACCATCATTAGCCCCCCCCCCCCTCCCTCAGAAACTCACCACTAATTGTTGCCCTCTCTTCCCCTCCCTAGTGCTGAGAGTTTTCTGTTTACAAGCTCTTCCAATAGCTTACAGTTTGTCACAGACATACAGTTTCGAGCTAGATAGCAGCTTGGATGAGGAAAACAACAACATACACGAACCTTTCTCCCTCGATTTGAGTAAATAAATACTCAGATTCAGTTAATTTTAAGCTTAATTTTATTAATATACGTCATCCATTATAAAAATGACACAACACAATTTCCATTGGAGTGGGTATTTAAGTTAGTAGGTTTATGTTAAAGATAGATTTTTTGCTGACATGCGGAAAAATAACAGCTTGAGTCCTGTGACCTTCTTCTTGACTCCTTCCCCCAGGAGGCTCGGTCCAGCTACAGAAAAATCCTCTCTGATTCTGCCAGGAGGCTCAAAGCTCTAAGTTCTCAGCTTGGCGCCTCCACGGAGAGAGCAAGGCCTTACTATGAGGCACGCAGGCTGGCTAAGGAGGTGAGGGACGATTGCCAAAGCACTGACACACCTGCATGTGGAAGTTCTCACCTGCATGTCTGCTGTCTATCTGTGTGCAACCACAGCTGGCTGCTGGAGTCTCAGAGATCTGAAGGTTCTTTATATTCCTTTACTGTTGAAGGATCAGATGAAGGAAACACTTACAGACTCAAATGGCTTTCACCCGAAAGCAGACCAGCAACATCTAGGCTGAAAGCCTGTAATCTGTGAGCATTTGTGCTAAAAATAAACATCGGTTCACCTTATGAATGTGAATGACTTAAGAATGGATCAACGAATAGGCCTGTAACTACCTTAATTTAATGAAAAAAGTTAGTGTTCTAAGAAGTTCAGGTGGAGTTTACAAACGAAAATCTTCTAAATGCTGCAATGCTACTAAAAAAAGAGGGAGAATCTAAAACCGACAGAATTTAGAAGCAGTGGGCATCACAGCTTGATGTGGCAAGCAGGAAGAACCAGGAAGTAACACCTACAGTTTAGCAAACAGGTCTGTGGTTTCTAGCTGCTTCCTGAAAAGATGGTGTTTAAACTGCTGATATGTTGAAAAAAAATATGTTTTTCTGGTGAAAATCAATGTATGACCTTTGAGATCAAGTGTTACAGTAAATTTAGCAGGTTTCAGGAATTTTAGTCACCTTCAGTCAGGTTTATGCTGCACATGCTTCTCAATTTTCTCTTTAGTCCATGATTTGTTGTTTCACTTTATGTGTCTTTTGATCATTTCCTTTCTTCAAACCCACCCACGAGCACGAATTAAGGAAAAACTATATTTAAAAAAACATGTCTAGTAAAAAGTGGTTATAGATTGAACCAAAAAATGTCATAGTTATAATAATCTCTCTTGTATTGTTTGACGTCTTCCAGGCTCAGCAGGAAACGCAGAAGGCGGCGCTGAGATATGAAAGAGCCGTGTCCATGCACGCTGCTGCCAGAGAGATGGTGCATGTGGCTGAGCAGGGTCTCCTGGCCGACAAGAACACCATGGACCCCACCTGGCAGGAAATGCTGAACCACGCAACAGCTAAGGTAGCAGTCCACCTTCTGGCTTGTTCCGGAACTGAAGAATCTGCTGCTTCAGTGCAGTAAAAACTGTAGACATGGAAGTTGATGAAAGTTCTTATTCATCCAGGTGACGTTGACTTGAAGTTGAGTAATGGCATCTGGAGTTACATGAGGTCCAGATAAGACTACAGGATCCTGGAGGATATATGTGGAGGTTGAACCCAGCAGATCTCAGATTGAAGTGGGGAGAAGTTTCAAGAAAGAAAACCAAAAAGTCCAGATTTCATGACTCAACTTCAACACGTATACATGTATTCAATAGCTGTAAAATCTCTGTGGGGCCATTGGAAAGATGTGTGACTGGAGTTTTTCCCACACAACTCTATGGGGAGTGGGATGGGAAAAATCAAAGTGTAAAAAAAAAGTTCATTTTAAAATATAAAATATTAATAAAATATTAACCTCTCCCCACAATTTTATTTTTAAAGAGAAAATATTTAATTTGGACTACACGTTGGTTATTTTTAGGTACTTAAGTTGGAGTTTTTAACATGAAAGTCTAGGGAATTTGCTCCCTGAAACCAGCCCCCAGTGGCCTTCTGAGGAATTACAATATTTGGTACTGCAAATTCAGGATCGAAACATGAACAGAATTTAACCCTGACTATTCATAAGGATTACAAGTAAACCTTATTAAGCTACTGGATACTTTTATCTTGACCCATGACCTTTTTTTCATAAGAATATTTAGGCCTAATTTAGGATTCAGCCTTTGATGAAGGGATGTGCTAAAATGTCTGTTCAGAACACGGAGAAGTGAAGAATTATTTATGTTACCAAGCCAGAAAGTCAGAAAGACTTTGAGTTTTGACCTGAAAACGGTTCTTCTTATAAAAAAAAGTGTGTTTTGGAATTTTAAAACGTACTGTGTGCTACCATTCAGCTTCATCATGTGATCGAGTCAAGTAAAGCGGCTCTTGTTGAACTTAGTGACCCGATGAGTCACTCCTCTGAGAACAAAGAGATTTTGTAAAGAGACGAAGAACAAGGAGATCTCAGAGAGGAGGATTAACAAGGCAGTGTTGACCTCTGAGCGAGAACCAGGAAGAACTTTGACTGCAGCCTTTTAGAGAAATAACTTAATCCAAAAACGGGTCAAAACGACCCTCATCCCGTCTCCTGTGCAGGTGAACGAGGCAGAGGAGGAGCGCCTTCGCAGTGAGCACGAACACCAGCGAGTCACTCAGCTCTGTCAGGACGCCGAGGCTCGTGTCCTGACGCTTCAGAAGGCCTTGAAGAAGGTCATCCTCAAGTCCAAGCCTTACTTTGAGCTTAAAGCTCAGTTCAACCACATCCTGGAGGTGCGTGACGTCTTGGCTGTGTGACGTTGGCTCCTCAGCTTATAATGAAAGCCTCAGTCTTAACAGAAACGTCTGTGATGCAGCTCTGCGGTATGACCATAAAACTTTTACTGAAGCTTCAAACATTATTCATTTTATTGCTATTCACAGATTGAAGCCTCTTCGTGCTTTTTATAGAGAGAACCAAAAACAAATAAATAAAGCAAGAAGAATTTTTATTTTTAAGAATGTGTTTAACTTTTTTTTGACCAAAATCAGGAGGCAGTAAAGAGACATAAAAGCTAGAACAGCTTTAAAGTCCCACTTGGTTCATCTTTTGATCCATTTTAAAATCGTTCCCAGAGGTCTTTCAGTTTTGATAACGTTGTTTTTAGCCAAAATCAAAATTCTGTGGTTTTCTTGGTCATAGTTTCTGCAGGGCAGCAGCAGCTCATTAGAAATTCACCTCTGAGTTGTAGGACTGTTTGCAGTGAGCAACCCTGTCCCCTTTACCTCGCCGCTACTGAGAACTGTCTGTTTACACAACTAGCTTACAACCAGCGCTGATGAGGAAAATAAAGATGCACATGCATCTGTTTGTCTACGAGTGGATGTATCAGAATGGAGTGGAGCAATGAGCTTGTGGCCCGCTCTCTGTATTTTGGACATAACAAATACTATCTTTTTAAAACTGCCTTTTTTTTTGCGTCTGCTTCTGATTCCCAGCAATTTGAATGAAGAAATGTTCACAAATGGGACTTTAAGTTTCACTTTTTCAATCAATGCCCTCCACTGTTAGAAAAATCCCACAAGAACATGTTAAAAACATGTAAAGCACAATTCTAATTGGAGTGGATCTTTGAGAAGGAAGAGATACATGTTTGTATTTGGAGCATGTTTGAATTTGTGGAGTTAACAGAGCAAAGCTAGAAGAGCTTTTGAAGGCTCCATCTGTAACTATGGAAACGAGGTGTCTAGCAGACAGTGAGAGAAGAGCTTAGCTTGGAAATAGACCTTAGAGGATTTTAGGATCCAATAAGGCGTGCTAGTTCTATGTTAGTGACTTTATTTCCTAAATGTTTGGGCTTGGTGCTTCTGTCAGAACTCGAGGTTCTTCGATGATTGTGTTACGGTGCAAGAAAACTTCACTCGCCATGTTAAAAATGGTCCTCAACCGTGTGGCTGTTTTCAGGAGCACAAGGCTGAGGTGGTGCAGCTGGAGAAGCAGGTGACAGCGGTCAAAACACGATACTCTGTGGCTCTGCGGAACCTGGAGCAGATCAGCGAGCAAATCCATGCACAGAGGGGCCGCACCGCCACCTGCGACGGGCGGAGCTCCCCTGTTGGAGCCGAAGCCGAGGTGGAAGGGCCCTCTACGACCCCTGCCAGCAGCACTACCAGGGCCGCCGCAGCGGAACCAAGCTGGGTGGACATGGAGAAAACCCGGCTGTGGGTGGAGAAGCACAGAGAAAGCGGGTGGGGCAGAAGCGAATCGATGGAGGATTGTTTGTCCCTCACCAACCTGCAGACCATCGCGTCAGACTTGGAAAAGTGCGACTCTGTGGAGCACCTGGGGGATCTGAGTGACAGTGGGAGCATGATGGGACCCCAGTGGGACCAAGAAAGAAAGCAGACTGAGGCAGCCGCCATGTGGGAGGGTGTGGCTAAGCGCTCTCAAGTGATCCTCAAAGAAAACCAGGAGGGTTTTGTCAAACAGCACCAAAGAAGTGTTAGTCTCTGACAGTTTGTAGGGTCTGATGGATGAGAGGTGAACATTGAGAGTCCTGCTGATGCTGCAGGATGAAGGAACAGCCGGTTAGCCCAGCCGCTGCTCAGCCCTTACGGTAACGGTCCCCAAACCCCAGGTCACAGACGGCACCGGAAATACATTTTTTCCATTTTATTATAATCTTATTCTGAAAGAAGTTTTATTTTGGGAAAATACTAGACCTTCTCCACCACATTCAACTCATTCTTGGCACTTATACAGTCACTCGGACACGTGTCAACAATCCATCTACTTTCTTAAATTTCTTAAAGCTAAATAGAAACCCCCAAGCAATCAAAGTTAACAAAAACAAATATATTTGGAAAGTTTCTTTTCACGGAATAGAGCCAGGGAAGAAAATGAAGAAGAGCATTTGACTTCAAAATAAAAGATAGCTGCATTTAACAAACAAAGACCAGGAGTCTTTGTACCAAATATGGATTTATTGTGACAGTTGTTACCGCACTCTATAATAATAATGCAGAATATTCAGCAGCCATCCGTCTAATGTTACAAGGATGCTGCTAATATAGTTTTGGTGACCATTTTTCTTTTTTTAGTTTTTATCCGTCACACCTCACAGAGGAGGCTGAAGTTGGTGTCTGATTTTTAGCTTCCACTTTGACAGTTATGGGATGAGGGAAAATCAGTACCACGTTTTAATGGTTCCTACACATAATCTAGTTTACCAATAAAGTTTATTGGAGCTGTAGATATTTTACAGGTGGTTGAAGATAAATGTTATCCTGGAATGTTATGGGAAACTGGAAGCTAAAAAAAAATCAGACGCTCACTTTAGCCTCGTACAGACTGGTCCGTGAAAGTATTGTCTGACATTAAACCGGTTCAAAAATCTTTGGGACCACTACCTTATGGGACACCAAATTGTAGTGCAGTTTGAGCATCAATGTATGGACATACATATAAATATATGAACTTCTACTTAATATTCAGTTTCTTTTTAATGTAACTGAAAGATGCTTCAAACTGGAACAAGTTATTGTTTTTGTTATTACCAGTGCATCTGGTGTGCCTCAGGGCTCCTACTGGAGTCTTTACTCTTCTCTACTACCACTTGGCAGTATCTCTTATAAATACAATATAGATTTTCATTGCTATGCCAACGAAATCCAGCTCTATTTATCCAATAAATCTAATTTCACAACCCCTCCCTCTTCTCTTATCACTTGACTTTCTGAATAAAGTCCTGGTTTGATTCCAATTTCCCTAAACTAAACAGTGACAAAGCAGAAATACTTGTTATTGAAAATTCACATCTATTTAAAGTTGATCATTTTTATTGACAACACTTAAGTTATTTTAACTATTTTAATCACGTTTGCTTTAGAATAAGCAATGTATTTTCAAATACAGTGACACAAACTTTACCTAAGAAGGAATAAAACCTAAAAACGTACCATTTCTGTTTTTACTGCATGCAAATGGTGTAACAACTACTTTTACAGTAAAAACTTGTTTAAAATGTTGACTACCATACACAAAAAAACAGTAAATGAGAAAGAACAAAACGGTTACCGTATTTTCCAGACTATAAGTCGCTCCGGAGTATAAGTCGCACCAGCCCAAAAATGCATTATAAAGTAGAAAAAAACACAGATAAGTCGCACTGGACTATAAGTCGCATTTTGACGGGAAATTTAATTGACAAAATCTGAGACCAAGAACTAATAACTTTCATAACCTCATATGACACAATCATAGCAGACTGTTTATCTCATAATTTCACAGTAATTCTTTCTCAAACCTATTTATTTATTCTGTTTCACCCTTTATTTGTAGAAACAGTTGTCATTTTTATTGCATTTCTGAATCTATGAAATCATTGGAAAATAGAATATTATGTTTTTAGCTTTCAAGATCTTACTGTAAAAAAAGGTTTGCTGATTCTCTGAGTCACTTAACATCCTCTTAACACTTAACATACCTCATACATCAAATTGACCCAGGAACATCATCTCTGTTCCTCACAAATGAACATAACAGGAGGGTTAACAATGTATTTATTTCAATTTATTTCTAATGTAAGTCGCTGTGGAGTATAAGTCGCACCCCTTGCCAAACTATGAAAAAAAGGGCGACTTATTGTCCGGAAAATACGGTAATTGTGCTGACTCTCCAGGATTGTTATTATTATTATTATATCTAGTATTATTAATGTGATGGCAGATGTGCTGCAGTGAAATGAATGATAATGTTATGGAATAGTCATTCTTCCCGATCCTTTCACATGTCCAAAGGTGTTCTGACTTTAAGTGTGAATCCTTGATAATAGTCTCCATGAATAAAAAATATAATGAAATTTCTAGAGTTGGTTTTATGTCAGACTGCTACAGTGCACCCTGTCACATTCTCTTATCTTCAACCACAAGTACACATTAACACACATTAAACGCCTCCTTTTGTCTGGTCGTCATCCATCTGGGCTGCCCTAGAATAAAAATATATTCTACCGCAACAAGAGTAATCTAGAATTGCAAAAAAATAAAGTTTCAAAGTCAGTCATTTTTCATGTACTGCTCCATCAGTTTGTGCTCCTACGCTGTCTGTTGTAGGAGTGGCAATGCACAGTATATTTGGTTTAGATACACTTCTTTAGGAGTTAATAAAACCATATTATCTGACTGACGTGCCTGTGAACATATGTGCTTTGATGTTCCCATTTGCATTGTCTATGCACACAACATGTACACTATATTCATTAGAAAAGGCATAAAAATATGAAAGGTGTTGGTCATAGTTTGAGTTTTAAGTGTTTGTGGATGAAAGACAGTATGAAGTAAAAGTAAATAGATTACATACGTATACATAAATCACAGTGTACAAATGATGCAGTCCCTACCTGAACCAGCAGATGTCTTCATCTTCACTTGGGGTGCATCAGTTTTGTAGCGCCTTCATCAAACTGTGAGAAGGTGTTGATTCCATCTTACCAAAACCATCAACAAATTACAGTGTCTTACCAGCAGCAGCAAGTGGTAAAATGTTAACAGGCAGCCTTTTATGCTCCATGAACCTCAAGTTTAAACTACTATTTGACAGAAATGGCTTTCTCCAATCAAAATGGAAACATTTGATTAACACTTTCGATTTCTAAACTTTACAGAAGAGTTTAGAAATAGGGGAGTTAAAACTACAAACCTGTGTTTTCACAGCCCTAAAACAACCAAACACCCCAGAGAAGAAAAAGTCTTTCAATTGATGGCTTTTTTTTTCCATTTCACTTACTTTTTTTTGCTGGATTCATGCAAATATTGGGACATTTTTTCTAACACATCAAGCTTCAGATCCTTGTTTTCTTATAAAATCGTTTTTTACAAATTGCTGCCTATTTGAATGAACAAGGTAAATATGCAATAAGTCATTGAAAAAACAGCTAGAGTTCGGACTAATAAATGCTTGTGCTGCATCATCGTTGTTATTCTACAGAGTGAGGGAGACATTATATTCACAAAAGTTTAAATGACAACTTTGACCCCAAATTTCCTCTTCTACACGTTTCTTGTCAATGTCTGTTTTTCCAAAACCTCAAAGGCAGCATTTTTCAAACTGTGGTTGACTCTACCATCCCACTGTTCCACAGGAGCCGAAGCATTTAAACAAATGTAGTGTGATTATCTAATCGTACGAGATGTGATAACACAACCACTACTGAGATGAGAAACACAGGAACCAAAAATAACAGGCTCAGCGTGACGTCCTCGGACGGATCAGAGTGCAGATTCCATCAGCAATATTAGAATGAAGGGGATGAGCAGAGAGCCATACGGGAGAGATGGGGGCGGGGGATGGGGGGGGGGGGGTGCAACAGTGGAGAGAAGAGAAACTGCATCAGGGAACTAGAGCAGAAATGCAACAAACAGGGCAGGAAAAAAGCTGAATGAAGGTGAGTGAGGAAATATAGTATAATAACATGATGAAACACGGCTATAGTGAAGATAAAACACATCTTTAAATGTACATGCTACCTGTGGTTTGTTTGGTTGCTGATTCTGTCATTACTGTCAGGTCCTTTGACGTTTCCGTATCCATGAGATTCCTCCTGGAAAGAAATGAAGAGTTGAGGCTCTTTAGAAGTCTTAATTTAGCTGTTTTTGCCAATTTAGCAAGAAGAAAAAAACAAAAACCTCCACATAAACATAGACTAAGACTTTCCTCCCAACCATATGTGTGGGTTAAGAAGATGGACAAATGAATTACCGTACCCATGTAATGACAGATCAGAATGTAAAGACAAACAGCAACAGTGGCTTGATTTATTTCTGTTTTTTTAAATGATGTTATTTTGGCTTCATCAAACCAGGACCTCCAGAAACTTAAAGACCCACTCTGATTTTGTGTGTTTTTACCGTGTTTACTCATGATAAAGGATATGTATA
The DNA here is from genome assembly GCA_037389245.1 of Oryzias sinensis. Taxonomy (NCBI): domain Eukaryota; kingdom Metazoa; phylum Chordata; class Actinopteri; order Beloniformes; family Adrianichthyidae; genus Oryzias; species Oryzias sinensis. The sequence continues at coordinate 49,738,278 of CM074488.1, forward strand.
GAGATGAATTATCTTAAAGTAGCATTTCTGAGTGATTCTTTATTTCAATTGTTGTGAATCAGGAGCAGATGAAACAATGCCGTTTGAAAAAGAGTTTCTTTGTTACATGTAAAATATGCTTCTTCAATAAGTTAGCTTTAGGTATGTTTTTTTCAGACCTGGTATAATTGTGCTATTAGATTAGACAGGTTTGAGAATGCTGTGAAAAAGAGAGTAGAGTAATATCCCCTTTCTACATCTGTGATTTGTGAATGCATAATTCCTTTGTCTTGATCTTAGTTGTTTTATTCTAAATTTTGTTATTCAAGTGAAACTGCTTGTCTTTGTGTTTTGATTTTTTGTAGGCTTGCATTATGTTAAGCTGTTGTTGTTTTTTTATATAATATTAATGTATTATGTATTTAATCATCTATTTACTAAAATTTATATTATCAGTAGTAATTGTACATACATTAGTATGATATCATCCAAAGATGCTTAAAGTCCCACTGCAATCCTTTTTTGATCTATTTTAAAAGTGTTCCCCATGGTCAACTAATTATGATTATGCCATTTTTGATTAAAAAAAAAGTTGTTTTCTTGGACATTGTCTTGGCTTTAGTTCAGATCTAATTGTGGGCAGTATCGTTGGCACAGAGCAACCCCACCTGCCCTTCCCATCACCCATAACTGAATTATCTGTTTACACTATCTTGCTAGTTTACACCCCGAACCTAAAATTACTGGAGCAGACTCATCGTCTGCTTCTGATTTACAACGACTTGACCAAAGAAATATTTAGAAAGGCAGTTTTAATCTTTTATTTTCTTTATATATGCGCTTCATTATGAGAAAAATGCCACAAGAACACGTTGGAAAAAAAGACCAACATTTTTATTCAACTGGGTCATTAAACTGCTCTCTAAAGCCCTTTTCCACACACTGAGTATAACTAGTCTCTATACCTCACTGCTACAATAACTAGGGTGTATTTATAGCAAAATATGCCTCATAAAAATACGCCTTGTTTTGTTAATCTCATAGAAAGTACATAGAATGAAAAAAAGTAAAATACTCAAGAGTCAGAAGATCAACCATTCCAGCCTTCTGTTAGAACTCCAGTGCTGTTAAAACAGCTTAATAACATAAATTCCGTGGTCATATTGGCGAAGACTTATTTAGTAACCCAAAATGCCCCGTGAATTCTCCGCATCGTCTTCTTGACTTAAAAATCTGAAACCATCAAGAGCCAAAAGCACACAGGTTGATGATCAAAGAAGGGCTGCTCTGAGTAAAGAAGAAAACATAAAGGTCTTTGACCAAACACAAGCAGACTCCTTATAGGAGAAGCAACAACGACTCACAGGGACAGACGCTCGGACAGCAGGTGAGCAAAATCTGCTCATGTTGCACCCTCTAATTACTGGGGTGGGGGGATAATCCAATATGTGAAGATGCAAAAGCAGACCCAAGAGTTCTCTGAGCAGATCATCTCATCGTTGTCTTAAAACTCTTGTTATAATTTAAGATTCAGAGGGGTCCGAACATTGTGGTTTGGCATGTTTAAATGATAATCTTTTGCACTGTTGTTGATATAATGGCTACTAGTTATTCATATGGATAATGCCTGACATTGTGACCATTTTTTCTGTGGAACAAGAGCCTAACCTCAGTCACAAAACAAATCACTGAGAAAACTCACTGTTCAAAAAAACACATTTAGCAAGTTCATGGGTTGACAGAAGATAACACAGGCCTTAGAAGAAAATATATGATATAAATATGATGGGAAGACATCATTTTCATACATTTTTATAAAGCAGTGATAAGGAAACATATTGTTGTGTGAAAACTATAGCAGGTTGTAGGTAATAAAGAGATTTAGTGTTCTAGGCCGACAAGAAATAAAATCTCAAAATTAATCTGAGACATAAGAAGAGGATGGATATGTTTCTCCAATTACTTGTGAGCAGTTTCAGATTTAAAACAAGAATACTGATTATAGTAAGTTATTCCTCCTTTGTTTTTGGGGTGAGATAAAGAACAAGAACTCAGTGTACCACACTCTAAAAAGAAAAACGTTGGTCCAATTTTATTGAATTACTTCGATTGGTAACACCTAATTGTTTTCAAGTGTATCTAATTCAATTGAATATGTCGTTCAAACTTGAATTTTTAGTATTTTTTTCTTTTATTTTTAGATTTTGTTCATATAACTTAAATTGAAATCTTTATCTAAAGTTTTAATCAATGGACCGTGTCATTTCCATATCAAAGACATGAATGACCCAACGATAACTCGCATTACAAGGCAGGAATTCACGTTTCATGAACTCTCTGTCTTTGGTATTGGAACATACAGTGTTTTACCGCACAAGGGGGTTGGTCATCATCCTCTCCCAAACTCTAACTCATGGTGCAGAAAGAAATAAACATAACAGTTTACAGACTAAAACAGCTAGACAACAAAACATATGGACAAAAACTCAATCTGCCCAGATAGGCAAAGAAAATGGTATCCCACTATTCCTTGCGCTGCCTCACGTTATGACGTCATGACGCATTGACCGATTCACACCAAAGTTACACCAGCTTAATTGAATTGATTGAAAGTAAAATAACTATGTCAGACAACTACGTGTTATTCTTAAATTGAATGAACTCAAAAAAATGATTTGTTTTCACCAAACTAAATAATTAAGTTAGATCAATGTAAAAAAAGTTTATCTTTCCAACTGCAGCTCAAATACATTTTTTAGAGTGCAATATTTAAACCACTTAGGGTCCAAAATTGAGCCTTTGTTAAAGGATCCCATAATCAACAGCGTCAAAAGCATCGCCCAGGTCTGGCAGGATTAAGACAGTGACTTTGCCAGCGTCAGTCTTTGGGCGGATGTCGTTACCTTGATGAGAGCAGTATCTGTGCTATGCTGGGGTGTAAAACCGGAAAACATCAAATTAATTGTTTATTCCGAGAAAGTCAGTGAGCTGTTGGTTAACAACCCTTTCAAGGACTTTTCCTAAAAATGGCAAATCTGAGATGGGTCTGTAATTGTTCAATACTGTGACATCAAGATTACTCTTCTTCAGGAGAGGTTTAAGGACTGCAGGTTTTAAGGCCTCATGAAATGTTCCAGATTGAAACGACAACTATTTGAGTAATTTGGTGTTGACAAAATGTTCAGCATAAACTTCAGAATACTAGTGGGTAACACATCAAGGCAGCATGCAGACAAAGTAAGGTGAAACAAATATGTAGAAATCATTTTTGAAATGGCAGCTTGTGGGATTGCTTTGCTAGACAGCAACAACTTCTACTTAAAGTGTGGTTGTTTTCAAACACTACTGTTTTGAGTCCAGAACAGTGATGTCAAAGGCCATTCTCTTTCAGAAACACTGAGAAGAGTCAGTTCAGCTGAAGGTTAAGTTAGGAGGGACCCTCCAGTGTTCCAGGTCTCAATGACTCCATGACTGACTCCTTTCTAGTGCCATAAATATAAACTCGAAAAAGTCGTTCTGTCTTCATGAAACATCATCACTTTAGTAATTTCTTTAGGGGGAAAACTTAGAACACAAATTGTCAGGGGAAATGACTGACATGCTGTTAAAACATTTTGTAATTAAAAAAAAAGTTCTGTAATAAAAATAATAATAATATCTTGAAGATCTTATTACTTGGTTTCATATGAGTTATCCTGCCTACCACTCCTTTTTTATTGAAGGCGGAGGACCTGCTAACTCACTTAAGTTGGAGAGGCAGCGCGTAAAGCACCACCTCCTCCTCCTCCTCCTCCTCCTTGCACTCTCCCGCTCGCGGCTGCAGTCGTCCTCCTGCTGCGGAGCTGTCTGCATCCATGCAGCATCTCTGCCCTGCGCAGAGCCTGCTCGTCCCCCGTGGCTCCCACGGCGGACCCGGGCTTGTGTTGTTCAGGCTTTGAATTGAGTGATTTCACTGTTTCAGCACCACGGACAGAGACCCGTACGGACCTCATACGGGAGCTCCAAGAGGCTTTTTCTTTTCCAGTTTATGTTTCCCCCACGAGTATGGAATCATTTGACGGTCCGATGTATCTTTGATGCCCTCTCTCATCGAACGCATGCGCGCCGAGGTGGGACACCTGTAGTAAATTGGAAACTCCAGCCTGCGGCATGGCTCGTCTCAGTCGGCCCGCAGCTCTGCTGCTCTCCGCGCTCATCTGCTTCTCCTGCGCCGCCGCAGACAAAAAGAAGAAGAAGCTCTACATCGGAGCCCTGTTCCCCATGAGCGGGGGGTGGCCGGGGGGCCAAGCGTGCCTCCCCGCCACTCAGATGGCCCTGCAGCTGGTCAACAAGAGGACCGACATCCTACCTGACTACGAGCTGGAGCTCATCCACTACGACAGCATGGTGAGAGCAGCTGGGCTGCATGCTGTCTGACGGGCACACGTGCAGATTTCCTGAACATCCAAAAGATTGTACTTCACTAAAAGTAGCTTTACTGTGAATTTAGTAAGTAAAAAGCATCCAAAGAATAACTTGATGAGTAAGAAGTAACAGTGTGAAACCCTGGTTTATATTCTTAAATTTGTGGAATTGGTAATAAATAAAAAAATCAATCTGACTGAAAATGAATACTCGCTTACTACAGCTGTTTTGACAACTTTCACTGAATGGTGTTTATATACATACATATATATATATATATATATATATATATATATATATATATTATATATATATATATATATATATATGTATATATATATATATATATATATGTATATATATATATGTATATATATATATATATATATATATATATATATATATATATATATATATATATATATATATATATATATATATATATATATATATGTATATATATATATATATATATATATATATATATATATATATATATATATACATATGTTATTGATTTATTCATTTATTTATTGATATTACACAGAGTCTCTAACATTTTAGAGTTTAGATTTAAGGTTAAGATTAAAACTGTTTAATGCCCTGCACTTATTTACATCTGTAGCAAATTGCAACTGGTAAGTTTGTCACCCAGCTGTGAGATTTTGAAATTCCACCTATAAGTTTACTTCTTGGGTGCTGGTTAATTCATCCAGGGTATTTCTTCAAAGTAAAGCCATATTTCCAAGATTACAGTATATAGGTGAAAATGAACTTTTTAATTAAATGATCTGCATATTCAGAAATTTCCCGACATTTGTGTACATACCCGGAATGAAAGATTTAAATATTACACATGAAAATCAATAATATTTTGAAAGATACACTCTCTCCTCTTTCTCCTATTCCTAGAATTAATGTTAGGGAGATAATGTAACTTGTTACTACCCACGTCTGATTATTTTCTTCATGTGCTCTCATTATATGACAAAGAAAAGAATCTTTAGCCAATGAGGACCTAAATGATAGTTTTGTGGGATACACTATAAACAATGTGGATGTCAGAACACATTTTTGATGTTTTTCTGTCACACTGATGTCACCATGGGTTATTATGGGTGAGAGCTAAGGAAGACTGCTCTGTACTGGTTTACAGTAATCTTGTCAAACTGTGATTCATCAGTCTGAAGATAGAAGTCTATAGGAAGAAGTTTCCCTCCATAAAAAGCAGGAAAAGAAACCTATTTGCCACATCATAGAAATATTTGCTTACCATATCAAGTGACAGAAAAGATTTTGTTTAGATAACAGAAAAGACCGGCCTTGGTTTGTAACAATTAATTAACAACAATTAATTAACTCAGTGTGGTTTGATGTCTTTTTCTTGCCTTTTGTGTCAAGCCTTGACACATCCTCCATTATGAACTGGTGCTTTATTACAAAAATAGAACTGAATTTAACTATGGATGCATCAGAAGCTTGAAGAAGCAAGAAAAACCAATAATAACCACCTGGAGGAAAATCTAGCAATCAAGTTTATTGTGAAAAATTCAGTGAATGGCTTATAAGAGGTTCAGCAATCACAGAAAATCAACATGCATCCATCCATCTAAAGTATGCAGAGGTCTCTGCATGCTCCAGATTCTGCAAAAAAGCAACGTGCTAATTTCTCTTTCATGCTTTTATCAAACTCATCACAAGCTGATATTTTTTGAAAAATAGGAATATGTCTCACTTTTTAATGTTTTACTCTTCTGAAGAGAACATATCAACAAATGAGATACATCAAATTTTCTTTCATTTTATCCGTTGGTCAATACTTTAAAGATCAGAAACAAGAGGAAGAGATTTGTTCTGGCTTTTAACTTTACAAACCTGTCAGAAATTTCGACAAAAGTCACACAAAATATTCTTACTACACATATTTCTTTGTCCCTCCCTTTTAATATAACCTAAGCCAGGTGGAGGGAGGTGGTTGTTCTTGAAGACCATTTCTTTGGTCTTTAAAGTTTAAGGTGGAACTCCTTCCTCTAGCACCACTCACCCAAGTCCTTCGCCTCTTGCTCTTCATCTTCTCTGAAATAAAACACAATTCCAGCATTGTCCAATCAATTCTGCATGTTGTATGTTTGATTTGATTTATGTAAAACATTAAAAGCAATACTACAGTACAACATGCAAAACACAGATACATTATACATTGTATTATGTCTCTGGGTTCTGGTGAAAGCTAACAAAGGGTGGAGATAAGGGGCAAGAGCTCAGTGCCGTGTGGAACGCCAGTACAAAGCTCCACAACAAAACAAATTGAGGTTTACTGGTAAAGTAGTTTGTGATGAATGTCAAATGGCGTATACTTATATAGCGCCTTTTTTCCTACAAGGACAAAGCGCTTTACAGTCACAGACCCATTCAGCCAGTCACACACACATTCACTCACACATTCAGACACTGGTGGCAGCTCTGCTGACAAACACAGACCCATGATCTTACAATCATGGGTCGACCGCCCTACCGCTGCACCACAGTCGTATTTCCCCTATAGGTGGGATTGGGTGGTGTTAAAAGCACTAGACATAAAAAAAACATAATCACCACACACAACCTTGCCCTATGTCCAGGAGACTAGGATTTTTATCACCCATCCTAGCTGGATGCAAACTGGAAATAGTTTGTCACATTCTACACCTACAATGTGGAGCCAGTTTCACTGCACAGGAAGTGTTGGCATCCTGAAACCATTAATCTTACTGGGGCAATTCTTTTTTGGAACAGGAACAATGCACAGTTACAATAGTGAAGTGGACCTTCCCCAAGTGAAGACATGGGATGTAAATCTGCTTCAGAGGGTCCCTCAGTTCAGCTGCACAGGTCTTAAAAAACCTATGGGACCCCTAATCTGAACAGTCTGTTCTCCTGGTGGCATCATTGGGTTTTTAATGGCTGACAGTAATTCATCCTCAGTGTCCGGCAGTAAAATTGATTGGATAAAAGGAATGGATCATCTGAAATGTCTCTGACTTTGAACTTGGCTTTCTGACCGGCCTCTCTGAAACTTCTACATCATCTCCACGGGGATAAGATGGTGAAAGCTGGCACCGGCAGCCCTCCTGAATGCCTGTAACTCTGATATCAACACATTGTTCTGTTGCCAGCTAGTGTTGGCAGAGTTGAAGAAAGGTCATCCATAATTCACCAGCACACAAGCTTGTACCTGCAAGCACATAAGACATCAAGATGTGTTCACCTACAAGATCCTGCTTTTTTGATTGCTGCTCCTTCAGATTCAAACTTGCTTTTTCATGTTTCTGATCGAAATGTAGTGTTTATGCCACCTCTTGATCTTGAAAGTCCATTTGCTTTGCCTTTGCTGTAAATTTCACCAGAGTTCCAGGGGGACTCCAGAGGTTGCGCTTTAGGGGCGCCTTAAAATGGGTCAGCGTTCCAGAAAAGCAGTGATTGTGCACACATGCAGTGTTCTGTTACAATCTGAGCACGTTCATTCAGCAAAACACTGTGAGAATATCTATTCCTAAAACTAAATTAGATAAAGTTCCGAGGTCCTCAACACTGAGATAAAGGAAATGTTAAAAGTTGTTTTAATACCAGAGAGAATTTACTATATTTTCTGCACTATAGGGTGCATCGGATTGCAATGCGCAACATCAATTGATGGTCTATTTTTGAAATTGTCATATAAACGGCGCTCCGAGCTATAAGGTGCATGAAACAAGAAAAAAGAGTCAGAGATAGGTCCGTCAGTCAGACATTAACTCTGTTCACAGTAACTCTAGTACCAGTGTGTAACACACTACACATTAGCCTAATTAGAAGCGTCAGCGATGTAGCATAATCTTAATTCCTGTATTTTCCAACTTTGTTAGTAACATGTAAAAAAAAAAAGACACAGTACAACACTGCAACATGTTAGCTGCGTTGGCGTATTTACAAATAATTCTCAACTTTGTTCAAAAGCGCCTGGCTGCAGGCAACAAGATGGCACCCAGACCTCATTAGCCAGAACCGGAATTCCTCGGCTGGAACCAGAAATTCACGTTCCGCCCCCCATTTCGGTCAAAAATGTCTCTTTTTTTTCTCGTTTTAAGCTTTAAACCACAGAAGATGTCTCTGTCAAAAGCTACTGTGTAGTTTGGCATACCGTAACTCCTTATGTGATCGGCGTGAATAAGCTGATTCACAGTGAAAAGCAGCTTTGCACTGGTATGCAACACTTTAAAGCCGCTTTTCAATAATATGCAACACATTAATTATATAAAGTGGGGCATAGCGGCGCAAAGCAACTTTTCTTTGCAAGCAAATAAGCTGATTGACGTTGACCGTGTTAAGAGTTTAAAAGTAACGGTAGTGGAATGAATGTAAAGACTGGAGCTGGATCTCCAGTGTAAAAGGGTTAACATTTTTACAAACCTGAACACTTGTGTTTTTAATTTTGAAAGAAGTTAAACGATGACAGTTTTTTGCCCCATTTTAGGCTCATCTTATACACCAAAACTTTATTTTGAACTGGAGACTGTAACAGTTACCATTTATTCACAATAATACGTTTTAATAAAAAATTGTGGAATTTCCGCTTCCGGCTAATGATGTCCGGGTGCCATCATCTCTCCAGCACCCCCCCCCCCCCAGCACCCCCGCCCCTTCTTTGCAGCATGTAAAAAAGAGGTTGGTACTGCTAAAACAAACATTGCAGCATCTATGCTAACTCCAAACCTTGTTGGTAACACATGAAAAAAAATAGTCAGACACCGCCATATGTTGGCTGCGTTAGCATATTCCCAATAACATCAAGAGAACATTTAGACAAAGCGGCGCGATTTTAAAATCACTTTGACATCAATAAGCACAACCAGAATTAATACTTAAAGCGCTCTGGATTATAAGGTGCAATGACGTTTATTTTTTTAAAGGCTTTTAAGTGCACCTTATAGTGAGAAATTACGGTGTGTTTTTGTAGTAAATTAGCTTGTAGACTTAACCGTTTTTTTATCTCTGTTTCCTTTTTTTCCATGTCTGGATGCCATCATTTTCATTTTTTAGTGACATATTTGCTATAACCATGTTTGGTTTGTCATCCTCCTGCATCACTCCATTACATATTCCATTCACGCAGGCATTTATTAAGGGTTTTGCTTCTTTTGGTATTCCCTGCAGACTGTTTTCCTCAACATCCACTGACCTCAGGTTAGTTTTTGTGTTGTTGTTTTTGATACCAATCGCTGGAACATAAGAGCATGGAAATTTGACAACTGCACTTGCTGCACAGGTGAAATCCTATCGTAGAATCTTCTGGAACTCCGTCTTCCCATGTAGGTGATGTTTAAAGGTCTAGGAACTGTTCAGTGGCAGTTTTTGACACTTTTTGAATGGAGTGAGTGAACGTTTTGTCAATTGAAGCGAATCAACCTCATTCAGGCGGTTAACTTCATCAAAATATGAATTCTAATCAGATTATGGTCTGCATGCAAACAGATGTGATCAGAGTCAGCCCACGGCTGCAAAATGAAAACCAAACACGACAGTAAGATTTAACAAGGCTTGCTGCTTTAATTTGTGTTCAGGTAAGCACATGATGGAGTGTTGGGGAATGCTTCACTGAAGGACAGGAAAGGTGAACGCAGGAGGAACAACACCCCCACACCTGACACACAGCAGCAGCCAAAAAAAAAAACAGATTCAAAAAACACATTTAAAAGGAAAATATCAAAGTGGAGATTTCAGAACCTCCCTCACCAGTGAAGCCGCAGGAGTTGACCATGTCAGGAAACCAGATGGTAGCAAACATTTGCAAGATTCTGGCACCTGTTACTCTCCAGCTTCCTCAGTGCCTCTGCTTCAGTTTTCCCGGTTTTGGGATCCTTTAGGGGAAATAAATCTTGGTAATCACAGAGGAGCATCTGCTGGAAAATTAATCTGGTATTGAAGAGGTGGAAAGGTCCACCTCAGCTCCCCCCGCAAATGTTGTACCTTTTTCTAAATGGTTATGAGGGATCTATTTTGGGCTGCTATCTTTGGCAAAAACACGTCTGTTCTTCCTCAGCTCATATTTGTCAGGTAGATGTTTAAGCATTATTAATAGAACCAGAGCCACAAACAGAAACTCACACTCTTCTGTGTTGCAATTCAAGTACAGCTTTAATCTTGGGCCTCGTAGCCGCTCGGATAAGGGACGAGGGGGGACGGGGGGACAGGGGGACGGGCATCTCCGCTCTTCCAATTCTGCTCCGTTCAAGCTGTTCTTCATGAGTCTTCTGCCTCTGAACCTGGAGGCGGAGGTGGGTGGAGTGGAGTTGGCAGGGAGTTTAATGGCTGGCATGGCAACAGTAACCATGACAACTGCAGTTCAAACAAACAGAATTTGTGAAAAAGAAGATGCCAAGCTGGAGTTTTGTTTTGCTGCCCAGACTGGAGCAGACAAATAGGAGGGGTATGAAAGGAGGTGGGGGCCAGCAACAGCACAGGCAGACCAAACAGAAAGCGACAGTCTGATCTCATAGTCCATCCTGTGATCTGCTCTCCACATCAAAATCTGGTAGATCAAGCTAAACTTGGGTGACAGATAATAACTACCAGAGCTGATGGGCTTTCAGACTCTGTTCTGACAAGAAGAGTGCGCAATGATTAATTTTGGAAACGGGTTTCCCTTTAGTGGCAGAGCTGGACCCAAAGACATCTGCAAGCTCCAAATTAATGGGGAACATTAAACAAACATTACATGGAGATGCACTGCAAAACAGGTCCACAAGAAATGTGATCGAGAAGGTCAAGGTGGAGGTAGATCTGTTCTGAGGACTCAAGTCTGTTCTCGTTTACTGTGGTGATCAACAGAGTAACAGATGCATTAATGGATGGATGACTATGTTTCTGGATTAAACCTTGAATGTTTTGTAAAGAGGTGGAATAAAGGCTAGGGAGAAAATGAAAATACAGTTCCCAATTACATCTGGTTGTTTTTCCTGATTAGTTTTCTGTGAAAATTGTCTTTGGCTTGGCCCCAAACACTTACTTCATGTTTTCCCTGTCTAGCTTGATCTCCTGAAACTTGCTTATATTAACTGCTGCATGTTGTTGGCAAAGTATTTGGATGAAATTCTGGACTTGGGCGTATCATTTCAGTGAAGTTCAAGTTGTTTTTGTGAACAAATGTGATGTGTCCATGCAGTATAAACGTGAAATGATCAGTTTTCCAGAACTCTTTACAATACAACACAACTCTTACCTGCATTGGAGGAAAACTAAAATAAATGAAAAAAATAAAACTGAAAAAAGTTTAGCTCTAAGCACTGAGGTTGTTTGTAATCTTTAGTGTAAATGACATCCCTAAAGCCTGGATTTTCTGAAATTGTGCAAATATGGGGAGCCAGACTTGATGGGGATTGGAGCATACACTGTAAGTCTACTCTTAATTGAAGGGTTTGATGATCCTCTGCCAATCAAAGAACTACAAAGCAAACATAAAATGACGAGGATACAAATAATTCACCCCCATCATTCTGTCTTGGATTTGAAATCTAACCATAAAGGATCAAACTGATTAAACCAGACGATGAAACTGTTTAAAAGGGACTTTGTGGAGGCTGACATGTTTGTACAACAAACCCTAGAGGTTGTTGCATTTACCTTTGTTTTTAAATGTATTTTAGACTGAATGTTAAAGGGCTGCTTCTTGGTTTCATCAAAACTCCTGATTTTTCAGTGATTAATGATCACTGCAACACTTCCATTATCATCTAAATTACCTATTGATTTTCTTTACTTAGAAGCCAGAATGGATGCTTAAAGCACTAAATGTAACATGTGGATAAAGTTAATGGAAGTTGACTTGTGGGTAAATGTTTTCCGTAGCAGTTTATGGTTAAAGGCAGGTGTTTGCTGACCTGCAGAGGGTTGACCTTGAAAAGAACAGCTACAGAGGTGGAGGTTTGCTCTGAAAAGGAGATAAATGAAATTCACCTGCAGCAAGACAGGATCTGAGTGTAAATGAGAAGAACTCAAGTGGAACGGTGAGGTTACAGTGAGGAGAGGTGAAGAAGGTGGATGACTTTGAGTAGGTTGTCTGTGCAGATAAAAGTGTGGGAAAGAGATGAAGAAGCGTGTGCAAGTGGGTTGGAAAAGGTGGAGGAAGGTTTCATGTGCGACGTGTGACAAGAGTGTCACATGCAGAATGAAAGGAAAGGTGTAGAAGATTGTGGTGAGAGTATCCATGTTGTTGGTTTAGAGACAGGAAGCAGAGATGAAGATGTTGAAGTTTTCTGTGGAAGTTACTAATCCATCAGAGGAACAGCTCATGTTAGATCTTTTGGAGATAAACATCTACGGACATGTTGAGGGGCGGACCAAAGAGGAGGTTTATAGATTTAGTGAAGAAGGACATTCGGGTGGTTACTGTGAGGGAGAAGGATGGGATTAGATAGAAGCAGATGAAAAACAAAGAAGATTTAGATTAACAATCTCAAGATTGTTATGTATTTTTTAATTATGTCAACTGGGATGACACTGGTTGAATTGATGTGTTTTTTTTATTTTCTATGACTTTTCGTCCTTAAATTATTCTCCTGTGTATTCTAGCTGGAAAACTTGACTTTAATTTGTGAAAAGCAACATGAACATTTCTGGATCACAACTGCTGACCAAAGAGGTATTCTTCTGACTGGATGTGAGACTTAGCTGATCTTCTCGGAATATATTGTATTTCCCCCCAAAAAAAAAAAAAAAAAAAAAAAACGTTTTCTTTTATATTTGATTTTTTAAATGGGCATTTTGGATGTCACTTTGTGGTCAGTGACATATGGCGTATTTGTAATGTGATGACAATCCTATGGTTTCATGTCTGCAGTGTGATCCAGGCGAGGCCACCAAGTTACTGTACGACCTTCTGTACACGGAGCCCATCAAGGTTGTGCTGATGCCAGGCTGCAGCTCTGTGTCCACGCTGGTGGCTGAAGCTGCTCGCATGTGGAACCTCATCGTGGTGAGATGCCCCCAAGTTTATTTTCCCATGAATCCCATTCCCGTCCATTGGAGACATTTATCTATAATGCTGTGTTGTTTTTTAGGATTTGCATACAATCAGTTAAGCAGCAGCATTCATGCAATGACTGCAGGTTTAAGGCTTTGATGAGGAGATTTTAGAAGTAGTTGCAAAGGCACAATAAATTTGACCTGACAAAACTATTAGGAGAAAAGGACAAAATAATAACATCTGGCAGTTAACACCAGTGTTAGACATAAAATAGATGCAAAGAACAGCCACCGCATTCCTGTTTCATATTAGTTCAACCGCATGGAGGGCAAGATTTTGATCTGATGGAATCTAACCTCCCAAATATTTACATGTTCTGACCAGAAATACCTATATTTCACATTCAAAGACCTTCTGTGGATTCATAAATGTTTTAATGCGTGCTTTTACCCACAAACCTTTAGCAAATCAGGCTTTTAAAACTAAAACACAGTCATGAAGTTACCAGAAGACTGTTTTAGCACCAAATTCGGAGTGCAAAAATCCACACTTGCAGGCAGAAATCAGAGGGGTGAGGGATTCAGCAGGAGGCAGATCCTCTCCACCAGCCTGGCACGCTTCCTCTGCTACGTTAGCGATGAAGAGCGTTGCCTCTTCACCGAGACTCAGCCCCCCAGCTCTGCAAATGTCCAACACAGACACATGAACACGTGAAGCTCAGCGGGTTTTTCTAGCTCTTTGAGCGAGCTCCATCTCCATGCGTCACGCCATGCAGCTCCACACGAGCTACAGTGTCATCTACATTTTTTCATGATGCTGACGCGGGTGTGAAAGTAGGTTAGTTCTGCAGCAAGGATCTCATCTTCACACACTTGAGTATCAACTACATTTTCTACATTACTGAGAGACAGAAAGAAGAACTGATGACAATCTTATCTGCAGTTTCCAGAGGACTTTTATGGTCATGCAGCAAACGATCAATAGGAATTGGAGCACTTTGAGCAGAAATTGAAGCCTGCTTGCAGCTTTCTAGGCAATAACAAACTCACGGATCTATCAGTGTAATGTGTTCTCGCACTGTTCTACTGTGTTATGCCACAGTTGAAAATAAGATTTTTTTTTCCTAATGTGTCTCGCCTGGATAAATAAAGGTTAAATAAATACAGCGGGGATAATAAGTACTGAACACGTCAACATTTCTCTCAAAAAACATATTTCTAATCGAGCTATTGACACGAAATTTTCATCAGATGTCGGCATCAACCCAAGTAATGCACACATAGAAAGAAATCCAAACATTTATGTCCATAAATGAAGTTGTATGTAATAAAATGAAATGGCAGAGGGATTAATTATTGAACACATGAAGAAAAGGAGGGGTAAAAAGGTCTGGCAAGCCAAGAAAGCAGGTGGAGTTTGTCAGTATTCAGAAGGTTAACCTGCCCCCTACTGCAAAGTAATATCAGCTGGTATAGTCCTGATTGATGCCTTTTAAAAAGGTTTCTCACCAGCAAGGTGTTAGACAAGAAGCATTGCATGATGGGTAAAAGCAAAGAGCTTATTGTTGCAAAACACACTGAAGGCATTGGTTACAGGCGCATTTCTAAACTTCTGAAAGTTGCAGTGAGTACCATTGGGGCCATCATCCGGAAGTGGAAAGAACACGGCATTACCATAAACCTGCCACGGCCAGGTGCTCCTCGCAAGATTTCAGACAGAGGAGTCAGAACAATCATCAGAAGGGTTCTCCAACAGCCCAGGACCACTCGTGGAGAGCTTCAGAAAGACCTGGAATCAGCAGGTACTGTTGTTTCAAAGAAAACAATAAGTAATGCACTCAACCGCCATGGCCTCCATGCACGCACACCACGCAAGACTCCATTTTTGAAGAAGAAGCATGTTGAAGCTCGTTTGGAGTTTGCGACACAACATTTGGATAAACCCATGACATTCTGGGAGAAGATGAGACCAAAATTGAACTCTTCGGATGTCATAAGACACAACACGTTTGGAGGAAAAATGGCACCGCACATCACCCCCAAAACACCATACCAACAGTCAAGTTTGGAGGTGGGATCATCATGGCGTGGGGCTGTTTTTCAGCATGTGGTACTGGTAGACTTCATATCATTGAAGGGATAATGACTGGAGAAAAGTATCGAGACATTCTTGATCAGAATCTGCTGTCATCTGCCAGGCTGCTGAAGATGAAAAGAGGGTAGATCTTTCAGCAAGACAACGATCCCAAGCACACAGCCAAGGTAACACTCAACTGGTTGAAGAAAAAGAAAATAAAGCTCCTGGAATGGCCCAGTCAATCACCAGACTTGAATCCAATTGAAAAACTTTGGAAAGAACTGAAGATCCGGGTTCACAGAAGAGACCCCCGGAAGCTTGAAGATTTGAAGGCAGTTTGTGTGGATGAATGGGCCAAAATCACACCTGAGCAATGTACTAGACTGGTTTCTCCATACAGGAGGCGTCTTGAGGCTCGAATCACCAACAAAGGTTTTTGCACTAAGTATTAAATAAATTTCAGTAAGCGTGTTCAATACTTATTCCCTGTGCCTTTTCACTTTATTACACATAACTTCATTTATGGACATAAATGTTTGGATTTATTTCTATGTGTGCATTACTTGGGTTGATGCCGACATCTGGTGAAAATTTCGTTTCAATAGCTCGATTAGAAATATGTTTTTTGAGAGAAATGTTGACGTGTTCAATACTTATTTTCCCCGCTGTAAATAAAATGTACCTTTCGTCTCTGCAGGGCTTCCTCTCTGAAGCCTGTTTCTAAACTTTATTTACTGGCCTATGGACACTTCAAACAGCACTTAATAGCTGCAAATTAATGAAAAAGGATCACTCGATACGGACAGGGGGGAGGGTTAATCATTGTGAAAACTGCTTCATCCAGGCAGCTTTGTCTGCATAAGACAAAGAAATAGTTTTAAAAGTTTCTTTTGTCTTTTGGATTTATTGGAACAGTTTTTTGGCTAAATCAAAGGGTTTTTTGGTTGACAACCAGCTATATCGAATTAAACACCCCATTTTTTTCTTTGTTTTTCCTCCCTTTAAAAGGAGCTTGAGGAACTTTCAGTTTTATCCACATTATTCAGTTAAAGAAACTGTACTGGGACCGCTCAAGTCAGTTCTTTTTTTATATTTGATAAAGAAGAGAATCAAATATGAAAGGTATATCATTCATAATTAAAAAAATGAAATATGGAAGGGGTTTCTTACCATAAAAGTAATCTAACACATCAGTCTCAAAACACATTTTGAAAGGAACTCCACCTCAGCGGCCTGGTGTTAGAGTGGGTACAAATCCACAGACAGCAGAGGTTTTTAAAAATTCCCTCCTGCTTGACACTTAACAAAGGTTGGTTCTTAAACACCAGCTGTGACTGCAGCTCACTGCTTCCCCACGGGATGAGTCAAACATGGAGAAGCAATTTCACACCCCCAGCGTGAACGTAGTCACCAATCCTCCATCCAGCAAGTCCCAACGGACCCCTGCTTTGTCAAACACACGCAACCTTACAAAACAGCTCGAGAAATTTGGAGAGCATGTCATCGTATTTGGACTAAAGGACTTTTGCAGCAGCATAGCCTCACTATCTGAGGCTTATCAATGTTGACCATGATGGCTTTTTTGTGTCCTAGTTGTCCTATGGCTCCAGCTCTCCTGCTTTGTCCAACCGCCAGCGGTTCCCCACCTTCTTCCGCACGCACCCGTCTGCAACGCTGCACAACCCCACTCGGGTGCAGCTCTTTCAGAAGTGGAAGTGGACCAAGATCGCCACTATTCAGCAAACTACAGAAGTCTTCACCTCGGTGGGTCATCAAACAGAATGTAAATACTCTGAGCTGTCACTGAGAGGTATTTATGTTGCCTAATAATGTGCTTTGTTTGTCTTTGGCCCCACTGATTTCAAATGCTTTACATACTGATAATAAGTATGTGCCCCAATAACAAATTGATGACACATTCAAGGAGGTTCTAAAAAACAAAAATAAAAATGAATAAGAATGAATAACAGTTCAAACGGGTTTTCAATCCTACTGACATATTTTCTTCCTTGAATTGTTGTGACATCAGAGGAAAGAGGTAATTTTGTGCTGTAGAACTGACAAATTCACATTAGCCTTTTCAATCATTGTCCTACTGCCCTGCAAATGTGTCATTGTTCAGCTTAAATTCCTCATTCCGCCCCTAAAAACTGGAGGAGATTGATATTCAGGGTCTTTGAAGAAGAGGAGGTTAGACAAAGATGTGTTTCTTATGTGATGCAGAGAAGAAAGGTGCATTTTCAGTGTTTAGAAGACCAGGCGGGATGGATTTGGCTGCGTCATCACAGTGTTAATTTTGTCGACTCACACAGAGTATGTGACATTTAGCCCATGGTGTTCAGTCTGGACAAGCAGGGAGGGGCTTTTTCTTCTTTTTGTTTTGTTATTGTTAACAGCATATGTCCTCCACCTACTGTTGGAAGAGGTTTGATGCGGATTGCTGAAATGGTGCAAATCTCAGAAATCTTGCTCCAGGTTTTTTCTTTCACAGCTCTGTTCTGATATATGAAAGACTTGGTGTCATGTCCAACCAGGCACAAACAGCAATTATTCATTTCTGTTTCTGATGAAACATTTTTGCAAAAAGGATGGAAAATTTTGAGAAAAGAATAATATGCTTTTTCTATTCAAATTCAATTGAAAATTACTTTTATTTATTTCCAGTCGAACACAGAAAAGATTAATTTATAACAGTAAGTAGGCAGAAAACCACTGTCACCTCCCACTGTGTCTCACAGACTCTTGACGACCTGGAGGAGAGAACGAAGGAGGCCGGCATCGACATCAGCGTCCGCCAGAGTTTCCTCACAGATCCTGCGGTGGCTGTTAAAAACCTCAAAGTATGTTTGCAGGAGCGAACACTCACCGTGGAATAGGCAGCGCCACTGTCACAACATGGAGGTTAACTGCAATCCTTTCACAGGGACACATTCAGAAAATAACCTAATTAAAAAAAACATATTGATCATCTAATTATGAATTTAGTCATATATGCAACTTTAAGACAAGGCATTTTGGCAGTCTGCATTGTAAAAAAATAAGAAACCTTTGAATAATTGATCAATCAATTTATTTGTAGAGCCTCTTTTATCAACATGCTGTAGAACACAGAGTGCTTAACATAGAATACATCTACAGTCATAGGCTAAAGCAATAAAAAGTCATTAAAAAAAGCAACAACAATCAAAACAGGAACATAACATAGAAGGGAATTCTGTGGCTGAAGGACACGCTGTATAGATTAAAAGAATGGGTCAAACTGTACAAAAAGGAAAACATAAAAGGCATGCAATACTCAAAGCAAAATAAATAAATACGTTGATTAAATTAGTTTTTTAAATGTTAAGTTAAAAATGTGTCTTTCATTTACATTTAAGAATCTCCACAGATGCAGAAACTATCAGTTCCTAAGTAAGTTATTCCACAGAGGAAGACCATGGTACTGATAAGAGGCCTCACTGTAAGTCCTAGTTCTTATTGTTACAGTATAGAAAATATATAGACATAGATGTAGACCAAGACAAAATCTACATCAACAGTTTTCTTTGGCACAGATTTACCTGTGACTGAGGACACAAAACCTTCCCAATCCTAGTCCTCTTTTCATTAGACAGTTCAAATTTTCCTTTGACGTTTGGCCCATTAGAATACTAAAAATATTTCAGGTAAATCTGACCCACAAAACACAAGCCACATCCAGTGTTAGACCAGGATGCAACCTTCAGACAGGTCTGCTTCTTCGGATATTTTTGAGCAAAACCAGTAGAAATGTCTTCACAGTCTTGGATTTTAAAGGGAGTAAAATGAGATAAAGTCTTGTGATATAAAGGCTATGGTTGGCATCAGGTGTATGATTGGTGGCAAGTGATGCTTTTCACCATCTTTCATTATTTATAAACTGGGCTCTCTTCCCAGCCTTGTTACCAAGCAGCATTTCGTTAACCCTCCACCAAGAGAAATGCTCAGGTAAACCACAAACTTGAACTAGTGTAGCAACACAAACTGGGTCAACTGTTGGTTTTAGCTCTTAACCCTCTTTTGTGCTCGTGAAATTCCAAGACACACTTTACAGAAAACCCCACATGTAAATGTTTTTGTAAGAGTTTCCTTAGCATATCATAGCAAGACAAAAAGAAGAAAGTCTGACATAAAACGGAAATGCTTGTATAATAGGACTGAAGAGCGCTCCTCATCCACAGCTTTCATGAAAAGGTCCTCATTCTTTACTGGAGGAAAAAGGGGTTTTAGTTGTTTATGGATGGAGAAAGATGAACAGCAGACATAAATAGCTTTCTTATGACGACTCTGACTGCTCTGGATCTAAGCGGGCATCAAACGGAAACATAGAAGGATTCGTGTTCACGCATAGAAGGCTCAAAATTGCATTATCCTGGAATGTTTTGTGTTATTTCTAGATGACAGAGGCTACAGAGAGGAGGCGATAACAACTGGCAGCGATATTCTCAATTCATTTCAGTTGAGTTTATTTATAAAGCCTGCAGAAGGTGTCTCAAGAGTAACACAACAAGGCTAAAAACAAAACAAAACTAAATCAATTCAGATTTTTTTAATACTATTCAAACCTGATCGAGAACACTAATTTTTCTATTGTTTTAATAGTAACACAAAAAAACAGAAAAAATAAAACTGTTATTTGTGTTTTTCCCTGTGTGGGCGAGAAACTCTTTCAAAGGGGGAATAAAGCGAGGCAATGTCTGAAAAGACAGGAAAGAGACAAACACAAAAACTCAGGAACATCTGTTGGAAAACATGAGAGACAAAACTGTTAAAAAGACAAAAAAAACTTGGGGAATGAGACAGAAAGCAGACAGAGGAAAGGTGAGGAAAGTGTCAAGTGCATCCTAAAGATGACTCCCAGCAGTTGACCTGGTTAATTGGTGATTCTAAATTGTTTTAGATGTGAATGTGTGTGTGTGTGGGCCTGCAACAGACTGGGGACCTGTCCAGGGTGTATCCTACCTGCACCCAACAGTAGCTGGGATAGGCTCCAGCAACCCCATGACCCCATAAGGGATCAGAAACAGACAAGGTGAGGAAAGTGTCAGTTTCATTCTAAACATGACTCAAAGCAGTTCAGCTGTCAATTTCTGCCTCAAACTTCCAGCACTTCAATCTTAGTTTCTGCAGGAAAAGCGGATTTCTTAATGCAGTACTTCTGCTGCTCAGATCTCAATTTCAGTTTCCCCTCCACACAAACATGATTACATAACTCGGCCCCCATGATGGCCCAGTTCATTGTGCCAGCCTAGCTGAACCCACACTGTTGCATTGGCTTGCATAACTCTAAGGGAGACTGCTTTTTTACACCCCTTCAGCTCAGAAAGAGCGTGAATCTTTCTTCTCTCTGTTTCACCTCCAAGAGACAAGACGCCAGGATCATCGTTGGCCTGTTCTACGAGACTGAGGCCAGAAAGGTCTTCTGTGAGGTAACCTTTTTTTCTTGCATGTGGCAAAGGTTTATAAAGTGAAATACCAGCTTATGTTCTTTGTCAAATGTTCCCAGTCGATGGGTTGATAGTTTGCCGCACGACTGGTGTTACCTCTTTGTCTGCAGGTGTACAAAGAGAAGCTGTACGGGAAAAAATATGTGTGGTTTCTGATTGGCTGGTATGCGGACAACTGGTTTAAAATCAAGGATCCGTCCATCAACTGCACATTGGAGCAGATGTCAGAGGCTGTGGAGGGTCATGTGACCACCGAGATTGTGATGCTCAACCCGGAAACAGTTCGCGGAGCTTCCAAACTGGTGAGACAAACATTTCCTGGTCAATAAGGGGCGTTCCAATATATTTTTTATTTTGATCACACAATTTAAGACCTATACCAAATAATCACAAGATGGCAACCTTAATCTGTTACTTTCCTCTCATTAGACTTCCCAGGAATTTCTAACCCAACTAATGTCTAAGCTGGGAGGTAAAAATCCAGAGGAGACAGGAGGTTTCCAGGAAGCACCACTGGCCTATGATGCCGTGTGGGCTTTGGCCCTGGCCCTCAATAAGACCGTGGGGCCTTTAAAGGCAAGAGGTTACCGTTTGGAAGACTTCAACTACAACAACAGAGACATCACCAGTGAGATCTACCGTGCCATGAACACCAGCTCCTTTGAAGGAGTGTCAGTGAGTAGCAAAGCAAAAGTCAGAGAGGGGCTTACACATGAGATTTACAGCTGAAAACTCTTTTCACATGTGCATGTATCCCATGTACATGTGTGAACAGATGAAAACTCTAGATCCAAGCTGTGGAAGTTGGTGTTCTTTGCGGAGTTACTGCAAAGTGATTTAGGTCACAGAAGGAGGCCCTATGGAGTTCATGAACTAGTCTGCAGAGGGAGAAAAATGCAGATCTTTCACAAATTCCCAATGCTCTACAGACAAAAGAAAGCTGTAAAGTCCAGAGCCTGCACCAAGATTTTACCTTCAAAACAGTACAATCTGGTAACAATTAGACACTATACATCTTTCTTGTATTCCTTCCAGGGCCACGTTGTGTTCGATGCTCAAGGATCTCGGATGGCGTGGACTCTGATAGAACAGCTTCAAGGTATAGACTCCTTTTTTTGCCTTTGCCTGTGATTTACTGTACTCATGTTGTAATACAAAATAAAAAACATACAGGTGCCTGTGCTGTGTTTTTCTTTTGTGTTTTTCGGGCACAAAATGAACTTTCTGTTTGAAGCACAGAGCAGAATATTTAAAGTGATGGTTTGAATTGTAACTATTAGAATCCATTTTATTGGCATTTTGTTTTTGCAAAAACAAGCCCCTAGGAATTAGATCAAAAACTCTTATCCCATTGGCAGATTTTCTTTCAATAAGAAAAGAAAACTGTCATTAGGACTAGAAATTGGTCTTACCAAGAATTATTATTTTAAGGAAAAAAATTCAGTCCTTAAGACATGTTTTGTCAAACTTAGATTATTTAACTTTTAAAAACTTTCTTGATGAGATTATTTTCTTGTAAAACAGAAAAAAAGACACTTTTCTAGAAACAAAGGCCTTTTTTCTTTTTTAAGACTCAGTTTTTGCAGTAAAAATACGTACATGGATTCTGTTACAAACCAAGACTGATTTCAGGGTGTGAGATTAAAGCTATTCCATCACCAAATGGATTAATGGAAGGGACGCTACCATCCCAAAATTCAAATAAAAGATTACTGTTAAGGTGAGATAATTGCCCTTCCGGTGCCCTTGAGCTTTTCAGAACAATCCACTTAGACACCCAATGGTTTTTAAATGGAGACTGGACGCTGAAGTGTTTCATTTTACATTAACACCTGTCCTTAAATGTGTTATTTTGGACGTAATCTACGGGTGAACATTTTGTCGTCCTATAAAAATTAATAACATCGACTTTCTGACCATGTGGTAAAATCAGCATGCAGGTCTGTGTGAGTCCTGCTTCACCCCCCCTTCGTCTGTCTTCATCTTCCAGGGGGGAGCTACAAGAAGATTGGATACTACGACAGCACGAAAGGCAATCTTTCCTGGTATGGAAATGACAAGTGGATAGGTAAGAAACATTCTTCCTTCCCATGCTTCTCCTCTGGTCATGTTCTTTCTGTGACCACGAACTCCGCTTCCCATAATCCTCCCTTCTTTTTTTTATTACTTTGTCCTTTCTTACGAACATCTCACTTCTCTGAACATGACGTGGGTTGCAAATAATTATTGTGTGTTTGTGTTCACGTCCTAATGCCTGCAATTCAATTTTACTGATTAAGATTTATTGCAAAGAAATGGCAGGGACTCATTGAAGGTGACAGCGCAGACAGGGACAGCCGCCCGGCTGGCGGTTTTAATGGAATTGGGCTGGGTGACCTTCCCCTTGAGGAATGACGGCACGTATCCCGATCGGTGTATTTGATTGGTCTGAGCTGGAGCATTCGGAGCTGCGGAGGCTGCATGCAGTTATAAGACGGAGTGAATGATCGCAGTGTAAAGGAGCTTGACCTTGACTCGCTTATACTGCTCATCCCTGACAAAACTAGCAGAATTTGTCCCAAAACTGTTTGAACCTAATTTAAAAATAGTGATTTAAAGATGGACACATGGGATTTATTCATAAACTAACCTTCGATTGTTATTATTCCTGAGCTCAGAAGGCTTTTATTTAGTTTTCTACATTATTTTTCAGAACTCTTTAAGGCAAAATTGTCACTGTTTTCCACAGGACAAAAATTTATCAGGCAACTTTTAAGGGCTTTTATGCTTATTTTTAATGTGAATCTTTCCTATCCTCCTATTAATGGCTACTGAGAAAGATGTGTTCTCCACCGATGCGTCTGCATTTGACCCCTACAGTCCTGTTGCCTCCTTTGTGCCTGCAGCCACACCGATCAGCCGAAGTCTTGGCACCTGTAGTGGTCGTCTCCTCTCAGTCCTCACAGCTGCTCAGCGGCGTCCTTCCTGCTGGACAGCAGCTGTCATCTTAATGAGCTACCACTGTTAAAAGAGAACACAAATGGAGGAAGAGTTTATGTATGCTCTATTAATCTCAAATTTTTGTGTAAATTTAAATTATGCATGATAAATAGTAATCAGATAAGTCCTTAAAATATCAACATGCTGGACTCAAAGAGGATGGCTCTGCAAATACAAGGAGGGTAGATATTAATGACAGTGTTTAGAGTGAATACAATCACTCAACAGCAAATTGCTCCAATGACAACTGGAGGTCATGAATTGCCAAAAAGAGCATGTTATCTGCAAAGAGCAGAGACAGGATTATAGAGCTCCTGCAGTCATACACACTCCCTCCATTTGGATGGGCAGGAACCCTTTTTTAAATAAAGGAACAGAATTGGTCTCTTTGCTTTACCTTTGTATGGAAGTATATGTGTCTTATATTTAAAAATAAAAGTCTATATCGTAAATGCTTTTTCATTTTCACAATAAAGCTGCATTTGTTGACTCAAAAATAAAATGAAAAATCACTCTGCCTAACAGCTTCTGCTTTTTCTTCTTCAACACCGCTCATTCTGTCATTTACTTAAAATGATAAAGAAAGTGGTATTTGACATTTAAGTTCTCTGGTAAATGTGTAGCAAAATTCAATTAGAAATATCAGATTTGACAATTAAAATGGAGTAACAGAAATGATTTTTCATTTTCAAAATGTAACTGCATCAATTGACTAAAAAAAAAATCAATACTCCAAAGTACTTTTTCATTTTCTACCTTAACACCGCTCATTCAGTAATGCGATAATGCAAAGAGGGGATCGCATTTTTGTTTTCACATCCACCGCGCAAAAACTGTTGCATAATTCATTTCCAGGTAGTATTTCCAGGGGGAGGCAGGGCAGGGCGATGGCATCAGAGCTCACTCTTCTGTCACAATTGCACGTATTTGGCACTGGAAAATGAGGGACAAAGCAAGAATGGAAGAGCTTACGAACCCTCACAACCTCAACCTAACATTAGCGGTGCAACAAAAAGGTGAGCAATATTGGAGCTCTCCAACTGTACAATTTTAAGTCAGATGCCAGCTCAGATGAGCAAAACAAAGACGTACATTAATCTATTTGCAATTGGATGCATCAGAATGAAACAGAGAAGGGAGCTTGTGGCCCGCCGACTGCAGCACCTACGTCAATGATACAACCGTTTTCCAACTGTATTTTTTTGTCTGCGCCAGATTCACAATGATTTGAACATATTCTCAGATACCCATTTTTAATTTTAATTTAATCTTAATTTTCTTTCTTTCCATCCTGAAAGTAATGCTACAAGAACATGTTAAAAACACCAAAAACACAATTTTCATTGCAATGGGCCTTAAAAGGTCCAAAAAGAAAACAGGAAGGATTTTTTCCAAAAAGTTTGAAGCAGCAGGTGCGTGTGACATCCCTCTTCAGGAGTACATATTGTACTGCTCACATCCTACACATGCAGAGCGGAAGAACTCAGAAATGTGCCGTCTGTCTCACCTTCTGGCCTCCAGCAAGCAATGCTGGGGAGAAAAAACAGGATCGATCCCCTTTAGTGCCCTTTGCCCGAGCAATAAGTGGTTATAGATATAATGATGGTCTACATGAGTTTTCCTCAAATTTCCATTCCCCTACCATTTTTGTGTTTTCAGTGGCCCATCGTGTCCTTCACCTTCTTATTTTGTTTAAACCATCAACAATTTTTTTATATCCTTTCTCCACAGTTTCTTTTTATTTTTTTGTTTCCTTGACAACCTTTCCTGGAGGGTTGCCTTACTTGTATTGTCATGGTAACTAATAAGGATCCTGTTGCCGTGGTAACACAGCCCTGATGCAACACCAAGCGCACAGCGTGATATCTGTAGACAGTCACATGTTCCCAGAGCCGCACGTACTGAAGCACGCCTCCCCACATGCAAGGACAGGTAGACCATCCCCTCATCATCCTCATCCTTCCTTCTTCTTAATGCTCTTTTGGAGCTCATTAAACCTTTAAGTCTGAGGAGTATTTCTTACACTACTTTAGTTGTTGTCTACATTTGAAAATGTAGGCAGAAGTAGACGTGAAAATGTGTCTCCAGTTTCTTGTGTTACCTAAAACTTCAATAACAACAACACACTTCATTTATTTACACCTCGGCTTAAACTGCACAGGCAGAGTCTTATGAATATGAAGTTCTGGAATAAGATTCAAATTTAAAAACAAAATAAATTAAAGAGATATAAATGAATTGATGTCAAAATATGGAGGAATTGCATAACTTAAGCGGGAGAAATGGTGAGCAGCTGAGAGATATTTAACTCTTGTGCTATCTTAGATGACCCCACCCCCTTACATTGACGTGTTCTCCCTACCATGACAAAGGGGGATAAAGGTGGAAAGATTTCATGTAATCCATGGACACCAGTGAGGTTCACAATTCATTTAAGAAAAAAGGTTCAGACAGAGCATTGTCTAGTGGGTCTAGATGACCCAACTCCCAACGTTAAAGTGCCTAGGATAGCACAAGGGTTACGCAATTAAAAGAGACTGTACAGTCAGAAGATTGAGCAGTCAGGATAATCCAAGTGGGGGTGAAAAGGCCTGTAATAATCGCGCAGAGATGGAGACATGGACTTGAGACTTGGAACTGAGCTTTAGTTAAGTCTCACATGCAGAGACTTGAGACCCAACCTTATAGACTAGAGGTTTGGAACTTGTTAGCGACATGTATTTGTTTACTTGAATTTTTTAGCTCCAGGGCCCTGCTGTCAGGTCTAAAAATAAAAGCCTTCTTTTTTTAACATTTTTGCAACTGAAATGCAAAAACACTTAACTACTCAATAGTAGTTTGTTGTTTGATGACAAGTTGTGGAAGTCAATTAATGATCTTAATGATGAGTGTTAGAACTTAAAACTTGACTTGAAATTACAGCTGAAGACTTGCAAAAAGTGGCTCCACTCCGGATCAGCTGCTCTGTTTCAGCCTTCAGGGGAAGATCAATCAATGAATGAGTTTTGGTGAAGTGGTACATGACTGGGCTGCACAGCCACATGGTGGTTAGTGCTCCCGTCCAACACCGAGAAGGCCCTGGTTTGAATCCCAGCTAGAACCTTTCTGTGCATGGGTCAGTTGGTGGTTCTAAATTGTCCCTCAGTGTCAAGTGCATGTGATTGTGTAGTCCCGCAACAGACTGGCGAATTGTCCATTGTGTTGTGCACTCTTGCCCAAAAGTAGCTTGGAGTGGCTCCAGCAAACCCTGTGACCCTCAAAAGGGTTTCATGGGGGGCAGCAGATGAATAAATGGTGCTTTTCTGAACTGAAGGTCAGGCGAGAACGCTGCCTCCGTGAGACGCTCTGTAGTCTGCAAAGCTGAAAGCAATGAAGTGCATCTTTTTGCTGCATCATTAACGAATAATGGATTTTCTGTCTCTTCTCAGAATTCAGGTTGCGTCCAGAACACACATTTTGTTAGTGCTCCAGTCATTTTACTACAACCCTGTTTTTGCTGCCAACAAAAGCAACCCCCCCCCCCCAAAAAAAAAAAAATCTACTTAGCACATTAAAGCAAAATGGCACATCAAAAGCAAGGAATTTGTGGTTTATCCAAGACCTCTAGATTCCAGTCTTTGTGATGAACCACCCCAATATCTGAACTCGATGCTCATCATCCATCATCGGTTATTGACTTTTTTTAGAATCATCTGTATTTGTGCAGATAAACACTCAAACAGCTAAAAAAATCCTTCTGAAAATAACTGAAAAAAAATAGATCTGCATTGCTTAACACACTATAAGAAAGGAGGGGTGTGGTGTTTTTCACAATACTGCATGTTATTTCACAAACTATTTTTACAATGAGCAGAAGAGATAATGTGGCTTTTTGTGTAAGATGCATTCACATCTGAGGCAAAGTCATCCTGACCGGAATCATACAGGGGATCATTTTATTCATGGCTGCTGTTCTTCCGTATGATTGGAGAATGTTTCCTCCCAGAAACCATAAATGCTGAGCCTTTTAATAAGATATGAGGCAAACCAATGTGTGAAGAAAGAAAAAAGAACTCCTAACAGGTGGTTGGATCAAGAAACGTTTGCAAGACGAGTTTGGAACCACACTAAAGCACTGATTAACAGGTAGAACAGGCAATGAAAATAGTTTTCCGTTGTTTCATGTCCCATGGTCTCTGTGTCTAACAGGCCAAGGACCCCCTGCTGATCAGACTGTGGTCATTGAGGAGTTTCGATACCTGTCTCAGAGTCTGTTTGTGTCCATGTCTGTTTTTGCTGTGGTGGGCATCCTGTTGGGCATCGTCTGCCTCACCTTCAACATCTACAACAGCAGAGTCAGGTACAACAGTAGCACTACATCTGAGTTCTCCCTATAAGGGTTTTCTTATACATACGAAATTACTCTAGATGTTTCCTCTGATGTGGTCAGGAGTTCTCAGTAAATAACAGTAACAGTGATGAAAGTGTGATTTCTGAAGATACATCCAGAACTCTCAGCCCTACCTGAACAACATGACTGCTGTGGGCTGCATGATGGCTCTAGCGGCGGTTTTCCCTCTGGGCATCGACGGCCTTCACGTGCACAGGAGACACTTTCCTGTCGTCTGCCAGGTAGGCATCAGTCTGCCACTTTATCAGGTTAAAGACCCACTCCAATCATAATGTTGTTGTTTTTTTTTAACATGTTCTTGTGGCATTTTTGTAATGATGGAGAACATTCTATATATCAGGAAAATAAAGCCTAGAATTGCATTTCTAAATATTTCTTTGTTCCAATCATTGTGAATAGGAGCAGATGAAAAAAAATATCATTTGAAAAAAAAACACATTGTATTTGGGATGTAGAATACACATTGCTTGGGTCACAAGCTTCCTGCTATGCTCTATTCGGATGCATCCAGTTGTAGATGACTAGATCCAAAGGCTTCACAAGCTCTGCAGGCTTACAGTATTATTTTCTTCCATATCTGAGAATTCTTTGACTACCAATTCATACTACCCTCGGTGACTGATAAGACATAACTGCTGGTAGCCTGGATCTTGTTCACTCCATTAAGCTGGTTTGAAATGGGTGGAACATCCTCTGTCTAACCTTGTGTCAGTCATTGAGAGGTCAGGACATTCATGAAAAACACATATTGTCCACATCATACAGTATTATAAGTGGATCAAAATGGAAAAAAACAAAAAACACGATAAAGGTTCAGCTGACAGTTGTGTACAAACTAAAACACCAAAGCTGTCAAAACCATGGGTTTATTTAGAAAAATGTAAACATTACTGTTTATGTCTTTTGCTCCGTCTCTGCAGTTCCGCTTGTGGCTGATCGGCCTGGGTTTCAGCCTCGCATACGGCAGCATGTTCACCAAGATCTGGTGGGTCCACACGGTTTTCACCAAGAAGGATGAAAAGAAGGAAAAGAGAAAGGTAATGAGCCTCTAAATCCATAGAGAAACCCCCTTAGAAATGCTTCCTTTAGGCTCCACATTTTGGTTTTCCCAAATTTTCCTCAAAATCCTCCACGGTCATGCAGTTAAAAAGATGGATGAATGAATGAATGAATGAATGAATGAATGAATGAATGAATGAATGAATGAATGAATGAATATTTCTTGTTATTATTTCTTTATTTCTATAGGACTTTCTAACATCATCAGAATTGTCTTAACCTGAAGGCTTCTTCCTGACTTTGGTTTTTCAATACCACATTGTGGAGCATCTATGCTAAAATGTAATCTGAAAACTTCTGAGTGATGAATTTGCAGTTTTCCAGACTAAGGATTGTATGTATGTATATACACACACACACATGTATATATACGGATTCTTTGAGTTATTATATTTGCAGTTCAACCTTGTGTTTTTTTAAATCAGAAGGTTCCAGTTTTTTTGCTTTTGTTTTTATCTGTCCATTCCTATTCCAAAATTCATAGCTACACTCACAATAGAAAGTTGAGTTGATCTGTAAAATCCTTGCTTCCATTTTTTTTTTTTGTGCAAAAAAAATCAACTAACCTATGAAGCATGTCTTTGGACCTTGGAGGTAAATCCATAGAAAGGGGGTGTAGATGTGCTTTGGTGTTCTCAGGGACCTCCTAGCTCGCTGCTCTCACTGAACCCGTCCCTGTAAGAGATGGTTCAATTTTCCCTGCTCCACTGACAATAGAATGAAAACTCCTCCACGGAGCTAAAGAGAGGGCTGTGTTGAATCTTCCGAGTGACTGTCTGTCTGTCTTCCTGCAGCACTTGGACTCTTGGAAACTCTACGCCACCGTGGGAGTGCTGCTCAGTGTGGATGTCTTGTTACTGATGATCTGGCAAATAGTGGATCCTTTGCACATCACTGTAGAGGTAGGATAATCCTGTCTGCTAATTTTTAAGGCTTTTTAAATTTAAATTTAAGAACATAATGGGGTCACAGTTTTGTGTGCAGCCAAAACCAGCATTTCAAATATAAATCTTTCATATATACGTTTCTTAGCATGAAATTACTGTGTAGTATTGGGGGAATCATTGACATATACGACGACCAGCTTTTACTTCAGCTACAATAACATTTTTTCATTTCTGAAACCCCTTCAAAATTACTTTTTACTCGTTTTATTTTAGTAAAAATGAGTTTTGAGATGTTGTAAAAGCTGTTCCCTTTTTTTTGTAAATTAAAATTCATCCAAAATCCACTCTGCCAAAACTGACAAGTTTTCTCCTACTATTTGTTTTGTTTATGTTGTCGCTACAGTTTTTCTCTAATTTTAGACATTGGCTTTCTTCCCTTAGATGCTTTGTTCCTCACTACTATGTGTTGGAACTTTTCTCCTTTTTTTCCCCTCCTCTTTCTCCTGGGCGTCAGCAGCGTTCGTGATAATACTCGCCATGTTTGTTGAAATGTGTTCACAGAAGTTCACAAGAGAAGCCCCAAAAGAAGACCTGGATGTTCTGATCCAGCCTCTCCTGGAGCATTGCAGCTCAGAGAAGATGACCACTTGGCTGGGTGAGTGGATCTTCAGCAAAGCCCCACATACTTTCCTCAGTGCTTTGATCGAGGAAAACTCCCAATACTCATGCATGCTTAGAACAAACCAGTACTTTAAGAAACGTTGTGTTTCAGCTAAAAATCATCAAAAGAATCTTTTGGATATTGGCAGAAAAAATGTTTAAGACCATAAAATAACTGTAATCTCTTCCACGTAAATACAGAAGCCAATGCAGCTGCCGCCCAATACACACAATTGAAGGAAGACATTGTCTTCTAAAATCATGTAGAAACAGACAGAAGTCAAAGTATTTTTAGCCTCCTATGGATTTCCTTCACTTGCAGCAGATCAAACGTTTGGTCTTTATTATTCCATGCATTTAAACACAAGTGGGTGGATGTTACATCATCTTTATTTTAATGGGTGTCTCTATATTGTCCAATGAAATTGTACAGTAAAAGATTCATTTTAAGAAGATTAATGTCCTACACCAAAGAAAACAGGTCTTTTTTTAAAATGTTATTATTTTATCAAGATTTTAAATAAAAAGCTGCATCATGCGTGCATAGTTTGTGCATTTCTAACAGGATACTTTGTTTTCATTTTTAAAAAGTAAAATATATTTCAAGCATCCATACATTTTCATAAATGCTGAGGTAGCACACCTGACCTTTTCAAATGAGGGCTCATCAGATCAGATCACATGTTTAATAGGAAGGATGAACTAATTAATAGCTTTATGGGGCCTTGACTAACTGTTGAGTAATTCATTATGT
The DNA here is from genome assembly GCA_037389245.1 of Oryzias sinensis. Taxonomy (NCBI): domain Eukaryota; kingdom Metazoa; phylum Chordata; class Actinopteri; order Beloniformes; family Adrianichthyidae; genus Oryzias; species Oryzias sinensis. The sequence goes on from CM074488.1 coordinate 49,769,911, forward strand.
GTAAGCCAGCAAAAAGCATTTTTTGTTGGCAAGGGTTCTGTGAATGATACATAAATGAGTAAGATTTTAACACAAACACATTCCATCACATTTATGATATTTGACTGTAAAGTTGAATTGTTTAAGGTTTCTGAAAATACATTGAATAAGGTATGCATAACTTGACTTTCAAGGTCAAACCATGGTTAACTTATGATAAACTCGGCAAAGGTTGAACATAATAATACGACCTATAACTTAAGGTCAACGAAGAATATAAGCTTGGTTTGAATTAAATTAAATTAAAATATTAAATTAAATTAAATTAAATTAAATTAAATTAAATTAAATTAAATTAAATTAAATTAAATTAAATTAAATTAAATTAAATTAAATTAAATTAATATAATTAAATTAAGTTAAATCATGATTTGATTTGATTTTTTGCACAATAAAAGTAAAGAAAAAAACATTGGAAAAAAGATAATCTAATACAGAGCAGGGAGAGTCAGAACCTTTGTGGCTTCATTTACAGTCTGTTTAATACATTTGCACAAATATTATTTAAAAAAACGTGAATTATATTAAAACACAAAAAAAATGCAGTAATAGTAAATCAACAGTTCATCATTATACAATTTTAAATGAACAAAAGGCCTGTGGGTCACACAAGGCAGGGGTTAAATGTTTTGTGTTTTTTTTTCTCCATTTTTTAGAGATGCAGCTTGTATCTACATTGAAAAAGTCATTCCATAGTTTCACTGCCCTGAATCTTAGTGAAAACCTTGATGACCTCGATGAGTAAGAAATTAGGATAGATGAAAAGCGAAATAGTTTCATCATTTCAGTGAAAATGTAACTGCAAACTATCTCTAAAATACATTGCAAACTGCTCAGGAATATTGTCTTTACTAAAAAAGTATTTTAAAACTTATATTTTAAAAATATCAATGTCATAATTAATAAGAATTTGAACTGTCTGAAGTGTCTTGTTATCACGAAGAAAGTAAATCCTCTTGACCAATGTGTCAGCTGTTGATCATCATCACTCTTCTGTTTTTCTGCAGGGGTGGTGTACGGCCATAAAGGACTCCTGCTTCTGCTTGGAATCTTCCTAGCCTACGAAACCAAATCCATCTCAACAGAGAAGATCAACGACCACCGAGCTGTCGGCATGGCCATATACAATGTAGCTGTAAGTTTCACTTTGATCTATGTGAGTCCATGGCTCTTTTGAGTTTGAAAGCTGTACTGCACACTCACACAGAAAAGAGTGTTAGGATGTAGTTAGAAAAAAGATGGACTCCAGAAGTTTTAGAAAAAGTGTCTGCTACTCCTGATGGACAGCAGATATAAGTCATTATTTTCTGAACAATTGTTATTTTTTAAAGACAGGTCTGATCATTTTTGGCAGCACATAAAGGATTCTGAATGCCAAAAATGACCCCTTAAGTGGGACAGCCGTAGATTCCTCCAACCACCTTAATGACATTCTACAAGTTGTAGATTTTATCAGTTTTGATAGGTCCGCCCATCTGCCAATCAAAGAAACATGCCCCTTTAATATGGACGAATTTAAGGTTAAAATCAAATCAAAATGATTCCATTAAAAAAATTTACACACACACACGCCTTCGAAATTTTTTGAATAGTATTTTTTAAAACCAGACAGTAAACATGGGCAGCTGTGGTGCAGAGCAGTCTGAAGATTGCAGGTAGTGTTTCTGCCTTGCCCTTGTGTCCAAGTGTCTTTGGGCAATATAGGTTGGCGCCAGTTTCGGCAGCGGAGCCGCCATCAGTGTGTCTGTTATGTGTTTTGGGCCTTCTAAGACCATAGTAAATTGTTTTAAAAGCATACACCATTTACCATAGGTTTGGTTTTTTTTTGTGTAAAATCAGACTTTTTATCATGAAACACCATGGGACCTTTGCAACCTAGCTCCAGTGGTCATTTGAAGTTAAAGTCCCATCATTTGTCTCACTATGTGTGCGATGTTTGACTTATTCCCTGGGGAAACAGTTAGCTGCAGACCTAAGCACAGTTGGGAACCATTTTGGGGGTTTAATCCCCTCCTATCCAGCCTCTTAATGCTGAGTGTCAATGAGTGAATGGCAACCTATGGAGTTTTTAAAATTTCCATCAAATTACACTGCGGAGCATGTTCAATATGGAGAAAACTATCCAGGCAAAAAAATGTTTTTGACAACCACCCACCAGAGAATGTGAATTCCCACTTTGTGAGCATCCCCTGTATAGATAGAGGTCCCAACAAGAACAAGAACAATTGCCTGGTATGTGACTAATGAGCTGCAGCAAATCTAAACCAAAATTCTTTTGCTGTACAAATATAATTCTGATGGAGCATTGATAGCATGATCACGCTGGTTGATGACCTCCCTGTGAAGGGTGAACATACACGGCACAGCATGCATTCACATAAAAATTCAGGTAAGAGCTGCTCAACTGTCTCCATTTTTGTGCAAAAATATAGAGAAGTTCTGCAACGTGAAACAATAAATCAGACGAGTCCCTCTCCAGCATCTCGCAGCTGACATCTATCAGATGCTCTCCATCCCAGGTGACTTCAGCCTGTACTGTGAAGCAGACCTCTTCCGTTTTCTCACCTGCCTCTGTCACAGACTGCACATCGAGCTGTCACAAGTTTGACATGTTGGCTCAGATTTCACCCAGATTACATGAATTTTCATTCCCCCTGAGAGGTCACAGTGGTGCCAGGAGAGCTGCAGGTGAGCCTGTGAATGCAGTCAGGTGGAGCCGAGCCGCTTCTGACAGCACCAGATCCACCTACGTCTATATTTATATCTGCTGCTGCCCCACTGATGCTCTGGCTGACAGCTTTTGGACGGGTAAAGATGTGTGTTTGAAAGACTGCTCACTTCCACAGAAACAAAAAGGAGATCATGCATGAGCTGCAGTCTTCAAGGCTGCTTTTCGTGACCCGTGCTGTCGTTCAAGTCACCTTTGAGGAGATTCTACGTCTGGGAAGCTGTCAGCATCGCTTTGTTCTGCTGCCGTGCAAAAGGGAATTTGACACACATCTCTTTTTAACCAGAGCAAATCACGTACATCTGAATAGTTCTATTTATTTGGTTAAAAAGTAACTAACTTCTAAAAATGCAAAAACATTTAAAATTTAAATTATTTGTTGTTGGGAAAATGCCTAATGTGGCCAGGAGATGGCACCCTTCCTTTGCCCAAAAATCAGCTGAATTTAAGTAAGTTGATGGAAAGGCAGGTATGAGGGCACTTTTGAGTATTCGCATGATATTTTAGCCAAAACTTGAAGCTTTTTTTACAGCAGGACTGTGGAAAATATGGGGACTTTTGGGAGCAGTACTGAAGCAGAGATGTGCGTCATTCAGGTTAGCTCATCAGTGAAGTAACCCTCACCTATAAAACCACTTCTGAGCACCTATAAAACCACAATTCTCTGGTCAAATTCAGAGGGCTTTTTTTTTGTTGTTTGTTCAAAAAGCTGCCATTCGTCACAAATTCCATTGAGATAAGAGGCCTGAGATCATTTATAAAGGTTTAAACACTATTCTTGTGGTTTGTAAAGAACCTCCTGTTGGTCTAAAACTGAATTTTTTTTAAGCGGCAAAAATGAGCAGAGGTTATCTTCTCTCTGATCGTTTAAAACATACTGTTCTGCTCCTGTGAGTGCCATCCTCTTTTACATGAACAGCTGGGATTTTCTCCATGAATGCAGTGCTCCTGCTCAGCAGGTCCGCCTGCAACTACACTACACTAGGGCCCAATGGATCCCTGATCCAACGTGATGCTGGCCTTTATACATGGATGACCAACAATAAGTTTTAACCAAGCCTTAACCTGACCCTCCACCCAATTTAGGGGGCAAATTTTTGCATTCTCTTTCTTTCTTTATTTCTAATCAAATGTCTGAATTTGATTTACTAAAATCAGGGGTTGAATCCAAAGTTTTCTTAATTGATCAAACTTACACTCAAGAACATTAGCGTCTCCTCTTAAAAAAAAAAAAGAAGCAAAATGGTACCAAATGTTTGCAAGGACAAACAACAAAACAAGAGACGTTCCAGGAAAAAAACACACTAAAGCAAGACTAGATCAATGTATCCATCGAACTTCTATACATGCTTTTGTGGCAAAAGTTAGGAGGTAAAGACAAATATACGCCATTTAATTTTAACCATTTAATCTAACAATGTCTATGGGATGTTTTTAGGCATGAAAAAATCACCTCAAAAACAAGGGATGTTTCTCTTCCCTGTGGTGCTGCAGTCATTCAGTTCTTCCCGACAGCACAGTCTTGCAGCACCTCCTCTGACTTAAGCATGCTTTTACTAGGCAGACTATTTTAAAAATGATTGAGCTAAAGTGGTTAGCGCTCTTGCCTCACAGCAAGAAGGCTCCCGGTTCAAGTCCCGGCTGGGGGACATGAAAAACACAATATCAATGGGGGACCTTTCTGTGTGGAGTTTGCATGTTCACCCTGTGTATGCGTGGGTTTTCTTCGGGATCTCCGGCTTCCTCCCACCGTCCAAAAACATGCTACATAGGTTGATTGGCAACTCTAAATTGTCCATAGGTGTGAGTGTGAGAGTGAATGGATGTGTGATTGAGGATATTCTACCCTGCGACAGACTGGCGACCAGTCCAGGGTATCCCTTGCCTACGCCCAAGTGGCCAGGATAGACTCCGGCAACCCCGTGACCCCGAAAGGGAAAAACGGTAAAAGAAGATGAACAACTGAGCTAAACCAGTGTTTTCTCTCCTCAGGTGCTCTGCCTGATCACGGCGCCGGTCACCATGATCCTGTCCTCCCAGCAGGACGCCTCATTCGCGTTTGCTTCTTTGGCCATCATCTTCTCGGTCTACATCACCCTGGTGGTTCTGTTCATCCCAAAGGTGACGTCTCCACTTTGCCATACAGAAACCAGCAGCACAGATGCTTAGCTGCATCTGATCAGGATTATGCTTTCTGGGTATTTTAGCAGGTACAGACCTGTGGAAAATCAGCTCAACTGTTGACTCTTCAAAGCAGAGACGGGTATAACATTTTGATTTAGTCACTGAGCGATTTTCCTCCGAAGTGACAACAAAATAAAAAAATTGTGGCAGAGAAAACATTCGTCAAAAACAGCGTTTTAGTTTTGAGTGACATTTTGGATATATTTCAAGGCAATTGAGGAAGATTTCAATTAGCGCGATTGAATGCTCGAAAGGTTGTGGGTTTAGTTCCTGCTTATGTTTTATGTATCCGTGTATTAATGTATGTATTACGATGTGTCCTTTATTCATTCACACTTGGTGATGGTAAGCTACTGATATAGCCACAGCTGTCCTGGGGCAGACTGACAGAGGCATGGGTGCCAGTTCGTGCCTCCGGCCCCTCTGACCATCACCGGGACATTCATACCCATTCACACACCAGTGGAGCCACACTGGAGGCAAGGAGGGTGACTGTTGTGTCTTGCCCAAGGACACAATGACATTGGATGACCTGCCAACCGCCTGAGCCACTGCCGCCATTCACACAGTTAGCTTTTTTTTTTTTTTTTTCAAATGAGAATCTTACGGTGGAATCTAGTTAATAAGCTGTCCTCTAAAAGGAATCCCCAACACACGTGCATTTACCCACAGGACCACATAAACCAGGGACCAAAGAACCATTAAAGACATTAAAACTATAACTGGGCATGTGACACACGCTCAAAAGTGCGCTTTCCCTCCATACACCACTACTAAATCTGAGTTCCTGATTGGTCAAACCCTAACTTCAACACGCGTTCAGTGGTGGTGCATTTTGTACGTCGAGCCCTAAAAGGGTCCTAAACATGTGTGAAGTGACGTGTGAAAACGAGAGTTTTGAACTTGGAAGCCGAGACAAGAGACAAGGTCTCCAGCGATCTCACTGATCGTAATCCAGAAGACGCAGATATAGATAATGGATCAAGGCTAATCTGGGGAATAACAACCCTCATTAAAACACTAAACTAAGCTTAAAATGAGGTTAATCAAAGAACAATTTGTGTCCCGTAGATGAGGCGCCTTATCACACGGGGTGAGTGGCAGTCTGATGCCCAGGAGACGGTGAAGAGCGGCTCCTCCACCAACAACCATGATGAGGAGAAGTCCCGACAGCTGGAAAGAGAGAACCAGGAGCTGGAGAAGATCATCCAGGAGGTCAAAACCTTTTTTTTTTTTCAAAGTGCCTGCTTCAGGCTACACAGTTTTTAATCAAGATGTTAAATTGCAGTGATAAGAGTAATCATACAATGACTCTGGATGCTCTTAGGTAATCTCAGGGGATGCCAAATCCTATTTTATCAGTGCAGAGATGATCTTAGTAAAGCAACGCTAAAGGAAAAGACAAAGATATTATGAAGTAACAACACAAAAATGAACAAACAAGTGGTTTCAAGATGAATCTTCATGTTGTTTCTTCCCAGTAGACCATCGCTTAAATGACCGTTAATGAAAGTGATGCACACAAGCTACAAACTTGTATGCATTGAGTAAATCGTGTGACATAACTGAAGAGCCACAGTCCTTTTATAAAAAATAGATCTCAGGAATGTGATTACCGGTAAATACATTTTCGTGAAACAGAAAGCTACACAGAAACAAACAAGCCCAGACCTTTCTTGGCGGTTTGGCTCTTGGACGTTGACATCTTGCATGCTTTAAGCTCGGACCACAGATGATTAAACCCAAGAGCATCGACTATGATGGTGGTCAAGGGCCAGACCATGTCAAAGCATCGCTCCTGGTAGAGAAGGGGGTGAAGGACGGCCAGCAAAACCGTCTTGAATGCAGACAGACAACCAGTCACGAAATTATGGGAGAAAACAGAATTGTAATTGCTTGAGAAAGAAAGGACTGTTTGGTATGTAAAGGAAAGAAAGAGGAGTCCAGAATTCCTGGAAGTGAAGTACATTTTCCTTCCATCCAGTTCATTCCCTTAAAGACCCACTGCAATGAAAATTGAATTTTTAACATGTTCTTCTGGCATTTTTCTCATGATGGAGGACATATATTAAGAAAATCAAGCTTAAAATTGCATTTCTAATTATTATTTATCAGATCTTTGTTTTATTATAAAACTGGAATCTTTAGGTTTGAACATTAAGATTTTAAACAGAGGGATAAGAGTGAGAGAATGTTCATGTCTGTCTGAGAAACATGTAAAAAGTGTGTAGTGAGAGGTTTTAAAGCCTTAAAACATTCATAATCCATTTCAGGATTTCACCTATCCCGGGTTATTCATGGAATGTTTCATTCCTTCATTCATTCCTCTCCTAAACCCAGTTTGTCCCATTCGGGGTCACGGGCTGCCGGAGCCTATCCTGATCTGAGTTGTGAGCGAGACCCCTGATGCGAAGTAAGCCCGCTCCCATTTCCCATCACCCATCTTTTTACATGCCCTCCTGCTAGCTAACAGACTCTCACACCCCCAACGTAACATTACTGGTGCAATAAAAATGGGAGTAATCTAGGAGCTTTCAAGGTGGTGGATTCATCGGAATGGAGCTTGTGGCCCACAGATTGTAGCTTCTACAACACACCTACAAGCTTTTAAAATGGTTTGGTTTTTAAATGAAGCAGAAATGCATTTTTAAGCTTAATTTTCTTAATATATGTCCTCCATCATGCTACAAAAGCATGTTAAAAACACCAAACACACTTTTTTTTATTGGAGTGGGTCTTTAAGCATCTGAATGTGTTAGGTAGTAAATGATCTACACAGCTTTTATAACAAGGCAGAGCCTGTAACTATAGTCTTACTTTAAAATTCATATTTTCAACAGGGGTTTTAGTTTTACTTCAGTGAGTTGTATCTGCTAAGACTACTGAATGTGGTTTTTTCAGCACTTTAACAATGCTCTTTAATGGTGTTTATCCAGAGAGCCTTACTTAGATCCAACTCAATAAGACTAAACGTCTCTATCTGGACAGATTTTACTCACTGAACATGTATTTTTTTGTCTCTTTGAGCCTTTCTAACGTGATAACCGTTCTGTCTCCTCAGAAAGAAGAACGAGTGTCAGAACTGAGGAACCAACTATCTGAACGCCATGCCCTGCGCACCAGGAAACCACCATCCACCATCACCCAAAACCAGAACCATAGCTTTCCCTTGCTCTCTGTCACTCTCAGTGACCCAAAGTCCCTGGCCCCACCCCCGGGGTATCCTGCGCCCATCTGTGACACCCACCCCGCCCCACAATCCTTCTCAAACTCTTCCAGTCTGTACCAAGCTGACAACAAGATCAATGTGAACAACTGTCACACCAGTCGGCTGCAGATGCTCTACAAGTGACATCCCCTCCTCCAGCACTGAACCAAGGCACCTTCAGGTTACAGGCAGCCCAGTTCAAACCCAAATCTTCCAACTAGAACCTCCACATGCTGACAAGAACAAACGTACCTGTGCAGATTTTCCATCAGTCAAGATCAAGAGAGCAACGCTTGCTGTTTCTCAGTAGTTCATGTTCCTGCCAGTGTGTGTTGCAGATTTAGAAAATGTGAACCTGTGAGTTTTGACAATGTGGTCCGTGCCGTTTTGCAGAAGTCACGCGTGAAAACCTCCGCCAGCTTAGTTAAATGTGTGTCCGTGTACTAAATGAGAGCTGTGCTGTATCTCAAACGGAGCCAGTACGGACTCAAACCTCCAGAGGTTCACGGTGGAGGATGCTTGCAGTTATGAGCTGATGAATTGAGTTTAAGGCTCTGGATCCTCAAAGCAGCTGTTTTACAGTGACTGGCTTACAGTTAAAGTCTCAAAAGGTCAAGTAAGTTAAAAAGGATGTAGTTGCTGGGGAACAGTTCTGTAAAATTATTTGTCCCCACACACACACCTGCAATCAAAAACATTTTTTAAAAATTGCCCAGAAGATCAGAAAAGAGTTCTGAAAATGTTGCAGATGAAGACCCCCATCAAAGATTAGAAAAAAGACAAGTTGGTTTCCACCTTTTGTGGTTGGATTTTCTTTTTAGCGTTTAAAACGTCAACAACATCTCAGTTTCTCCCAGAGATGGAAATAAGCAAATGAAACAGAAACCCCGACATCCCAGTTCTGCTGCAAGCTCTTCTCTTTTTGCTACTTTCACATTTCTTTTGTGGTTTTGCTCCAAATTCTTCAACTTCTGGTTTTTTGTTGTTGTTTTTTTCTACAAAATAATTTTTTCAAAGCTAATTCTAGAAACTATTTCATGTTTTAGTGATTTTTTGGACACATGGTTGTTCTTTGTTTTTGCACAAATCTGGGAGCTTCATTCAAACTGAATGTAACCTCTTGAGCTCTGCTCAGATGATCAGCGAGTCCAAACATCATCTCAGTCCAGTATACTTTCAGGGTCATTAAACATTAATGTGACAACAGAAGGAAGCTGTGCATGAACACCTCTCCTTCCACGGAGAGTTTCATTTTTACAAGCATTTTACAGTGAATACATCATAAATGTTGCCAGATGAAAGTGTGCACAAAGCCACTTTCAGACCCTCAAGTTAGCAGTCAAGACAGTCTCTCTGTTGTCCTTTAAAGATCCACTCCAAAGAAAATTGTGTTTTTGAACATGTTCTTTTGGCATTTTTCTGCTTGATGGAGGACATTTATAAGGAAAATAAAGCCAAAAATTGAATTTCGGACTATTTATGGTTGTGAAATACTTTTGGAAAAAGAGCTTATTTGTGATGCCACAAGCTCCCTGCTCTGAGGTCTCTGCAAGGGGGAAGGGAAGAGGTGGCGGGGTTGTGCATCAACTGTCCCAACCACAACTTGGTGGTGAATTTCTAATAAAACTATTGCTCCTCTGCAGAAACTATGTCCTGGAAAACAAAACAGTTTTATATTTTGGTTTAAAATGCCATCATGAACAAAAGACCACTGGGAACATTTTGAAAATAGATCAAACGATTATCGGGGTGGATCTTTAATGAGTCATTTGAGGTCAGTTCCACGTCAGTGTCGTCTGCAAAAACCTCGCGCACATTTTCACAAGAAACTGTTCCATTTGGAAATTATGCCACCTTAAATCCAAGTACAACCCTGTCAAGTTAAAAAATACCATCAAAATCCCACTAAAAGAAAATGTTCATTTTCTTTCGTGATATTTTTTTAGAAGGAATTTTAAATACATTTGAATTATTCCACAATGCAAAAGAAAGCCCACATCTTAAACCTTTTCGAGTGTCTCTGAAGTTGCCATCGTCATCAGGTTGGTCCTCCACCTCCAGTCTTTTATCAGAAACCGATCTGTTTACTTTCAGTGGGTTTTTTGCAGAGCAGTGATTGAACTCGAAACTTTCTGGAGAAACCAGAACCACACAAGGAAACAATCACTAACTTCAGAGCCCTGTTATGCCTTGAATCTGCAAATTTTATGGCTCCGGCTCATTTTAGACGAGTGTGGGTCTGAGAATACGACTCACACAAGACCAAAACTTCAGTGTCTATAAATCGGATTTTTGTGATGTTGACTTAAATATTGAAGTTAGATGGAATATGTGTGTAAAAGCATTATGATATATTTATCAGACCTGTCCAAAACTCAGTGGTTAGCACTTAACTACTGTGAATACGTTTTATTATGTTGTAAAATAGGAAATAAATATCTTCAAACATGTTGACCTTTATTGATAATTGGGATTCAAAAATTGCATTTTGGTTTTCTGTGGCTTCTGCTCTGGATTTAAACTTAATGATACATTTTAGATGGTGAATGAATGTTTCTCCCATTACCCAAACACCCCCTGTCTACAGGATTTTAAAACAAAAAGAAGCTGAAGACGTGTTAAGGTTTGACACATTTTAAATTTAGCCAATGCCAATAATGATCTCTTTATGCAATTAACTGATAATACCAATGTTATACCAAAAATATCATGCACTCTCAAAATGTTTTCATGGTTAATTATTGGTTGGATAATTTAAAATCATAGAAAAGCAGAAATAATGTTTGATGATATTCTGTTTGACTCTTCTTCAGTCACAAGTGTTGGTCTTCCTCAAAAGCTTTTTATTGGATTTCATTGCTTGTTTGCTTTAGCTAAAAGCTTCTGCCAAGTGATTTAGTTGTACATTTACACGTGTTTTTCATTACATCATTATTAATAAAATGTTGGCATTTTGTTGTCCGCTTCAGTTCATTTTAAGCTTTTAAATCTGTGATTCTTCGGATCTATTGTTTGTACACCTGAGATAATGACACAGATTTTTCAAATTTAGTGTATAAGCACCATCTGCTGGGCTGGATATACTGGACGATAAGTAGGGTGATGAAAGAACTGGTGACGTTCAGCTGTTTTTTTCTCTGTGTGTGAAGTTTATTTATGTCCCAAAAACTTCAAGAATGCAGACAAAATAAAAAATTTGATTTTTTTTATTTCTAAATAGTCTGCTGTGTGTATTTACGACTATCCGTATTAAATTAAATAACCATGAAACAAGCTCCTTCCAGCTGGTTCTTCTGGTGCTGCGAGAGATTCATGCAGGAACTATCAGTTTCTTCAGTTAAGGCCCAATCAAAACTACTTAATTTAAATGTAAAAAGAGCTGAACTGCAGATTTGAAGACTGTAAGTGAAGACAGTCCTCCTTTTCAGCAGCATGTGGTGCACAGTGGGCAGTTTTTACTTCCCTTTGTGGAGTACACTTTACACAACATCCTTCTTTGTTACATGTACTAACTTGCAGGTCTAGGGCTTGAGGATACAGTAACATAAAACACACAATGGTTTACTTATAAGGTTTTCTTTTGATAAAAGGAGGAGGAGAGGTAGGGACCAAGGTTGGGCCAAAGGAATGAAATAAAGAGAACAAAACACAGCCCAGTTGTCGCCATCCTAAAACAGATACAAGAAAACAAAGTCCCACTGACTTCTCTACCATAAGGGAATGAAAACACACAAGAGGTGGCACCAACCAAGTTACCTAGTGCATACAGAAGATGAGCCACATGAGGTGTACCCTGTCTTACCTGTCCACAAACCTCCCACACTATCCAGCATAAAGGGGGACATAAGCATTAATATGAAAGTTTCAAGAAAGATCTCCCTTTTCCAGTGATCCAAAATAGCTTATATGAAGGCCTAGTGGCTGGCCCTGGGGAGTGATTGGACAGCTCGTCAGGTCTCCAGGTGTCTTCACTCAGCACAGGAACCACATGCAGAGACGACATCTATTCAATATACAAGACAAAATAGGGAAAGGTATGAATCTTATATCAAACACCAGAGATCAATCATAATATCACGATTGAGGATAGGACACACAACTTTAGATAATACACTACATTTACTGGGGAAACATCCCACCGGTCTGTGTGATTGAGGGAAAGGGGAAAAATCAGTGGAGCACATTTAGTGTCACTGTGAATTGTATGGGGAAGAAAGATGGCTGCTGGAGGATAGAGTACTGTTGCCAGAGGGAGAGGGGTTGAGTTTGAGGAGGCTTTTGGGAGGGGAGCAGAATTTGAATGGAGTTGATATTGGTTTTTTGAGGAGAACTGGACTGTTGAGAAGAATACAGTTTGCTTGTTTTTTAGAGACTAGTTAGGTAGTCCACCACTTCGACTTACACTCCAAAACAGAAGGTGGCAGTGTTGCACCTCGTCATTGGTGCCTCCTGCCATTTAAACCACAGATGGAGGAGAAGAAGAAAATAAAGGAAGATGCACATACAGAGGAAAGATGGAGTAAAGACAGTAAAAATCCCTGCTTGTAACAGTTTTTGTACAATCAAACTGATACCAAATACCAAAACAGCCTTTTTTGGGAGTTTGTTGAGCTTTACTTATTGGATGTGTTGCACTCCCACCATATACGAAAGGTTTTTATTTAGATTTTACGCTACGTAAGCATTTATTGTTATAGCAAATACTTATCTATAAAGGTGTAAAAAAAAGGAATTTGCCCATAGTTTCTGTCTTTTACATTTTTTTTTCATTCTAAATGGTAAATAGGGAAGATAAAATATGTTTGACCATTCTTTCTAACATTTTTTTTAAATGAATCACACATTTTAGTCTTCAAAAAAGTGTTTGTTTTTATTTGATTTCTTGAAAAGTAGCGGTATTTCAATTCATTTGTACATTACATCCAATTTTGTAGAAACAAAGCAGATGCAGAAGGTTTCTGATGATTTATCTTGAGAGCCCACACGCTGCAGCTTACTCCTCCATCAACTAACAGGCTGAAAGCTCTTGCTGTTTTAGGACTTTAGCATCTTTGCTTTAGCCCTACATTTTCAGTCAAACAAGCCTCTACACTGAGTGTTCACACAACCTCTGCAATCCCAGAATAGTCTTCTAAATAACAGATAACTGTACTGTATGCGTTACAAACAATTGCATTATTTTCTTTCAAGAGAAGGTGATAATACAAAAAATACACATCATCAACTCTAAAAATATGAGACAGAAAAGTGAAAAAAGAACGAAAATAAGGGAAGAGTACTTGGGGTTTCCAGTTTCTTGTCAAAAATCTTTGCTAAGTTATTGCATTGTTTTTCTAAATTAAGCCTGGAAATTTGGGGTGTTTGAATACATTTATCAGAGCATGTTAAAAGTTAGCTTTGGAACCTCCTTGCTACTTGCTATGATTTTTCCATTCATTAATATATGCAGTTCACAAAAAAGAGTCAAAGGGGTTTAAACTATAGAGTAAATTTCAGTAAAATCAGATTTGCTGGAGAGACCCGTTTATAAAATACACTGTAGAGGGTTCAGTCCAGTGCTTTTGTGGGTTGGTCCTAAATTTGGGTAAATGCTGAAGGTTGTATCAGAAAGGGCCTCTGACATAAAACCAAAGCCAAATCAATCATGTCACTCACAAAATGAGAGAATAATTTGATGGAGACCGGTGATTTACTCTGGCCAAAGAAAAAAAACAATAGAAGAACTGCTTTTTCAGAAGTTTTTTTCTCTCTCAAAGTAATATTTAAAAAAAAATGTATGCAGCTAAATATGTTGGGTTGTATGGGTGTAAAGATCATTATGATCTAACTTCCTGTTTTCCTATTTTTTAAAAACTGTGGTTTGGTGATGCAATCTGGTCACGGTATCTCAAATCAAATCAGAGGTTGACTTCACCACATGTCCCATCCATGTCCTTATATGGTTATGGATATGAATGAACAAAGAGTTGGTGATAACCAAGCCTCTACATTGTCACAAAGGTCGAAATTTAACAAGTTGACTGCTGTTGGCAATTACAATAAAGTGTATTCTATTCTATTCTATTCTATTTTATTCTATTCTATTCTATTCTATTCTAACACATCAATTGACCCCAAACTAAAACAGGTCCGAAAACATTTAAATGTAGTTTGTGCCGTCAGTTGATGCTACTTTCTTTTAAATTATGTTAATAAGTTCCCTCTCAGTTCAGAGTTCCACCCGAGAACACGACTGCAGCTGGGACAGTTGATACTACAGCTGAAAAATGTCCCAACTGAAAGTGAAAACCTCAAAGTAGAGAAAACGCTGGCACTCCCGCGGGTGTGATGAAATGAAGACTTTCCAGTGTTGTTTCTCTGTGGGTTAATGATGGGGAAGCACCAGATTGGAGGGATTTCCCCTTTTCACCATCCCTAAATGGAACCATAGGAACTCATGAAAAAGAGATGTTATAATAGAAAGGGAGATGAGGGTTATGGTGAATGATGACCTCATAAGCACTACTTCCACCTTTTGATATCCACTATTAGATGATTGCTAAAAGAGGCTTCCTGAGTGTCAAAAACAGAAATGTTCCTTGTAATTTTTTCATCTGATATCTTTTTTATTTTTACGTTAGCAACCTAGGCACTTGTAATTTATTTTTATCTGATGAGATGTAGCTGAATGTTTTTAGTGAATCTAACATTATTTCTTCTTCAAATTTTCCTTTTTATACTCTAATGCCTTTTTGTGCTCAGGGATTAGCATTGAGATGAAAGTAGAAAAAGATTGATTGCAGCTAAAAAATTTTAAGCTAATTGCACTAATGAAGCACTCTTTGAGTTCGACCAACATTACAGAAAAGCTTTGTGGCAAAATCTATTCACTGCAAAAAGCTATAGCCTAAAAATAGTAAAATGACACTAATCTATAGAAATTAGTAAAATTATCTGTCCATGCAGCAATTTATTTTTATTTAACAAGAAATCTTATAATAAGATATTAAAATATAGAAACAAGGAGTTCCTTAAAAAGGGGAAAATAAACCCAAAAAGCTGTTGAGATAGAGTTACTTCAAATTGAATGGTATACAGTCCCATTATAAGTTTTGTTTTTTGCTGTATCTTTATGCAAATGGGATTTTTTTTTAGTTTTTATATCCCTAGCTGGAGTTCATTTTGATTACAGAGAAAAATATCCAAGTAATAAGTGGAAATTACTCATCTTAGAACAAATAATGAACAAAATGAGCCCATGGTAATAAATCATCATAAAATTGATGATTTAAAATTTAACATAAAATCCTTAAAATAAACCAAAAATTTGGGGTTTTGAACCTCAAATCAAGTTTTCTTTCATAAAGAGTATGGAGCAAAAGGGTTTTGACTCATTTTAATAACGCTTTCTTTTTGCTTTATATTCTTGCTCCAAATGAGATGAAAAATTATTAAATGTGTTGACTATGTGAAAAGCTTGGAAAGAGCATAGAGAATTTAAAACAACTGCAAACCTTGTAAAATGTCTTGATTTTCTATAAACAAAATTTTAATTTGTTGCAAGTATCAAATAGTTTGCAGTGCAGACATTTACCTTAAACTTGTAGGTTTAAAATAGTGTGTGTTGATCACCAACACGTTTTGTGCAGGGGTTCATTGGCACAAAGATCAAGATCCGTAACTGAACTGTTGAGTGAGATAAGCATTGTGTCTGAAAACTATGCCAATTTCCTGAAGAGCTCTTAAAGAATTTTAGCCACTTTAGAAATTGGCAAAAGTCTCAAATTTATTGCAAGTAATTTAAAGGCTTTAGTGGCACAAAATTAACAAATCAGTAGTAAAAATGCAGTAAAGTGTTCTAATCACTTAACTTCACTCTATATCCAATAAAGAAGTTTGTGTACCGAGCAAAGGCTTCAGCTTAGAAGAAACTGATGACGTATCTTTATTGGAACAACACTTTTAACCACTCTACCTGGTTAAAAGAAAAAAAAAACAGCTGCAGTTTCTTCCACACAATAGTGGTTATCGTGCAGTGAGCGTAACGTCACCAACCGCAGGGCTTTCGCCAAATTCGTCTGCTTCCTGCTCACAAGCACCACCTGATCTTGCTCTGCAGCAGCAACACATCAGCTGGGTCTACGCAGAATTCAGACACTTCCATCCCCACATACACACACAAGAACACACTTCTTCTGAACAAACTCTTTTTATTCCAACGACGCTATGGCGCCTTCTCATTCTGCACAGTTGAATAAAACAGAATTTTAAAAGCACTGATCAAAAAAAAGTACAGCAGTAACAGATCACACTGACAAATAAATAAATAAATAATAAATACCATCAAAAAAAGCAAATAAATATAACAATAAATTATTTAAATATGTTGTCTGTTCTCCACTTGTAGTGAAATCAGAATCAGTAGCACATTCACACATAAGTTACAGTACATCAAAAGGTACCTACTGACACTGAGAGTACACAGTACACAACGTTTTGGTGTGTCACGTGGCACCTTTGTTCATTGCTGCAGCTACCATAGCTGCTGTCACTGGAAGGCTCGCTAATACAAGCTAGTATTAAAAGTCAGAGGTCAGGTCTGACGAGGTGGGGATCCCTCCAACATTACAAAGCAAACACACCGAAGAAGGTGTTCCCCGGATTGTCCTCCAGCTGCTCCAGCATGCTCTTCTTCATCACCGTCCTCAGCCTGTCCCCTTTTTCCATGTTGAACACAGCTCCCATGTACACAGCGGTGTACCAGTTTCCATTGGCATCCTGCTCATCGCTTTCTTTCCTCTGGCATGCCGTGCGTGTTGAGTGCAGAATGGTCCGATAGGTCTTGTCGTCTTCCCTCCCGTATGAACTAGACCAGCGCTGCACGGTGTGGCTAAGGTGGACCATGGAGGCGGCGTCGCCGCTGCAGCTAACCTCAAACGATGCTTGGCTGTAAACGAAGTAGAGGCCTTTGCGAGGAATCACAATCTCATTGTTGTCCAGGTCCAGACCCCCCTGAAAGTGGAACTGATCCACCCCTCTAATCCACTTAATGGAGGTGTCCAGGGAGGGGTTGTATTTTCCTATTCAAAAGACAAAGAAGAAGAAGGTCAGTTTGTGGTGCGCAGCATCTCAGTGACATAGTTCCTTCTTTAAACTTCAATGAACCCCTTCCTACTTTAAAAGTCACTTTTAACCTTACAGAGTGGTTTCATCATTTGACATAAAAACCTCCTAAAATAAAATCCCTAGAGAACAAAACCAAACCAGGGTTGTACAGCTACAGGTGCTTTCACTTAATTACTGCAGCAGTAAACTTCTATTAGGGATTTTAGCACATAAAGATGACTGATAATTATTTATTTTTTCTTTTTTTTGTGTATTTAAAAACAGAACCGCCTTTGAATCGTTTCAGCTTTTCCTGTTGATGTCCTTAGTTATTGTTGGCCCACCCAATACTTTGCCACACTAGAACTATCTTTTCTTGCTTGAAATAAGATTGAAATAAATTTCCAAAATCCAAATAAATTTTAAGATCTCTTAAAGATTTTCTTAAAAAAGCACTTTGCACTCCGGTACCTTAACAGTAGAGGTACGATCCTTGACTGGGAGTACCGTAACTGTACTGCGTCCAATGTCCACCACTTTCTAAAAGCTTTCTCTGAACAATCATTATCTAAAAGAATCGGAGAGAAACTAAAAAGACTGGTTTGTACCTTCCACATGAATGGCTGCTCTCACGTTGGAAATTTGCCTGAGTTTGAGATCTGTAAAGAAAGGCAAAACACAGTTTTAAACTCCAGCTTGACCATTTGCTCTTCTGATGCAGAGAGAATTAGAGAAAAAGGACTTACGAAATGAGTCTTCGTGTACTTCTGGATGCTGTTTCAAAAGGAGAAGGAAAGAAGACGGTTACAGAAGTGCTGGGTTTAGAAGAGCGGAGGTCCTGACTGCAGTATTCTCAGATGTGTGTACCCACCTTGGTATGCGAGCTGAAGAACAGTACCGCTGCAGCGGCTGTGGCAAGGCAGAGAATGACGGCCAGCATCACAGCTGCGATCCTGGAGCTTGGCTTCCCTCTCAGACTCGTCGGCTGATCCGCTTCTGTGTGGTCACTGATGATCATTGGGACACTGCATTCACCTTCCATGGTTCTGAGTCTGTTCCTCTGGTTCGCTCTTCTTCTGTGTCCTTCTTCTGATTTGTTCTATGTGCTGAATCTGCTAGCGCCTCTTTTAAAAGGAGCTTCCTGCTTTGGGGAAACTCCAATGATGTCACTCACCATGAGAGAGTGGAGATTTGATGAGGAAGAGAGATCCAGACACTGGGAGGGTCACAACACCACATACTCCTACACACCTGCATGACCTTCCCCCTCAACCCTAACACGCAAGCAGCTGTAGAAACCCCTTTTTTGCACCTTGATGCAGTCAAACAAACACACCCCGCTGCTTAAAGGGCTGCCACAGAAAAAAACCCACAACCTTTAAACCCCGACCACATAACTGAGTTAGTTCGTGTGACATACTCCATGCTGATCACAACAATTAACACACGCATAGACCTTCTTTATCTCAGACGGCTACTGAATTTGCCAGTATTGCCAAAGTGACTCACAGAATGTGTATGAAATAATGCAGAGGGATGATTGATGTGTCAAGAGCAGCTAACTATGGCCGGCAACGTCACACTTCCTTTTTGTTAAAAATAGCCTCTTGCCAACAAAGACCAGAAGGAGGAGCCTTTTTACTTCATCATACTTACAATCTTTTGTTTACATAGGATTGGTGACGAATCCCACATGAAGACAGAGGGATCTTAAGAACCGCTGAACAGATTACAATCACGGAGGCTCAGACATGTTTGTGAGATCGAAAAATTTAAAACCAAATGTATGTGAAAGGTTTGAATTCATGTTCGCGTGTTTTCCATTCAGTAGTTTTTCAGATTAGATAAGCTAAACTCAACAATTTGCACATTTTAAGTTGTGAAATACAGACAAAACAAACCATTAGTTTTCGATTAGATCATGTTCACTGATAGTAAATTTGTATTTCTGAATTGTTTGTATACCGTTTTATATTAAATTATTTTCCCTTTTACTGTTTTAATCATTAAAGTTACATATCATTTGACCAATTTTATCCTGTACAGAAAAATTACATTAATAATGGATTTACATGCTTTATTTTTGCTATTTATCATATTTAATATAAATGTAAAAAAGGAACTACAATTTAATAATTTCTCAACAGGGTTTCTTTTACTACTTTGTTTCACACACTTTTCCTTTGTTCTAGCTTTACTTTTCTTACTTTTCACATGTATTTCATTTCGATTGATTGATAAAAATAACTTAATGATTGCTATTTTTCATACAACCACCAAATAACAGCAAAGATCAAATCCAATCTCTGATTTAAAATATATTCAGTGTGTTGTTAGTCACATGATATTTTATATTAAAAACAGAAGTTGTTTATAAATCTGAATTTGTTAAAAATATAATTTAGTAGGCATATAAAATTTTAAAATAATCAAACCCAAGAGAGAAACTGAACTAAACCGGTATGGTCAGTTTGTGAAGTTCAGTAGAATGTGTTTTAATCCTTGTATTGACCCTCCTTTTCCTCTTTGAAACATATTCCAGTGATTAAGAACAATACTTGTTGACACTGAAATTCCAGCTGCAATTACAGGATGTCTTATCTAAAATATGAAATCTTTGGCTTTTGTAACAAGCACAGTTTAAAAAAAAAAAAAAAAAACAATCACCAAGACTGACAAAATCTAACTAGAAGAGTCAGTTAAAGTAATGTGTCTTTCAGTCAGACAACTCTTGCAGTAAGAGATATTTATTTGACATACTTAATTTTCCACATTCTTTAAGTTGGCATTCACATCTTTTTCATTTGGCATAAGGCTCCGTTCAATTCCATGAGAAATTTCCATAAAACTTTCGGGTAACAAAACCCCCCTTTACGGAGCCCACAGGTGGAAGCCGGGGAGGAGGGTGGGGCGAAGAATGAGCGCCGAAGGTAAGAAAGAGAATGAACAACTGCGCACCTGGGCTCAAATAGGACGCTGAGCAGGTGAGTTAATTGACTGAACCGCCCTAGGGTAGTTACCTGTAAAACACTGCTGCGTGTGTCTGCCTGAAAAATACGACAACTCGTCATTTCTGTCAAACAGATCTTTAACATTTTGCCTGTTTAAGACCTTCTCACACCAAGCATGTAATTGTTTACCCAAGACCTCCATTTTGCTTGACTGATGTGTTGTGGTGTCCCTCTTTCCCACTCCGCTACAGGGGGAGCTGGAGTGATTCCAGATTCCAATTGGCTCGTCTGTGCTCCTGTACTTGGCCGTGTACCTCGCCTCTGGCTCACCTGTGCTCCTGCTCCTACACTTGACTGCGGACCCTGCCTCGTGCTCGTCTCGTGCCCCCAGCCATCCCCGAAATCCATCTGGGTGTAGCTGTGGAAGTGATCAGGGATTCCATTATATTTCTATGCTCTTTGATTAAGCATTTACTCGATTCCATATATGTTCATGAACATTGTTATGTGAACTGTGCTTGCTTGATGCAAAGAAGTGCTGAGGTCAGCGGCAGGGCTGTCTGTGCTTCCCGGTCCATGTTTTCTTTTCTGTGCTGAGTTGTTTGTGGAACAGAGACACCTGTGGATTGCAGACTAGACTTGTGAAAGTAATCGACTTTGCCCGGCGCGAAAATATCTGCTTGCTTGCAAGACACAGGATCGTTGTATTGACGTATTTTACATGTTTACATGTTGCTCTGTTGGATAATTTAAAAAAAGCTGTCTGCTTTGGGAGTAGAGAAAGGGCAGAGGACAGGGGAGCTTTCGCTTGATGGTGTCTGATGCATCTCTCCCCTTTGCAAAGGTTTGAACTTTCTTGTGTGATTTGTTTCTTTTCCCATTTCACATTAGATTTTAGTGTCCTGAACCATCCAAACCTGTAAAGGCCATTAGAGGCTGCAACAAAGCCCATCTGCTGCCCTATTTAAACATGTAGTTGTAGGGTTAGATAAGTCAATTATTCTCTAAGAGTTCTGGTACATCACCTATCCATCCTGGGACAGGATCCCTCGTTCATGTGGACATCCATGAGGTTTCTTCTTTTTTTTCCCAGAATCCATTTTTAAAGGAGTTTTTCCTTATCAAGAAGGAGGCCTTAGGGCAGAGATGCCCAGTTTAGCTTAGTCTGTTTAGTTTAGCAATTACCTATTGTATTTTATGACTGACTTCATGTTCTTATGCAATTACAGGTATGAAACCCTTTAAGACGACAATTTTTGTAATATTGGACTATATAAATAAAATTGAATTGATTGAATTGCTGTGATTTCTGTTTTCCATCAAGTACTGTTGGGTAAATCTTGCTGTGGCTGGCTTGCAGATGGAGCCCTCAACAGTTTCCTGGACTCTGGCACAGATTGCTGAACCTGTTCAATCTATGATTTCATCTTCACGACACCTTGAGTCGCACATGAAACAACGTAAAACTACAGCAAAACTGCTAGTGATGTTGTGTTCTGTGAAATTAAACCATAATGGAATATATAAATTTCACTTTTTTACACACTTAAATCCTTCTATATGCCAAATATTGATGTATGGTGAACCAATCAAAAGGGTCATTGTTGTCACCTGTGATGGATGTGAAATTGTGGCATCTGCACTTAGGCCCAGATCGCTATACATGGAGAGAAAGAGGACTCGGAAAGGAGTATTCCATTAGGTAAATAGATGTTCTGCTGTACAGATTGATGTGGGTAACCCTGTGAGTATCTTTGTATAATTTAGATACAAGTATGTATGACTGTTTACATTGTGACAAGTTGAGCTGCTTTTGCAACTTGATCAAAATTCCCCTTGAATGTGACCTCACATGATTTGTCATCTGAACACTGAGAAAAGTGTGGAAAGAGAATAATAAAATGTTGCCAAATTTTTTAGAGTTTAAATCGGGATAGCTATAAGTTCTAAAAACAAACATAGCCTGGTTAAAGAATCAACAAGTCATTGTAAACCAGGGCCTTCCAACCATTGCCATTGTCATTGCCAGATCTCCCACCTTGCTTGCTTTCTAGCTGCCACTGCCTTACCATGCCTTACTATCCTTATATTTAAATCAGACTGTTCCAAATTCTGACTGAAAGAGCTCAAATGACCCAAGTGTTGAGTAAGGAAGGGATATTGGGGGAAATCCAGGTTGGGAGATTTGAGAGACCCGGGTCTGGACAGCCCTGCTGACTGATAAATTGAATGATTTGTATATTTGGCAGAGATTTTTACACCAGATCCCCTTCCTGACACAACCTTGTATTTTATCCAGGCTAGGAACCAGAACTGGGGGACCCAGACTTGCCCCTCTTGTGGCTTCATAGTTGGGCAGTGACACAAAGGGTCTTGCCCAAGGACCCACACTGGATGAAGCTCATTGCGCACCCCAGGAAACCAACCCTGGTTTCCTATGCGCAAGTCTTACACACAGCCAACTGAGCCATCCATCCTTTAATGTATGCACACTTGTAACAATAAATGTCCAAGCGGTGCTGCAGCATTTTGAGCTTACTTTAAGTGGATTCATCAAATTAACACGTTCTGCATTTTTAATCTTATTCTTGTAGACTAAACTGTAAACCAAAGCTCTGTGCAGTTGCAAGTTCCCTAAGCAATATGACATAACGTGACTCATTACATGAATGAGACACCTGCATGAGCGGCTGGTAATTTTCCATGGGCTCCATAACAAGAGAGCAAAGTATCTATGATACCATGGCAGACACTGCTGCATGATACATAGTTCTAAACAATAAAAGTTATTTGACTGAATCTATAAATATTATTGCCTGAATGTTTTCTTACCTTTTGTATTCAAGGCAAAGCATTGTTGCATTAAGTTGTGCTAATTTGTGGAAACTAGTAAATCATTACTTATTAGATGTTGTTGGTGTGATCAGTAAAGTATTGACTGTTGATTTTTAGGTTTGTGCTTACTATGATGGGATGGTGTGTTTTCATTGCATGCCATCTAGAAAAATCAATTTCCAAGGGAGAGCTTTCACTTAGAACAACATTGCCAGAAGGAGCCTCCATCCTCTCATCCCAATGTAAGCTTTCTACAAGCTGTCAAAGAATACAACTTTCCATCTTCTAAATTCAACATCAGTGACCAACAAATAGATCAAGAATAAATCCTCTCCACTTTAAAAACATGGTGGTTCAAAGATGGCGTTTACAAGAGACTAAAGCACATGGGAGAAGACCTGGGGGGAAACACATTATTAAGGTATATAATAAAATGTTAACATATTTGCTAAATTGGGAGGTTCTTCCAGAATTCTGACATAATATATAGACACTTTGTTGAATCAACATACCGGTAAATAACCTCCTTACCACCCCTTTGAAAACACCTAGGTACATTTGGTCTCATTAGTCTTTTAGATCCCCTGATAATGGGTAAAAACTCCAATGGGAATGGCTGCCTTGCAGATAATTCGACTGTTCTTCTGAAATAAGCAACAATTTCTTCTTTAAGGTGTTCTCTAACCCAGAGTTCAGAGCATTCTGTGCAATTTTTCTTCCTGACTGTCCTGTGGGTATGATAGGTGGATTACAAACAATAAAGATTGTGGCAGGCAAACATCCTTTGTACTGTTTTCAGGGTGGCAAAAGCATCGCTTTAAGGAACTGTTGGTGGAGGAACCTGTAATAACATGTGTATTTGCACACACTAAAAAAAATCAAAAGTACTGGTCATTTTTCACACAGAGACAAATATTTTCATAAAAATGAATTTACTTTGATGCTAAAAACACGAAGACTTCCTCATTGATATCCTGAAGCCTTTGTTTCTGCCTCATTGACCAATGTCACAGGAGAGACATCCACAAAGAAACTTGAAAGGAGATTGGCTCAGACAGAACTTGATCTTATTGTCGTTCCACTGTGGGATTGCCTTTGATAACTGAAAGTTTCAGTTGGGCAGAATTTCGTAGGGGGCAGTATGATGGCCCACACAATCATACTGCCCCCTATGAAATACATTACTCTCTTAGTACAAGACCAAGCATAACATTTTCCGCTCTATTGTAAACATAATCTAGACTCATCACTGATTTTAGCAGCATGCAGCACTTCTGATTTATTATCCTACTTTTGGACTCCAAACTCCAAGGTGAGTCCATGTAATTATCCTTCTGCCACAGAACTGAACACAAAAAGCAATGTCTCTGTTGAATTCCCCAAAAAAATTGTACAGTTTTTTGTCTGCCTTTGAACTGAATTGTTCTTTAACACCAGTATCCTCAGAAAAGACTTGCAGCTATGTAGATGCTGGGACTAATGTACAGGAGTACTTAGTACGTAGTTCTTTAAATCAAATGAGAAACATATTCAACCTGAAAAATAAGCACAGATGACACTTAAAAACTTGCTCTGGTGCTCTGTCATTAGTCTTCACAGACATTAAACTTCCTTAAAATGTCAAATACCAAAACACACTTAGTCATTTTTGTGACAATAACACAGCTGTGTGGCTTTTTTTTTTTCTTTGCATATGATGCTTCACAGAGGACTGCTTTCTAAGCAAAGATAAGACTGAGTTTTACCACGACTGCTGCCCAAGATGGGGAGAGTTCCACCACGGACTGCCCCAAGGTCTACAGTGTAATCAGTAAGTCTGGTGTCTGTGTTTGTCTGTGCTTGTATCTATACATGCGGTGTAAATAGACCGGTGTACACATAAAGTTTGTTATAAAATTTGGACATGGGTGACCAATAATCACTGCTGAGGAAGTGATCTGTATTGACTTTGCACAGTAACTTTTGAACTTTTCTGTTTTGTGGAAGTTAGTTATTTGCATGAATTTTTAGCTTTTCGAAGTTCCTCTTTACAAACCGCAGTTGGAGTTGATAAAAGCTTAAGTGTTACTAAATCTTTGTTTTGTTCAGAACTGGTAGTGTGGGACCCAAAAAGCAAGAGACTAGGCTTGGTGGAGTAAACTTGAACAATTAATAATTTACAACTGGAACATGACAAGACCAAGAGCTGAGGAAGCAAATAAAGAGTAACAAAGCAGATGATCTGACAGGGATGAAGTAAAAATCCAACACGTAAATACACTAAAGATAAATAACTGAAATGACGATGGCTGTCAATTATTATCAAATGAAACCAGGTGAGAATGTGGTAGTGGGGAAATACAAGCCTGACAAAAGAACACAACAAGAACCAAGAAAACATAGCTAAAAATAAACCAAAACAAAGGACTTCATCCTCACAGTATCCCCCACAAGTGGCAGTTTTTAGTTGCCCTAACATATCGCAATACTTGGGAGAACAAAAAAAAAAAAAAAAACAGAAAAAAGTTCTGGTCTCTGCAGCCAAACAGATGAGAGAAATATAACGGCAAACCCCACAGAGCAGGGAGGAAGAGGAGCAGTCTCGAACACTCTCCCCAGGGACAGAACACATGAAGTGGAGGAGTCCCAGCAATCCTTCTCAGAGACCATCTTTGCTGACAGGACAGATGAAGAGGAGCAACCCCTGGCGACCTTCCTCTGGAACACAACATGAAGAGGAGCAGCCCTGGTGATTATCCTCATATACATGACACATGAAGAAGAGTGACCCCAGTGATATTCCTCTGGCATTGAACACATGAAGAGGAGTAACCCCCAGTGACCCTCCTCAGAAATGTAACACACATGAAGAAGACCGTCCCCAGCGACCATCCTCGGGGACTGAACATATGAAGAGGGACAAACCCTAGTGACTTTCCTCTGAAACAATTAGCAATTTGCAGTTTTGTATTTACTTAGTTATTTATGAAGTACCTGATTGAATAAATGAATATGAATGAATTTATGAATGTTGTGCTTAACAGATCATTGAGTTTTGCGAAAATAAATCTTTAGATCTAATGATGTGTTTAAATGTATTCTGGTGTGGCGGCATCAAACACTTGATCTCCAAAATGCTGTCATGACTTATTCAATTGTTAATGTTTTCCTCTTGCCAGGTCATCATTGTAATCGACAAACTGTTCTCTGACATAGAAAACTACTAATTTTAGAGAGAAAAAAATACAAAGGTCAAAGTTTTTCTAAAGAATGACTCTAAAGTTCCTAAAGCAGAACTGGAGACAAACTAATGTCATTGCGGCTGATTGTATCTTCAAAGAATAAATCCCTAATGTGCTCATGTTCCAAAATAACTTCAAAGAAAACGAGTTTTCATGGAACCTTCAAATCTTTAAGACGTGGTTAAAATCCTTGATACCTTCTTCTTAAACTTCCAAAAATCTTAAAATTTTTTATCTTGGAAACATCTCCTTGGTTAGTAGATAAGTAAAGCTGACCA